>VWPW01003393.1:760896-806337 GCA_013389825.1 Crypturellus undulatus | reverse complement strand
TTTTTTTTTAAATCAATCTTAATATTTAAGGATGTTTCACACTACATCAGAGATTAAGCTTTCATGATTAATTTTGTGGTAGGAAATGTAAAGATTAGCATAATTTCTCCTCAAGAAATTAATGTTCCTCTGAAGAAAAATAATTAAAATATAGTCACATTTTGACATACTGAAATAGCTTAATGTTTACTAAAAGTAATTAAGTGGCATTTTCTAGCATTTTTCACGAGTTATCTCATCACCAGATCCACTGGCCTGCTGAGGAGATTTCTGAGATTTCTGCTCTGGGGCAATGGAAGCATAGTGGAATATTGACTTTTGGATGTATAAGTACCCTCAAATCTTCAGTAACTTTTTCTAGCAATCCATTCATGTATCTTTTCATCCTGTTTGTAAACACAATTTTTCCTGTGGAACTTCAGACTGCACTTCTATTAGTCACCTCAGGAATCTATTTTTTTTTGACATTTTGGCTTTGAATAAAACAAAGATGTTCTAAGCTTTTGCAGCAATGTAAACTATTTCATTAGTATTTGCCTAAATATCTCCTACTGTCCATTTAATTTGGAGAAAAAAATTGCAAATACATTTGACATTTTCACCTTTAGTATTTCACTGATTTCTTGTATTCTGTAATTACATTTTGTAAGTTATTTTTGTCTAAAGCCAACTACAAATATGACAGGCTCCACTTCATTTCACTTTGTAAGGATATGTCTGTAGCTCGTATCACTTCTAATAGAGGTATGCAGCCAGTGGTTATCTGACTTAGGATCGTATCAGGTTGCTTTTGTGCTCATTGTCTCATTTTCTTTAACAATGTATACATTTCAATTTTCAGACCTTATGTAATACGTCATAGCCACAGAGCAGACACAAAAATGTCAGTGGATACTTAACTTATCAAACAAAACTTATTTTTTTTTTCTTAGTTTTGTTGGCATGAGTTAAAGATTAGAATATGCAAGTAAGGGCCTTTCTGTGCAGGAAAACTTGGATTTGGTATTTTCTGATTCTGCAGACTTGTGAATCTTGATAGTGGTTGTCTTACTTCAGTGCTCTGCAGTGCTTTGTGTAGTGAGGGGCATATGTAGTTATTGTCTTCCTTGCAGAGATTCTGCTGTGTATATATTTTGGTCCTTATTTTGGTCTAGCATTCCTTTAATGGCCAAGCCATTATGCAGTCAATATAAACTTACAGTGACCTTTGTGTACCCTATAGTGAGTGCTATACGCTGTGCTTGTTTTGTTACCTTGTCTCTCCGAGATCCATGAGGCGAGGATCTTTGAAAGTCATTACCTTGACTGCTCTCTCTAATCCAGGAAACTTGTGTTTTTTGTTGTTTCGTGTTGTTTTTTGAGTACTTTAGCAGAGAAATGTGTCGCTCTGCTTTTAGATATTCCATTAATTTTAAACTATATGCACAAGGGTGACAAATATGACAGCTTTCAGAACGATTTAAACATTCATGGATGTTTGTTTGAATTTTAACAGGTGTCACGGTTTGTTACATAAAATGAGTTCGTGAACAATTACATCAATTACACCTTTGAAATGTTGTTGCAGTGATGCTCACTCATACTACAATGTTTGGTTAAGGTATTTCCTGGAATTGTGGAATAAAATATCATTGGAAAATTTGGATTAATTTGTTGGATTCTGGTAACTTGTATTTATATATTGGATTCAGAAAAGCATTTAGTCTACAAATACAGAAATGTATATAGTTTTGTTTTATACTGGCAGCCAATTTTTGTGCAAAATACATTAGGATTTTGCTGACTGAACAACAAGAGCTTCTAAAGGTGCAAAATGTAAACCTAACTTATAGCTTGACAGGGAGCTCTTCATTGGCCTTTTTTTTTTTTTCCTTATAGGTAGTTGATCTGGAAGTAAATTTACTAGTTATCCTTGGGGGTGATGAACGTCCCTTATGGGAGGCTTGAGTGATGGCAGAGAGCTTATTGGGGGTGTCTTGAGAGCCACTTCCTTGACTTCTCCTGTCTTTCTCGGGAGACATCTTGGCAATGATGAAATATTGGCAGTTTGTGATGATAGTCTTATGAAATGAAGTTATAGTACACACAGTATGGTTCCCTAGTGTTTTGTTGCTAAGTAGTGCTTGTGCATGTTTAATCTTTTCCTTGAAATTTCCAAAATAGAAAATAGACACCTGGAGTGAAGGAAAACTATTCATCTCCGACCTGAAATATGTTTTCTTACATTGCTAAATAAAGGACTACACAAATTCCCTTATTTACACACCCACATTATGCCAACGTACATGTTAACCTTTACAGTTGGCAGAAATTGGGAGACTGACTGCCAGTTTCTGTTTTGTATAGATTGATGTAATCAAGCATGGCACTACAGTATGAAATATGTAACAAATGATTTTAGAGTATATATGACAAGACTGCAGTGTGACATGAAAAGAGTTACAAAAAGAAGCAGAGAAAACAAAGGGCTCAACCTGCATCTTGCTGTGGTGTGTTGTGCCCTTGGCATGAATTTGGGCCAACAATTTCGTTTCTGTACTGGCACAAGTGTCTTTAAGTGTGGCAGTACCTAAAAGGCAAGGGTATAGAGGAGAAATCTGCAGAAGGGGAAAGGGATCTCTTCATGTCTCGTATGTAGATGTGTATTATACTGGTGGAACTAAAGTAGGGATGAGGTTCTGCCCCTGATGGAGCCGGTGGGACCAAATAGCACTCAGATGTTTCTAATGTGATGCAGGCCTAAGGGCAATTTTCTGAAGACACTTTATATCCATTCTAGTATTCTCAGTGCCAGCAAAACAGCTTTACTCCACAGTGCAGATAACTTTTCAGATCTGTCCTTAACACAAGATATTTGAGACAGCCTCTGTTACCAGCCTTCTGTAGTGGTGCTAAATTCCAGAGGAAAAGACTCAGCAATCAGTTTAACAAGGTGCTGGCATAAGCACAGTTCCCAGAGCAGAGTAGAAGGAAAGGGAAAAGATACCCCTTGATACAAGAAAGCTATAGAAAAGGGCTTATTAAGAGCTTGCTTTATGCTACTGAATTTCCCTGGCCTTTGGAAGTTATTTTTAAAATATGAGTGAAAAGATTCCTGTCCAAATGAAAGTACAGAAGAAACAAAGTAAATTTCATATTTAAAAAGTGTTTTACTTTGCACTGACATGGTGTGACTTGAGCTGCTCAACGCCGTTAGTCTAGTCCGAAGTTGTATATTTAAAAAGTTTTTTAAAAATCTCAAAACTATCCTATCTGTGAAAATGAGGAAGTTGAGATTTAAGCATTTGTGGATTTTACAGATGGTCTTATTTTTTTTGGTTGCACTATTTCCCTGTGTTTTACGGTATTAGACAAACTTAACACTTTTTGCTATGTTTAAAAAAAATTCTAGCAAAAGATCTTGCTTACATAGATCTTGTTGGGATCAGGATGAAAAAATGAGCTTTATACTTTAAAGGTAATTCCTCGCACTGTGATGTGTGAGGAATTTGCACTAGACATAGTGTAAATAATAGAAATCTATATTTTTAGCTGAGTATTACTTTCATTCAGTTTGTGCAGTTTGTGGCCCTGTTTCCCTTAGGGTTTTTGGAATTTCTTTTTTTTTTTTTTTCTTTTTTGGCATGCCTTAAATAGTCATGTTCTGTGATTTTTTTTTTTTTTTTGTGGTCTTCTGGAAAAGAGTGATTTCATTCTCTAAGCTACATGGTGCAGCATGAGCCCTGAGGAGCCAGCAGAAGACAGCAAGCGTTTGCAATCCATTTTAGAGAGTAGTTGAAATATCTCCCCTGAAATTGGCAGCTATGTGCCGGCCCCTTCCATCTGCAGGCACTGGTACAGTTGGCAGTTTCCACCCTGCAAAATCAATCATGCCCCTTCCAGATTAAAAGGCCTAAATAATGTTCATGCATTTTAAGAGTATTTTTTTAATTTCCTGATATTTATAACAACACTTAGGGAAACTTGACACTGAAATCTGTTTCCCAACTGCATTTGTTTTTCCCTCATGTGTGCACACTGATTTGTTATTGCAAGATTGCTCATCAGTGCTGGGCTTTTTCTTCCTTTTTTTTTTTTTTTTTTCCTTAAGGTTTTGTTTAGTTTTAAGACAGTGGATTAAAGCATGCATTATCAAAACAAATACGTTAAAAATAGTTTTAAGCAGCACTGAATTAATGCTAAGATTTCTTTATGCTTTCCAATACCATCTATTCAAAAGTCCCTTAAGATGTTAACTCTAGGCCATATTCTGTTACACACGGCGAGTGAAAAATGAAACTGAAGACGGAGATTTTGTGCTGACCTTAGACCAGACATCTGCCAGAGCATTCACCTAGCATAAGCTAAAACACCATGCTCATAACTGAAAAAGCTTCAGAAAGAGAAGTACATTAGTCTGGGCCCTAAGATGATTTTTATCATTATTGTGATGCATTGCACCAGCACAGGTGCAAAGGCTGCACAGGTTGTTGAGAGATGCCCAAGCTGTCCAAAAGAAGAAAATAATCTATATTCTTTTAAAACATTTGAACTCTGCAACCAAACTTCCCTGAACAGTTGGAGAAATCTTTAGTATTTGGACTTCAATTTGAGGCTTTGGGGGTATAAAATGGAGATCTCTTGTAAAAAATGAAATAAACATTCTTAAAATTTTATTTATGTAATTCTCAGAGATGAATCTAAGATGTAAGATTGATTAGTACTGATCTATGTTATTGTTCTAAAACAATATTTACACTCACCTTGGTAAGGTGATTCTTTCCATTCTGGCAAGGACCGGTGGAGACTTAAGCGTTTAACTTCTAGATTGAGGAATGATTGAGCGTGGGTTAAAGGACATGTCTTGCTTTTAAAAGGGCCCTGTGTTGGGCCTTGAGCACCATTGCTCTTCCTATTCCCCTTCCTTTTCCATGCCCAATCTTTATCTTTAGGCTCCTTTTGGACTTAATATCGTGGCTTTATCACCTATCCAGTGCATGTCCATTTCCATTCACGCATAATTATTTCTCATTTTTCTTCAGTGCAAATTTTTTTTTTTCTGATGATATAATTATGTGTTTGAAAATAAGCAACTTCCTAGTTGGATGAGAGATTCAGTTTTTGGAATGAAAAGATAGAGGTGATGACAGATGATTCTTAAAACTGTGTAGCAAACTCTAATCTTAATTTTAAGCAAACTAATTTTCTTTAAGTATGCCCTTTATCTTGCTGGAACAAAATGTTAATTGCTGAGGAGGTCAAGAGAGTATTCCTATTTATATAGCTTGGAGAGCCCCCATGCTGGAACGGTTGCAGGGTAAGCTGTAATAGTTGTTCCAGAAATCTGAAAGAGAAGAAAAGAAGAAACTTGGGTTCCAATTCCCATCCCATCTTAAGTAGCATATGCCATATACTGTGAATGCAGAGGTATTCCAGATGCATCATACCAGCTGGGCAGGTACTGTATTAGCCACTTGATGTGCATTCATGTGAATTGACTGCACTTCTAGCAGTCTAACCTCTACAAGCACAGTGTATTTCACTTGTCAGGCAGTTATCCAAAGTCATAGTTCTGAATAGATCACCCAGTTCACAAATTCACTAAATTTGCTATGCAATTGGCAGCACTTGTTCAACAAGATTCATGGATTTCAGAAGCCAAAGGGTTTGCAGTTCATGTCTGGACCTGCTTGCTGAACAGTAATTCTGAATAATAGTCCTGGACATAACTCTTGGCAGTTGGCTCATGGATTCGGAAAACCTGTTACGTGATAGCTCTGGAAAGCATTCGTTGTGTGACTTCTTAAGAAGCAGTGGCAGATGCACTCCAAGATAGTGACTAGGTGAGATTGGATTGTAAAATTATTAAACTGCACAAAGGAACTTTGTTTCCATGTAGGTAAAAGCCAAATAATATCTTAAATGAGAGCATGAAGTTTGTGCCTGAATTTGTTGTGTTCTGTTTGTTTTTTTTTTATTATTTTTTTTTGAATAGCAAAGCTTTATTTGCTACTCTAAGATTTTGAGCAAGTATCTTATTTCAATCATATCAGAGATCTGCTTTGGACAAGAGAGCACTACTTGAAGGATCACACAATGAAGAGAGAAAGAAACTATGATGAATAGTTGGCTCTAATTGCTAATTAGGTTCTTGTTGCTGCTTCTGCATTTATGCCGTCTCCTTTATGATCTGAAAGAGTTTCCTGGGTTCTTGCCTCTGAGAAGGGCAGCGTAGTTTCAATTGACATAATGACAGTAACATTGCAAATATCTTCTCAAGACAACTATAGATCTAATCATAAGTACAGAGACAATCATGCTGTTGATGGAACTGCAAAAATTGCTGTTTTATTCCCCCATTGCAAGTATACTTCATAGGAGATGAATAATTAAGGATGGTTAATCATCCTAAGGTTTTTAGCTTTGTTTAACAGGTTTCCCAGTTAATCATAAGAATGTTTGTATCTGGTCAGACCAAAGGTGTCCTGTGGCACTGAACCTGTCAGCAACACTGATGGCTGGGGAGCACAGGAACTTGATTTAAAAAAAAAAAATCAGGAGTAGCATCCTGTAATTTAGGGGTAGGGAATTAGTGAGTAGCAAATTGTCTTTGATTTTTGTGACAGTCCTTAGTAAGTTTTTTTTTTTTTTTTAATTAATTAATTAATTTATTTATTTATTTGTTCGGTTATAAAACACACTCTGTGATTTTGTGATTTGAGCTCTGGGAACTGGCCTTTTTTCCAGGTATTTTCTCTAATGCTTTTTGTACCTTTTTTTCCCAAAGCCCTTTTTTACATGCTTCATCCTATTTGAACTTCAGAGTCCCCCTTCTGTTTATCTGCATGTAACTGTCTCTCAGTATTGCTGATAAGGATCTTGCTGGGCTCCATATACGGATAGTGCATCCATAAAATCCAAAAAATATCCATATAATGTTCACAGTTACTCCATCTGTCTATTTTTTTTCCATTCATTTGTGGGCCTCTCAATCCCTCAGACAAGTTGTCCCTTATAGATGCCAAAGAAAAAGGTAATGAAATAATAGTATTTTAGTTTTGGAGATATTTTCCAGCATTGTTTCAAGCTCTCTGATGGACTAGAAGTCTTTACCTAGTAATTATTTCTTCTATTAGTTGTCTTTTCTCGATAACCCTGGTACATGCACACTGAACCACTTTAATTTTCACTTTGCATGTTCTAAGTGGAGGAGAAACTACCCCTGTGTCTTTTCCTTCTTGTCTGTAACACAAGACAATGAAATACGGGAAGCAAATGGGGCTGGGGAGCGAGGGAATGGAGGTACCAATTTGTAAATGGTCTCATTTCTGACAGAAATGTTGATAGGTCTTTTGCCAGGCTTGAGAGCTGGTTGTTGTGGTGGCTGCAGTCTTCTTGCCGGTGCACTTACGAGTGTCTGTCAGTCACTAAGATGATACATTTCTTTATCATGTGTGTGATTATAAACCATTATTTTGTGAGAGGCCCTATGCTTTTCCTAGTGTCTCAGCTACTCTTTATAAAAAGTTCTTCTGTCAAGGAATTCTCCAGACTTGTACAATAATGTATCAAGGTGGCAAACTCTGACAGTTTCAAAAGCTGGGTTTCATTTCAGGAGAGCTTTTAAGCTGTCTTGACTATGTACCTGGCAGACATTTCAGTCATCGTCTCTACCTTTTTCCCTTGTTTCTTTCCTACATGCCATGAAAATATTTTCCTTAAAGTATTTACATAGTAACAGTCTTCCATGTGATTTTTTTTTTTTTTTTTTTTTTTTTTTGTGTTCGGAACAGCATTTTAATGGGTAATTGAGAGGGAACACTTCCTTCTCATTAGACACTGAATAATTTGATCTCTGGCTAATGTATCTGAAAAATGTTGCAGAGTGTTATGATGATGGTAAAGTAGATTTTTTTTTTCTTTCCACAAGGTTACGTCTGTTTACACTATTTTATTATCTGTTGAGTGCTATGATATGAAGTCTTTTTATTGCAGTTTTGTTTAAGAAGAGCCAAGCATTTGACGGAGCTGTCAATCAGCATTTAGTTGTACAGTATCTATTTCTGTCCCTGCTCTTAGCACAGAGGGCTATTATAGTCTACATTACGGGATAGGTACTTTGGATATAGATATCCTTGAGGGGCAGGATTTATTATGAAAGAGGAGATTCAACATAACAAGAGCCATAGTTTAAATAACCAAGTTTACTTAAATTATAAAAGTTAAATAAAGCAGAGTTTATACACTGAAATTTTTGTCTGCTAACACCATTCTCCTGTTTCATAGTTGAATTTGTTACCAAGGCGCTTCAAATAATGCCGTCTTTTTTAAAATCAGAAATTACTTGAGATAATTTTGATGTTACGTTTGCCTCAGAGGCTGAGATCTTGCATTTCAGCTCTGTTTGTGCTACATTTGGCAAAAGGTGCCTTCAGAACCAGTGCTCACTGAAGCATCTGTGTTCTCCAATAATACCTACAATCTCTGGGACCCTATTGCTGAGACCCCAGATTGTTTGAAAATGGTTTTATCCTTGTAACTTCTAGTCTTGGATGGAGTAAGCACCTAATATATCCTTCAGGAAAACACCTGAGTAATTATACCTGTTCTGGTGAAGCTGTCTCTTGGCCAGACCTAAAAGGAATTAAGCTTCTAAAAATGGAATAGACCAGTATGAAATTTGCAGTCTCATATGCACACAGCTTCCCACACGTGGGGGCCTCCGTGAAGTAGATAAAGTGGAAAGTTCTGATGATAGGAATTCCACAAAACAGACATTTTTAAAAATCGACAGTTTGGGTTTTTATTGTATTTAGAAATTATTCTGATATGGTTTCCTCTGTTGTAAAGAAATTCCAAACACTCCATTTGATAGGTTTTCTCAGAGATAGGATTTTTTTTCTTTTTTTTTTAAAGTTTTAAAAGCTGGGCGAAGTGACTTGTTCTGTGCATTGTGCTCTCATTTTGTTCTGATTACGCAATAATCTGCTTCAGAAGGTAAAATGTAGGTGTAATGCAAAATATGTAATAATTTAGAACACTTTTGGAAAGACAGTTTTAAATAGGAAAATATAAGATTAAGACTTATTCTAGCTATGTCAGCAGTAATATGCATGTAAACAATACTGTAGAACCAAGTTAAAAAAAAATCCATTCCTCTTTCAGGACTCCTGTGCTGTCTCAATCAGACTGTCATGAATAGTCTCAGTCTGATGTGTAGACTGACTATTCCAGAAGCAGTTTGTTGTGAAGGAAAATTGTTTTCTGGGATGAATTATTGGGTGCCTTTTTATAGGACCAGATTTTTCATGCAGACTTCTGCTGAGCTGCTGCTAGTAAGGAGTTCTTCTGAGGATTTTTTTTTTTTTTGGTACAGTTCACATACCTTGGAGTTAGTTATGGAGACTAGCATTTATTCTCTTAGTGAGTCTTCCAGTCCTTTCTTTAGGAAATGATGGATTTTTTAATGAAGGAAGACGACTAGACTGTCTCATGTGTTTGCTACAGTCTATTCAATGTCTTTTGATCTTGGTAGTGTTCCTGAAATTCTTCTCTACTGCAAACATAGAGGTTGTCCACCTGCTCTTAAGGATATCAGGCAACTGCTGATTGTGGATATCATGTGCTGTTAAACATCCCACAACTAGTCAGATACTGGGAAACCTAATTTTACATGACAGTGCCAGCTGTATTTCTGCATATTGGAAAAATCTTGCCTTCTGTACATGAAATATGTGTATATGTAAAATGCTAACATTAATCACAAAATATACTGTAGAAAATCAGTCTGTAAACTTGCAAGTTATTTTGAAATTGCCAAAGATAAGAATCATTAAAAATATTGCTTTTTCATCTGTATATAACAAAAAAAGGAATTGTCATTCATGTCATCTAATTCTCAGTTACTGCAGAAGCCTTGTGGAAGATGAGAAGGGAGACTAAGTATTTCTGTAGCAAACATAGAAAATCTCAGTAAAATTTATTTATGAGTTCTCAAAGAGAACATTTAAACAAAGCGTTCAACAGTATAACCAGAGCATACTAATAACCAAAGGAAAGTTTCTCCTATCACTATCTGTACTAAAATACCGTATCCTTCAGATTCCTCTAGTCATGTTGCAAATGACAAGATATTCTCCAGATAAACAAAGATAGAGTATAGTCCTGAGTGTTGTAACCTTTCTGCTCGGCAAAAGAGGTGTATTGGTCTCAGACTACAGCACTGAAATCTTCTCTGAGAAAAATAGTGATAGGTATTTTTATTTTTTTTGACTGGAAGTAAATGAATAGCACTCAAAGCTCAGCTAATGCACCAGCTGGAGTCAATTTTCAAAAGAGAATGGCTTTGAGTTGGGAATCGAGGCTTTGATCAAATTCTGTTATTGCTTACAACATTTCTTCTCCTCTGTTGCCCACTCTTTCCCTCCCCCAACACACAACACACAACAGAACTAATGAAACTTCAACACTTCTTGTGACCGAGAAATGCTTATTTCTCAGGTCAGTATCTGCCTCCGCTCAACTCAGAGACATCCTTTGTGTTTAAATGATAGAGATTAGTTTGCTGCAGAAATGGCATAGCCATTCAAGTCGCTTTTGCAGTTTACTCAAGACATTGCTCATTTTGGTTTCTGAAGTTGACTGAGAAGGTAACCACTGTTTGAATAAATGATTGTGAAGTCAGAGAATCCATCATTTATTTAATATCTGCTATTGTGGGTGATCCTAGTAATCACAAAGATCTTGGAAATCAATGTTATCAGAGATTTGCATTAATTCGGGAAGGCCTGGGATAGGTCAGCTCACTTCTGAGTTTACATTTAATACATTCAGCCGTCCTTTCTGTACTGGTGCTGACAAATCACCTTTGTTTTACCAATCTGACTCTATGTCCAAAATAAATTCTTCTGTCACTTTCTCACTTCCTCTAACTAACAATTGCCTCAAGCCTGGAGAAACTAGAGCAGAGCTCTAATTCCTCCTGTCTTGCACTTCTTTTTGATAACTGTGGGAAACATTGCTGTCCCACCTGTCACTGCAGCCTGCAACCGTGTTCAATTTGATTCTCTAAAACAAAATGAATATTTTATGTGGCAAAAACAGTTGATGCAGCCCTTGATTATAACTTCTTTTATTAACTTAACTTTTTGAGCAGACATATTTGTGTTTTTTTCTTATGCTTCTGCTAAGTTAACAGAGGTGTTCTCCCCTCCTCTCTGAATCCTCCTCCTCCTTCCAATTTATTAGCTAGGAAAAACTTGAGAATATGTTGTGATGACTGTTTCTTTATGACTTGTTAACCCATCTGTCTCTAGTACCTTTGTTTCTCATTTGCTTAAAACACGTAGGAGGTATTGGAAACCCCAGATGCTGCAGGGAAGCTGCTGCCTCTATTGTAGTGCCTGGCGGGTGCTCGCAGTGGTCCCATTTGCTGCTCTGGACTCATACTGGTGCCTTCCAGGTTGTATGTATCCTCTGAGGTGCATCCTGCTGTAGTGCCTAATTCTGCCCTTTATATAGTTGCCATTTTCATTGCTTCCCAGTTACTCCTCCTGTCTATCTGAATATTTGCACCTATTTAGGCTGATCTTCGATCTTAATTTTGGGGGCTAATGATCTCCTAGCCATCTGTCACCCTAACAAGCCAGGGCTCTGAGCCTGGCATCTCCTTCTGTGGAAGGGGTACTTGTACAGGTCTTGGGCTAGTACAACTAGTCTATTTAAAGCCCAAAACAAAAACAAAAAAAAGTAAAATACCATTTCATAAGACACTGGCCCTCTTACTGTCCTCACCAGATCGGGCTACAAATGTTTGTTCACAAACAGCAAGCAGTACCTTTATCCTAAGATGCACACTAGCAAATAAGACATCCCAAGTATGAGCATTTCTTTTTCTTTCCCCATCCCCCAGTTTGCTGTATGCTTAGGGAAGAGCACCGTACCTGATTTGCATGCAGCTTATACTGCATTTAAGTGGCAAAGCATTTCAGAAACTCTCCTACTACAATTGGAACGTGGTTACAAGCTAGTTCTTCGTGCCGCCTCTTGTGAGTGGGGAGAAGGGGGGTGGTAAAATAAATTAGCAAAATGGTTTCCCAGTGGCCTCTGATTGGTATAGCTTTTAGTGGATTATATAAAAACGGTGTCAAATTTACTACTGCTGAAGATTTCACCTTTAAGGATATTTTCTTCACTGTTGGAAAAGAAATTGGTTTTGATAACATGGCTGCGCCTTGAATGGCTAGAAATGTCTTAGCGTTTGTCCAAACAGATGAAATGCATAAGACAATTGAAAATGAAGTTCTTATGGTTTGCTATATATTTGGCTGACTCTCTGGAGGGCTGATTGTTAGAACAGCATATAATATATCATTACTCTTGAGTAGTCCTGAAATTTTGCAAGATTGACAGCTGCCTGTCAAATGATTTACTAATCAGACCTGCGTGTTAAGAATAAAGTGCACCATGCTTGCAATATAGAAAAAATATATGAAATTTATTTATTTATTTTTAAATCAGGTTTTCTGATTATTAAAATGAGATGCCTCTGTTTATAGTTGAAATGTAAATTCAAGTAGTCTGTGGCTGGAAAGAAGCAAGCATGCAGGAAGAGAAGTAACAACTCTGAAAGCAAAAGTGAAAGATTTTCCTGAACAAATGCTTGTGTAAATGAATTAATGTTTGGACACTTTTAGGAGACGGAGAAATCTTGCTGGAAGAATCTCTGAAGATTCAGCAAGCTAAGAAGAAGCTACTGTTTCCTAGGAAAAATCTGTATGGGACTTAATGAGTCTTAATGGAAATTGGGGCTAAAAAGAGCCATGATCGATAGTAGCATGACTCTAGAAATGAGGCTATTAGGAGATGTGAAGAAGTTGAGATCCACAGATCCACAGTCGTATTTTCTTACTTTGAATGTTTTGCTCTTTCTCTCTCATTTGACTGCTCCCCTCTTTTCCCCCAAATCAAGATATTTGGGATACTAAAGAAAAAAAAAAAAAAAAAAAAAAAGAAAAAAGACAAGCACATCTCTCACATGATATTTTTTAAATGAGGAGTGACATACTCAAAAAAGTTCTTTTGTTAGAAAAAAAAAGGAACAAATATTAAAAGCAATTTTCCAACTGATGCTCTTCTCTACTAATCCTATCATTAAGAAGAAAAAGAAGGGAATAGGGACCCAGAGGTCCTTGGCAATGTCACCTATTACATGGAATGCATATGTTTCCTTTTTCCAAAGTAGAAATATTTTGATTTCTCATAATTTTAGGGGAAATATCAGCATTTTAATTTTGAGCAATAAGGTTTCTTCACTTCATTAGGAAACCCTTTTCTGGTTAGATTTGCCCACTATTCATACTACTCTTTCATTGGGAAGAGTTAAACACTAACAAAGGGTAGCATTCTACCTATTTAAGAAATCAACACTTCTTTCCCTCCTGTTCCTCCCAAAAGTGAATACTCTGGACTTTTATAATTTAAAAACACAGACAACTTGTGCTCCATCGTAACACCTCCTTCACCAAGATCTGTGTATTGACTTCAGCTTTCTACTCCCTTTTAGTAACTCCCTTTCCGTCCCCACCCCCCGTTTCTTTATGGCCTAAAGACAAAACACATTTAGACACTTTTCCTTTTGGGCACAGCACATAGCTGCTCTGAGCCTTGCCTGGTTACCATAATGGCACGTAATTACAGTCCTTCACTTTCCAAGCTTACCCTGTCTGAAGTAATGGCCTTGACAGGAGGGGGGATGCTATACTGCAAAAAAGCCAAACCAACAACATATTATGAACATACAAGAAAATTCCCTTAGTCACCAGTGCCGTGGAGCAGTGCATAATATCCTCACTCCACTGTGTTTTCAATTGATTCCGGAAGAACCAGGTTTTCCCTGCAGGAATTGACCTTGTGCCACTGTCGGCAGTGGAAACATTGCCACTGACATTATTGAGAATTGGATCAGATAGACAGAGTTTTATAAATTGTGGGTTATTTTTAGGCAACGTGATTTTCCTCATTCCATTAGTAGTTTCTAGAGGGAAGTCTATATGAATTCTTCAGCTTGTTTCTTGCAGCAAATGCTGTGAGCCAGTACAGCGGGAATATAATCGATGATTTCGCCTCTTGGAGGAGGCCAGATCAGGGAATTTTTAAAATTGAGTGGGACAAGTAGCAAGCAATATAGAGGCAATAGAACTCAGAGCCATCAATAAACTCAAAAAGGAAACCGTGAGTAAAAATGGCTGAATACATTAATGTAAATAGATGTTTTTCCTGGATACAGCCCTCAAATAGCATGAAGCTAGACTTAACAGCTACATGCTTTGGCAAAATAGTTTGAACAGCAAGCTAAGCTAGCTCTTCTGTGTTCCTGTGTGAATTTTGTTTAAAACAGTAATGTGATCTCTGAAATAAGAAAAAATCTATTTCTGTCATTAAAAAAAAAAAAAAAGAAAGGAAACAAGCTTGAGCTTCAGGCCAGCTTCTGGATTGCAGAGGAGATAGTTTTGAAAAATGGCTTAACATTTGTAGATATTAGGCAAAAGATGTGCTAATGTACCAGAACCCAAGGGCTCTCACCTGAATTTGAAGAATATTTCAGCCAGAGGTAGTGAGGCAGGGGTACTAAATGCTTTCATCTTGGTTTAAAGACTATGCATAGCAGTGCACGTGGTCGCAGTCTCAGGCGTGGTTCAGTATGGCAGTTCTCACTTTTCGAAGAGGCAATGTTGGAAGATAAATAGGATCTGTTTTGTGTTACTGAACACTAGAAGTGTTTCAATTAAAATTATTGTATTCTGTTTTCTTATCTCATTGCATTTATATTGACAATTCTAATTCAATGGGTGGTGATATTTGATATCTTGATATTTGGCCAATTATGTGCATTGTAACAATAAAAAAAATCGTCCAGGGGAGTTTATATGTATGTGCAAATATAATTGTCTGGTTTTTGATTTGTTTTGTTTTTTTGCTTTTTTTTCCAGAGCGGATGGGAGGATCCAAAATAAAGCAATAATTTATTTTATTTTTTCTGACATAACTATACCTTTTTTAAAAAAGTTTGCCACCTTTCATACATGATTAAAAGTTTCATTTCTCTTTTCAACTTAAAAGTCCATATTCCCGCACTAGGAAGGTATAGTTTGTATGTTTGGATAGCTGTGACAGAGACTTATTTGCAAAGATAAAATAAAGGGTAAGTGGTTTCAATATTTAATCTTGCAAAAACTTAGATGATATGTTTGGTGGTAACCTATTCTTACAAAACATGTGCTTGGTTTCTGCCACTCTAGCTTCCAGCCTTTTCTGTTTGGAAATAATACATTTTGAGCGAAGAGGAAAATCAGTCACAATTTCAGACCTTCCCTTGAGAAAACCTTAGTAGAATCCTGTTCTCCTGTTATTAGAAACTTCTATGAGAAAAAGAAAAAAAGGTAACTTGCTCTTCAGAAAGGATTCTTTGATCTGATAGTTTTTAGCCAAACTCTTCCGTTTGCTTTTAATACATAGAGGCACTGCGAGGTATTTGTGTGCATTTTGGAAATGGTTCCTTAGTGTTGAAGATAAGCTTTATTACCAGTAATTTACTTAGAAGATAGAGAGTACTTGTTGGGAACACGGGAACTAAATTCTAGTCTTAGAAGTGAACGGGTTCTTCCACTACTCGATGAAAAATAAGTGTTGATGCTTCTCAAGGGGAAAATACAGTTCCTACTATTTTACTAAGGTGAAATCTTCATAGTTCATTGCTTGCTGATCCATATGCTCCCATACGCTCAGAATAATTTCCACCATTGAGATAAAAATCCATAACTCACATGCAGTGAGAGTTATGAGATCTCACACTACTTAGACTACATTACTTCAAAATATACTATTCAACAGAGTAATACTCTGAAGTTCTATCGTAACAGTTTATCAGCGTCAAACAAATGAATAAAGAGTATTTTGATGCATTACTCTGATTTTAATTGTATTTATTCACTTACTGCCTATGTTAAATCATAAAATACAGTAATTTGTGATGCAAATTTCAGCCAGTGAGAGTTACTACATTTCTACTGCATGGTGAGTTAAAAAAAAATTTTTTTTTAAATTTAGTTCCCAAGCCTTTGGTGACAAATTCAATATCAGGACAAATACACTATGGTCTGAGCTTCTGTAACAGACTGAGTTTTAGAGGAAAAAATTAACTACTATAATTCATGTGTCAGAGCTATGGTAAAGACCACTACAGAGTTCCATTACTAGTCATGGACAAAATGTCTTGTTCCATATTTTGTCATATTTGATAACCAATTTTGATCAATACAGTGCTAATGGGTTTCTCAATACTCTGGTACAAGGTACCTGTTTTTCAAATGGAAGATAACAATACATGCAGCCAGCTGCATGCTTTTTATAAGAATGAGGGCAAACAAGTTTGAAGTTTTTGCTTATAGTGATTATTATAATGATCATTATAGTGATTAGTGATTCTTTTAAGTAAAANCAAATGGAAGATAACAATACATGCAGCCAGCTGCATACTTTTTATAAGAATGAGGGCAAACAAGTTCGAAGTTCTTGCTTCGAAGCAAGAAGTGGGGGGGGAAGATATTTCACTGTTTATGTCTGTATGGTTAAAGAATGTTTCCTAGAATTTGAAAACATTTCTTGCACTCCATCTATCAGAACAGTATGTAGATGGGATATAACTAACTCAATAAAAATATGAGGTTTGAAATTACAAGCTAGTGATTCAAATTCAGAGAATTAAATGGTGAAAAATGATTCATTTAGCGCTGCATGGGTCCAGTATGAAAAACTACAAATATCCTGAATGGAATACTAACTACAAAAAGGAAAATGTTGCTGTGACTGGAAGTTCAGTTTCAGAGCTCTTAACCAGCCTTTGGTCCTCTCTACCGTAAATAGCACTTTTGTTTAAAAACTCTGAATTTTCATGTTAGGAACTTGGTGCAGCCCATTTGAGACTTGTGTGTGAAAGTTCCCTTGCATAGGGCAGAACATAGATTAGATACTTTTATATCTATGAAACAGTGCATTGCTCTGTGCAATGTAAACAACAGATGACTGTAAGAAGCTAATTGTGATCCATAGTGATGCTGTTCCTACTAGCCAGAGACAAGCATATTCATTAACCTTGACAAAGCACTGCTAAATGACATCTTGAATTTGTCTGCCAATATGGGCTGCAATTATCAAATCAATTGGCTTTACAGAAAATCAGATCCTATTCTTCTACATTGCTCTTTTCTGTTGGCACTACCTGTGCAATTTTGGCCTTGCCAAACCCTTCTTTGATGGGGGAGCTCCCCATATTTAAGAAGCCAGTAGCTTCAGAAATATGCCTTGTAAACAAGGATCTCAAAATAAAGGAAGCAAAATTACAAAATAAGAACTTAGTTTGATATTCAGATGTGGAATACCAAACGTCAGTTATTTTACATATTTAATCTCTGTATCTGCAGAGTTAAAACTTCAGTCATAACCAGGAAAGTAATGAAACTGAACAGACAGGATTCCTGTTGCTGAACAGGTCATTTACAATTAGTTCTCTAAATGACAATTCTGTGATATTTTTATGACAGGATATACATATCTAGTTAATTAAATGTCTAACTGTGGATGTACATATATTTCAAACTAAATTCTGCATCTGTTTTATATGTAGACTGTTTAGTAGCTAATGAAAACTAATAAAAGTCATTGCTTAATGGCAAAGGGTAAGCCCAAACTACAGCGCTTCATGGAAATTGTTGATAATCTCTCTAAGTCGGTAATGAAGTTTTATTGCTGTAAACATTCATTGTTGTTTAAGAACTCTTAAATGGTTATAGTAAGATTTATTTACTCTATATTTGGTTCACTGTGAAATAGTTAAAATCTTATTTTGCATGCAATATTGTTAATGCAGTCAGGAAACATGTCCTTGTTTTTTCAGTTGTTGTCGCTGCACAAAGTTCTGTTCCTGCCAAGTAGTGGTAAAACTCTTATTTCCTTCTGTCAGTGCCATCCTCAGTTAATGATTTTATTGTGCTCTTGTTTGAAGAACAGTTTTTTTCCCTGAATTAATCTTTGGATAACATTTTAAAATGCTTTTAACACTGAGAAATTTTTAACATCCCTTGACTGCTATCAGTAGTCTGCCTGTCCTCCATGGTGCTAAGTCAGCATTTTCAGATTCAGCACTTTCTGTCATTGATTGATAGAAGACACCTCTTTTGCAGGTACTGAGTCAGACACATTGGGGAGAGACAGACAGGCTGCAGGAGAAAATTTAATGAGGAAAAAGCAATTTGGAAGCGCATTCAATACTGTAATTTGTTACAAAGAATCTAAAATTTCTAAATATTACTTTCTGATAGTGGATATTAATGCAGAAATTTAAATGAGAGTATTCGAAAGCACACCTTTTCAGGAAAGATTGTATAAAACAAAACAGCGAATCATAGGGGCTGGGTTTATTGTCAGCGTAGCTGAAAAAAATCTTTGAGGTATTGAATTTGGTGCAGCGTGTGCGTGCTTTTTATACATGATTCTATCGATGTGTTTTTTTAAGAAATAGTTTAGTGGACTATATCCAGATCCTGGCAGAAGTATTTTCTAAGAAACTGTTATTACAACTTGCACCTAGAAAGCAATGCAGAAGTTTGGATAGGCTTTGCAGTAAAGCTGATTTCTCATTCCAAAGGATAATCTTTGTGTAAAGGGAAGTTTATCGTCAGTGCCTAACTTCCTGGGGAAGAGGTAAAGAAGGGGCTGACAGGATAATGGCTGCAACTAAATTACATATTTTTCTTCCATCTAACTAAGGTTTTGGTTCAGTAACTTCAGAAAACAATGGAAAAGTCCATGAAGGCTTCCTCGGTTCATTCAGAATACCTGGTTATGGTGTCTGGCCATTACAGGTATAATCTGTTTTGCTAAGGCGATCACTTAACTGATCATTGGAAGATACTTTTTTTCTGAAGGACACACAAAATTATTTTACATTTTGAAAGCTTCTAAGAAATGTAAAAGATTCCCTCTAATGCATACACTTAGAGAACTGTTCAGCCCTGTCTAATATGTGCAAATGAGTTGTATGGTGTTCTGATTTCTTGATTGAAAATGACATCCTTGAAAAAAGCCATTGATGGCACCATCACCTTTTAACATCAAGGAAACATGTTAACATGTTTTAACATGTACCTTTTAACATCAAGGAAAATGCTGAGAGAACAAGAGTTAAAAACAGTCTACATTTTAATGCAAACTTAAGAAGCACTACATTTCTCTGATTTAGAAAACAAGCAGTAATATTAAATTCTTCCATCTTCTCTATATCCCAAACCAACATGAAATTCAGTAATATACTTTAGTAATGTTCTTCAGTAATGTTCTTTTTTAAGATTTGTCTTGGAATCTCCTCAGATTAAGAGAATCAATATTGCTTTTTGAAAACAAAAAAGTCATGGTTAGTATCCTAGATATACTTAAATATCTCTAGTTAGGGGTTAGTTGGCTGTCTATGGATTGACAATTGACTTTAGAATATGTTTTTAATTTTTTTCTAAGAACTCAGAGCCAGTATGTCTGTAATTATGCTCTAGCATATATATTCATCTGTTTTTATATTAGTAAACAGTATGGCTTCTGATTATTTTAGAAATGTCCAGTACAAGGTATTGCCATCAAGGAGTGGCAAGGAGTGGGAACTTTCAATTTAGTCTTTTGGACACTGCTGTGACAGTAAATATTCTTTAGTTGCTCATCCAAAAAGGATTAGCCTTTCATGCTTTTAAAAATCTATATTAATTATGACTGTCCTTACTAAAAGAAGCGTTGACTATTGGTGTAAACAGCCAATGAGCTGGGTATTGTTTTACATGATTGCCAAATTCTCAGATTTTTCATCTTCCTAGATACAGGATTCTGCATGAATGCAGGGTTTTATCATCACTGAGTAGCTTTTGGAACAGGTTTTAGGATTATGCAGAGGGTCAGACCCCACAGTTGATTACAGATGTTTAAATTTCCATGATTAGATAGGTAAAGCATATATAACAAAGAAAAGATTGTAGTTATCTGATTTTGAAGATGGAATTCTTGGTGCTTGTCTTGAAATCTGGTAGCTGATGTGCTTGCTATCCATGTGCATTGATGTTAATTCTCCCAGGACCTGTTCTGATTTACATTTACATAATCTTTCTGGACTGGTAGATATTTAATACAGTGAAGTATATTCATCAACCAGTACAATTTTGTCCCTTAGCCAAGTGTGATATAGAAGACAGTTTGAAAGGAGAGTAGAACTGAGTTGCTGATATGAAGTTGTCATATTCAGGGGAAAAAAAAAGCAACAGAAAAAAACCCCATACGGTAATGCAAAACCATTTCTCATAAACATATTTACATAAAAATGCACAATAAAACCAAACAACAATAGGCGGAAAATGCAACAAAATACTCAACAACAAAATCAATAAAAACAAACAAACTAAGCAACAAAACGGGTAAACAACAATTAGAGCATTTCACAGGCAGGGAGAGATGGTCTGCGTTCCTAAGCTTTGTTAGGCAATGATAATTGGAGCTTTAGGATGCTCTCTTCTTCCTGTGAATGCTACTGCTGAGTTGTACATGACAGTAACATTTATCTAGTGACATAGCACTCCCTATTTAAAGTTTTTAAAAATACAATTGTGAAAAATCTTAATTTAGCTTTTTGATTATTTCTTTGCAAGTAGATTGCCCATTTCTTCTTAATAAGGCTAGATGATTTCAGATGTTTGTTGTTTACACTTTTAGTCCTTCTCCTTGTCTCTCCCCCTCCTTATCAAGTGTTTAAATAGGACAATGTGTTACAAATGGATGGACAGGGCCCACTGTTCCCTATTAAAATGGGGTTTTGAGTGGCACTGAGGCTAGACAGCCGCCCTAGCAGTTGTCAGGCTTGTATCACAGCATCCTGTCCATCTTGACATTGCCAGCAACTTGACATTGCTAATGGTAGAAGTGTAGACATGTCGGTCTCCTAGAGCAACATTTTGGTCTCTGTTGCCACTTCTTGAATACTGCAGTTTTGCCCTCAGGTGTAGTTTTTCACCTTTGACAGTGCTGGTATTAGGATATTTCTTGTTGCTTGTATACATTCAAGTCTGTTTAGTTAAAGCAGGCTAAATCAGGACCCTTATTATTCAAAAAGGTAACCAGATCCTTGTTTTCAAGGAGTTTAATTTAAGACCTTGAGATTTTGAGACCTTTAAGACAAGGTCTCAAAATACTGCACTTCAGAGTTTTGATTCATGTTGCTATATTCTATCTAGATTTTCAGACGTGTTGGATTGATACTAGCAGCTGTAAGCAAAAGATAGTATATAGTGTTACTGAACAATTCACCTGTTTTTCTTGGATGTCATAAGGTTTCCTTGCTGTTGCAGAAGATTAGTAATAGTAAATTCAGAAAACGCAGAACAGTAAATGAACAGAATGTACATGATGATTTTTAGATTCCAAATCTTTCTAGGTTAAACTTTTACATTGAAATAAATGTTGTAGGTCAAGTGTATAAGGTAAGAAATAAAGCAGATGAGTCACACACCATGTTACTATGTTCTGTTTCTCTTAGGACCACTGTTTTTACCATAATGCGCTACAAGTTCAAGGGCATCAAAATACTCATGACATCATTTGTTTGTCTTTTGTATACATGATACTTTTGGAAGTTCAACATGCAGGAACATACACATTATCACCTCTACTCTTTCTTTTCCTCTAAAAATAATCATACATCATATTTCAGTACTGTATCCTGATATAATATTCTCACAAAACATATGTCATTGAGTTTTTGAAGCATTGCATGTTGTTTGATCTTACTACAGGTACAGGATGAGGAATAATATACTTCTCAGATATTTCCCCCAAATAGCAGTTATACTGTGAATAAAAATGTCTTCAGAAGTAAAGATTTTTGTGCTGAATCACTTGATACATTAAATATCTAGTATAATGTTGTGCATTATTTTTGTTTTTCTTTGGTTATCACAAGGTTGTACACTATTTCTCAAATAATCTACATTATGTTCATGCTCATTCTGCAGCATTATACACAAAGGAGGAGTATCTTGCACTAAATTTTTGTTCTTTTCTGTTTTAAATTTAGTTGTAATTATTCTCTTGCAAATGCTATTTTTTGCCTCTTAAAAGTTATATAACTCATATCCTGCTTTTCCTAAAATACACTTTAAGTGATCAGGCAGTGAATAATTCCAGTTATCAGACTATCTAATGTCATAATGTTTCTCTTCATTGGGTATTTTCTCACTATTACTTATTAGAAATATAGTTTACAATTATATTTTATATAGAACAGAATACATGCTTCCTGCTTATCAAATACATACAGAGAAATACAACTCAACTGAAGAACTTGTGAAAATTTTTAACAATCTTACTAAGCATATGAAGTCTGAACTGTATGTTGGAATGAGGTTCTAATGAATGCTATCCCACACAAACCATTTTTTTAAGAAGTAACAGGAGGAATATCTGTATCAAAATGTCAGTAGGTAGGGAGTCCTGTCATGTTCCAGTAGGTGCCAAGATCTGGATGAAATGGGTTAAAGGATGTAGCAGAGTGAATTAGCTACGGAAATAAAAAGTTATGTGACCTGCATGCACTGCAGGTCACGTAAGTAATANTGAATGCTACACAAACCATTTTTTTAAGAAGGAACAGGAGGAATATCTGTATCAAAATGTCAGTAGGTAGGGAGTCCTGTCATGTTCCAGTAGGTGCCAAGATCTGGATGAAATGGGTTAAAGGATGTAGCAGAGTGAATTAGCTACTGCACTGCAGGTCACATAACTTTTTATTTCCGTAGCTAATTCATGCATGCACTGCAGGTCACATAAGTAATACTTCAAATTTACATCATTATAAATAGCTTTGTGACGTGTAAAACAAAGCTTTTTTTTTTTAATTTATCTTTTCCCACCTTTAGAACTTAAGCATACAAACATCATTAGAAACGGAAGCAGGGAAAATGAAGTTTTAATTTTCAGTTTATGAAAGACCACGATAAACCAATAAAAAATAAAGTGATGATGCGATGACATGTAGTGAAAACAGTACACATTACTCAATGTTTCATTTTTTTATATTAAAATAAATATTATTTATAAGAGCATTATATATGATCTGTAAAAGGACTCATCTCTGAGTCCATTACCATAAATATACAACTGAGTATAATTTGTCTACAGGGACAATGATCAAGTCATCAGTGATGTGGATTTCATATATCACATTATGGACAGCCTCATGGAGAAAAAACACTACTGGCTTAGTATATTTGCTTAGATACTTCTGGTTATAGTTTATTCTCGTTAGATTTATGCTATTCTGCAATTCTTTTAGTGGTGTTTTATGATGGTATTGTCCTATTGCCCACTTAATTGGCTTCTTCTCTGTATTTCTGCATTAGTAGTTTCTTCTGCCTCAAAGAAAATGCAATGAAGGTCCTGAAAATATTACAATTCAGGCTACTTTTCCAATTTATCAAAATCACTCTATGTTCTAGTCTTGCTCTCCAGAGTCCTTGTGATTCTCCCAGGATTATTATCAGAGATAAACATTGTAAACATTCTCTCTTTGTCCAATTTATTAAATAAGTGCTGCCATTTTTTTGAAGTGCTGAATATTTTTTTGATTGATTTTTTTTGATAATCACCAACCTTTATATAGAGTAAATGTAGATCTGTTTTCTTTATCTTTTTTTTTTTATTTTTTTCTTATAAAAATGCTGTGCAGGGTGGTAGCAAAGTCTATGTTCTCCCTACATTCATTTCAGTTGATTTCTTTACCAAAGATGCTTTTTATTTTGGGAAATGCCATGGGCAACAACAGCATTAATGCATTTAGTGTCTAATGCTGTGACAAAAACTTTACCTATAGGTAGCTACATGTATTGTGAATAATTGAGAAAGATAAATTCAAGTGCTCAGAATAAATTGTTTGCTTAGAAATATGGGTAAAAAGCTGAGCTTTAGCTATATAAATAGTTTAGCATTTATCTAGTACTTTGTATCAAGGAGGCTTCTGATTTCATGTGCTTTATATGCAAGTATCCAAGCTGTGATATTCATGCTGCTAATGATAAACAAGCCACTTCAAAGTGCTATGTACAGCTGTCTGAGTCAGTGATAGTTTTCCTCTGCCGCTGTCGGTGGTAACACCAAGCAAAATCAAAGTTGAATTTTCAGTGTACAGCATGAGTTAGATAATATAAATGGCAAAAAAAAAATCCTAAAACAAACACAAAGTTACAGATCAGTGAGGATGACTGTTTTGAGAAGTCAAGTAATTTTCCCTGATTCTGGCCTGTTTGGTTCAAAACTTTTATTATAATAGTTTATATGCAAAGTTATCACCTGCTTTTATTCAGACATCTTAGTGCCTATGTAGTTGTCACTTTGAACCTAGAGTGTCAGAACCTTATTCTGTAAGATCTCTCAGAGGTATTAAATTTCAGTGACTATTTTTACTTTAATAAATTACACATAATCTCCTATTAAGATATTCATAGGTTGTGTGTTGTTTAAGATTTAAGTATATGTTATGTGCTTCTGTGTACCAGGCGTGAATCTCTTCTCTTTCCTGAGTGTTTCCTGATTTTCAAATTTCCTGACTTTTCAATTCAAAGTTCCATCTATATAAATATGAGATATTATTTACTTGTTCTCCTGATAAATATATGTTGATGTAACCTCCTGGAGCACTTGTCTTTAGCAGGCCCATTTCCGTTCATACTTAGAATATTAGGATCCTTTAAGTGACAGAACAGCAACAGCCTTTTCACCAATCTGTTTAATATGGTGTTGGGTCAATAGCATAATTGTTATGTTAAGAGCAAATACAATAAAGAGGAGCTTTCTTTCTACTAGAATAATAGCCATGCAAAACTGAAAGGTGAAAGGTCTGATGTGTATATTAATCTGGAAAATGCAGAAATCCTAGTTTAAATGTAACCGACCATAACACACACATTATAAAAGAGCAAAGTATGTGTTGGATGCAATGCAAGTGTTGAGATGGATCATGTGTGCTTCTCTCCTATTTTTACCAGTGGCAATAGAAAGCTTTGGAGAATTATTCCCATAATTCAGAGGTTTTTCAGGCTCATTTTTAGTGACATTCCCTCAATTAGAAAATATTCTTAGACAAGAGTAGTATTTAGAGTCTCTTCAACAACGTCACTTGCTCTTAAGATTGCTATAAAGTCCTGGATGTGATAGAAGGCACTTACCAAACGCAAAGAAAGACATTATCCAAAATTGGCCCCATAGTTTATCTGAATATGACTTCTAGAGAATGAATTTTAGAATATTTATTAGTTTTATATTTACATTCCTGAATTAGTGGATAAAAAAATAGTGAATACCTGATTGCTGCAGAATATTAATTGGGCTGTATTTTTTATAACAAGAAAGATACTATTTAACTACACTGGAAGAGAGTTAATTTACGAGATATTGTGCTAGAATAACCCTTCAAAATAATTTTGAGAGTGGCTGAATTTCCAAAAACTTTATAGAAAAGGGGTTATATAACATCTCACCTTCCTCAGGGCACAGCAAATACTGATTGGTGCTTCAGCATGTCAGAAGTCAACTATTAAAACTATTCCACCTCTAGGAAGAGGGAGGGAATGGATAGTCCAAAGAGGTTCAGGAAACAGAGTTACATCCTTTCACATTAGTTTTCTAGACTGGAAGACTCTGGGTAACATTGTGACCTTGGTTGCTTTGTTTCTGTAAAACATCTGCCTCTGCCTGTCTCTAGGCCTAAAACTAAGGACTCTGCAAGGTCAGAGGTGCCAAGTGAGCAACCTTTGGATGGGAAAGGATGATCAGTATGCAGAATGTAACTGCTGAGTAGTTATATATATAACATATATAGCTATATGTTCTATCCATATACATTCTCAGATATAAATAAAGGAGAACTTCAACAAACAGACAAATCTAAGACTACATGTGCTTATGAAGTCTCCCAATGGAAATTAGTTTTTTTCCAGTGTAGAAAAATGAAGGTGTGTTTATGACTACAAATGCTATGGCAGAGGGAACAATGTTAAAATATTTTCAGATGTTCAGTGGGGAAGTTATAAATTAACTAGGTATTACTTACAGCTTTAGTTTATGCAATTTTTTAAATGTTTGAATAACAAAATGATGATACTGTTTGCCATAAATTTGTTTAATAAGCCTTTTATTGATACTTATATGCTTCATTAAGGAGTAAGCTGCGAAAATGAGAAGAACAGTTTGTGTCTTGTCAAAAATGACATAGTTTAGGTAAAAATTGTCATTTTAAAAATTAAGAATGCTTTCATTCTCAGTGTGTTTCAAACAACTTTAACTCTAGCATTGCAGACTTGGACTAAAAGCAATTTTTATGAAATTGACAGTGTAGTTTGGGGAATTTTTGTACATAATTTTCTTGTCATATAGAGGATATTCATTTTTGGTAGCATCATAATCTTGCAAAGTAAAGCAAGAACTGCTTAAAAAACTTCTTGAGAATGTATTAAATAGTGCTGCAGCTGAATTTAAGAGTTTGGGGCTAAACACCCCCCTCAGAAAAATTTTTAAGTAGAATTAAGCATTCCCCTAGAATGACATCTGCATCGGAAAAAGAACACGACTACTGAAGGGGATTTGGTAAGGGCTAGCATAATTTCTTATATTGAATATTGTGAACAGAAAGAAATATTTTCTTTAAAAAAAAAAAAAAGTTTTGTGTGAAAATAGGCTGCCTCCGGCTTAAAATTGGTGCAAAAGACTGTCTTGAGATACAAGTCATGTGGGATATTTTCCTGACATTTTTTATTGAGTTACATGTAATTCATCATCAGTAATCAGGACCAGGCTAAGTAAATAGCAGTTCTTCTGTGATGTATAATGTAATTCAACCTGTTACTACAATATTGTATGAAATCCTGTGGGATTTGAGCTGGGCCCAGCAGTGTGGGTGAGGGTGCTAAACACAGGGCTGCTACACGTCTGCCTTTGCTCTACTGCCAATTAATTATTCTTCCTTCTGATTCTTCTAAGAACAACTTTCTCTTAGTAGACAGTCTGATAAATAAAATGGTTTTCTACCAGTTTTTCTACTGGACAGCACGATTGATACTTCTGCTTTTGTCTGTTTACTCTCTGAATCTTAACTTGAATTAGACATGGTGGGGAGGTAAGAGAAGAGAAAAGGTCATTGATATGAAAACTGAACTGCCGTCAGCTGGTACAAGAACAGACCTTTGAGACAGAAGTGAACTTTAAATCTAAGATATAAATCCTATTTATTTCAAGAACCTAGTAGCTACATTGGAGGAGGAAGAGGAGAAGGAGGAAGAGGGTGCTTGAGATCTTTGGCTGGGTTTAGCACCTTAATTCTATGTTAGTTGTTATACCTATGTGCTTTTTAGTGCTTCTACTTAGAGCGAACTGTTGACTCTTCCCGTGTTACTGTCTTGGATACCCCCCAATAGAAAGCACATGCTTTAAATACCAATGTTTACTGAAGGAAATATGTAATTATAAAATAAACACTAGGCATATTTTGACATCCTGTTTCTATTAATCTTTTACTCTATATTGATCTTGCAACATTCTCACAATTAAATTTCAAGCGTCCAATAAATGTCATTAATTTAAAATTATCTGTTATATATTGCAAGTTACAGTGCAATCTCATATGTTAAATTTTATAATTGATGTGATTATTTGTCATTTAGGAAAAAATATTGATATATAGAAGTGAACCATCAAAGAACAAATTCAGAATCTTTCTGATAATCTGAGATTTTGGTATTTTAATCTTTAAATTGCCACAGGCTGAATATAATTAATTTATTAAGGATGGAAATAGAAATCATACAGCTTGACTTACATAACTAACAGTTTGTATTGCCTGCTCATTTTCTTTATCTAAAGTAAGAATTGCTTTCTGGTAAAAATATAATGTAAAATCACAAGTGAGGAAAAGTATAATTTCACAGAATTGTACCCAAGTTAAAATGAAGAATGTTCTGTATTATCTTCATTGCTTGTTCCCCTTCAGTTGCTTCACTTTCTGATGTTCAGAATTATATTTGTTCTTGGTATACATAATTAGTGCATTGCAATGGCATATACTACCTCCCCTTTATTTACATGGCAAACTGATTCTTGCTTGTGTTTAAAAATTTGGATTTGGGAATGTTAAGATCTAATTAAGGAGAGGATTAGGTTTTGTTTTGTTTTGTTTTTCTGATTTGTGACATTTTCAGACTCCATGTGAAACATCCCCATCCTTGGCTTTTATATATGCCATTTCCATGAAATTCATCTGCTTCCAGTACTTCCTTAGCAAGAGCTAACCCTGTCATCGTCATTAGTAAAGCTTTCCAGTTTTAATAGTATGTTCATCTATAAAATCAAATTAGAAGCTTATAATATGTCCCAGTTCTAGTAAATGAAAATTTTGCATGGCTCAAATATTCTAAAAATAGTTCTAGGCCATCATCAGCACCATCATCATTATCATTAGCACTGAAATAGGTTGCCAAGAAAGGTTGTGGAATCTCCTTCTCTGGAGATCTTCAGGACCCGCTTGGTTGCCACCCTGTGCCATGTGCTCTAGGTGACCCTGCTCGAGCAGCAGGTTGGACTAGAAGATCTCTACACATTCTTTCCAACTTAACAATTTTATGATTCTATGATCACTACCGCTGTAGTAATTAATATTTTCTAAGGCTTTACTACACAGAATCAGTAAAATGTTTTAAGCTCTATTAGTCAAGTTAGTACAAAAATTCACTCCAGCTGTTTTTCGCTTATTTTTATTTTTTTATTTGGCAATAAAACTAAAAAAAGTGTCTGCACAATTTTTGTGCAATTGTAATATGTATAAATTAGACCTCAGAAATATTTTAGTATAAATTAAAAAAATACATATTTGGCTACAGAAAGCTTATGGTAACTTGAGGTAAAGAGCATTTTTATTCTCAAAACTACCAAGTTGCCATAATCAGATCCACTAAAACAAAATACAGAGTCTCAATTGTGGGTCCATCATAAGCACTTTGTTAGCCTGTTTTATCATAGGAATCGCAAAGATTGCGAATAGATAATTAGTTCGTCAGTAGTCGTTACCTGATTCCAAATTGTAAAGCATCGTTTTGTATCAATACAAATATTAATTAGATGCTAATTAATAATTCAACCATGTAACACTTACAAAACAACTATGTAAATCATCACTAACCAATCTGCACTCCGACGATGATTAGCCTTCATTATGTGCAGTGACAATTCTCTTGGGGCCATAAGCCTCTGCAAATCTGGCCTGAGATTTCAGCTGAACATTTTCAAGTTTATACCTATTTCAGCGTTTCATTTCAAGAATAAGTTATCCCTACATTGCATAAAATTGTAATGAGCTGTAATCTTTCCAAGCTAATCTCAAATCATTAAAATAGAATCACTTCAGGTCAATTTAAAATAAACTTTAGATTAATAATCTGCTTTTCCAGAAATAAATGTGAAACATGGCACTATATCTATACTGTATTTATGTGTATATATTTTTGGAATGATTAATTGAGGATATATTCTTTATTCCTGGAAGATACGATATATTTTATATTCACTCTTGCATTTTTAACATTTCATACAGAATATAGGTATCAGTGTTCCACTTCACTGTAAAAGGCTTGTTGTCACCCACCAGAGTAATATTTCCTGACTAGAAAGTGCTTTATTCTCCTTTACCCTTTCAAAGGCTTCTTCAAAATTTGGGGCATTTTTGTGCACCTATAGATGAAAAGAAAATTCTGTAATTGTGACATAATCCTGCTGATGCCTATTTTGACACTTCAGTCTTTACAAAAATGACCTTTCAATTTTCACACTTCTAAAAATTTTCAGACATATGCTTAGTTTTATTATAAGATTCTCTATTCTGACACTAACTCTAGAACAAGGCTACTTACTATACCTTAGCTTCTAACCACATCAAACCCACTCTAATTATCTTTGTTAACAGCTTTTTCTAGTCCTCCAAGGGTTCTCCTGTAATGTGGGTGGAGAGCATTGCATTAATGAACACCTCAGTCCTCCAGACTGTCACAGAAGGAGCACTTAATGCAAGTCACAAACTTCCAATGAGTTATCCAAGTAATTTATGTCATACTGGTATGCTGCACTGAAGGCTTGTATGAGACCTATAAAAATGTGATTATTCTGTTGCATTGCTGCTGTTAGGTATCAGTGTCAATATGTGTCAAGTAAGTTCAGTATACAGGCAATTTTATAAGCATTTAAAATCCTTGTTCTCTTCAGTATGATTTAAGTTTTGGAAACTTGCTAGGTGTAGTATCGATTGCTTTTGCTTATTCTAAATATTGTATTTTTTAATCATCTACATCTTTTTTTTAATCATTTAATCATCTACATCTATTATATACATATACATATTATATACATATTATATACATCTATTATATTTTCTTCACAATGAATAAATACTGCCTATGGATACTAGAGCAAATAAGTATTTGTGTTTATCATGGTGAATGTGTTTCAGAGCATATGCACCAATGTCCAAAATTGAAATCCTGAAGTCACCCATAACTATTACCTAACTTGTGTCTGAATTCATTTCTTTGATTTTCAAATTCATTTATCCTCCAGTGGTTTACAAGTATCCTCCGGAGGTTCTGTATACAATTTTTTAATTTCTACATAAATACTGATGGGAAAAGGCTTTCTAGGCTTTCTCTGGTATCACAAATCTTCTCTTCAATACTTGAAAAGGAATAAAAATCAGAAGTTTTAAAATAACACAGCTTGCAAAAGTTTTATTTATTTATTTATACTTTCTATATTTTTCACTATCAAGCTTTAATTAACAAAGCAGGAACCCTCAGTGACCCAATAAAAAACTATACCCAGACACTCTCCTGATCAACAAGAAGAAATAAAATCAAGCAATTAGAGTGTCAGACTGCAAAGGATACAGTTTGAGTGATTCTGACTGATTTGCCATAGATGTGGCACTAGGTGAGGAGGGTAGGGTGAGGCCAATTTGAATCATTGATATCTCTCGTTTTGGGCATCTGTGGGTCTGCTAACAGCAAGCATATGGCTTGTCTCCCAGGCCTGGTGATCTAGGCTAACCCTGCTTGGAGTCTGAGAGGGAGGATAGTGTCAGCTGGAACTATAATAACTCCTGATTTTTGCCTACATCTTTTTTCTTATGTATAGTTGTCATCATTGTGAAAGATAATTAATAGTGTACATAATAGTGAACTTCTAGTCTGAAAAATGGCAGCTCAATTTTAAGTTGTTATGGCCAGAATTAAGTAGGGAACTCTTTAAATGGACATCATTATAACTTTCTTAAAAAAAAAAAAGTAAGAAAAATTCCCCTGAGAAATTGAGTGGTTGTGGAAACCACTGGAAATGAAAATTGCTTTAGTGGCTCTGAAGCCTTAGCCTTAGCCATTCTTTCCATAAAATAGAGTATTTTTATTGAATTTCTCAACTGTATTTTGCTTTAAATAATTGCCTTAAGTGTTTTACTTAAAATTCTTTGCTCTGATTCTTGGGAAAATGTGGAAATACCTGAAGGAGAACATTTGTGCATGCAAAAACCTAAGGCCCACCCCCAAAATTGCTACACAAACATAAGTACCCCTCCAGCAAAGGAAGTTTGAAAGTGTATTTATGGGACTTGAGATTTTTTTTTTCTCCAAGTTGGTAGGCTTACCTACAAGACTTACACACAAGAAATGCCTTTCCTCAATGTGCTCTGCAGAGTTTTTGGAAGAAGCGTTGTCCAAAGCACACAAGCAAATTCCCTAAAAGGAACTAGCCCAAATGAACTAAGCAAACATGTTCCCTATAATCCTTGTAAATTATCTGAGAACAACTTTGAAAGGTCTTGGAGTAATAATGCATTTCGTTTTGTTGCCCTGAAAGAAATCAGTTCAACTGGATTCAACAGAGAGCTATCCATTTCCCAGAGTATTCATGTTACTGAGGAAAGAAGCCATATCCTACATACATTGCTCAGTGGTAGACTTCCAGTACTGAGAAAAAGATTTTACTATATTACAAAGATCTCATGAAATGAAGACAGTGAGAAGTTTTTTTAAATCTGTCAGTATATCAAGTGCTTTATTACACACACACTGTAAAGAACGTAAGAATAGATCTCAGCTACAGCAATTTATCAAAGCTCATTGTCATGGGATATTGATCTTCAGAAGCAGTGTAGGAGCTCTGGTTTCAATTATTGCTCTTTAAAGTTTTTATGCTATTGCTATTTAAAGTTTTTATGCTAATCTCCAATAACTTGTATCTCACATCTCTAAAATGAAAGATCTACATTTTCAAATTGGATATTTAGTATTAACATCATGCTTCCTGTGAAAATAAAAAAGGTAAGTCTCCCTGGATCTGAACTACCACTAGCACTGTGAAGATCAGTCAGCTCTCTGAGATGTGTGTATAATGTCACAGGATAAACCAAGTTGCCCTGCAGGCAGTACAGTCAGGCTCTGTTCTAATATGTTAGACCACTACTACCAGTGTTGCTTTTGGGAGGTAAACTCAGAAATCTGTTCACTGCATTACAGCATAAGTATTGCAGACATCTGTGTGGAGCCAAATCCAGAACAATATCAACCTTCAGTGTCAAAAAGTCTCTTTAAAGCTCTTCAGGAGCAAGCTTTATGCCAAATGCACTAGCGGTGCAAAAATAGATAAACTGTAGTGGGAAGGTCCCAATTTTGTGAACTTCTTGAAGTTAAAGCATAATGTTGATGGTCTTTTGAGTTTTAATAATATTTATCTGGTGTTTGTAGACTTGCCTGTTAGCAAAAATATTCAGGCAGAAGCAGGTGATTATATATTAAATGGATGGAGAACCATGTTTATGATACACCCTTGTTAATATGGATTTAGTGACACCATATACTTTTTTTTTTTTGTGGGAAACTCCCTCATCAACATGGTCAGTTGCTTCGAACCTTGTCCTAATGCCCTAAGCTCTTCACTGACCAGTATTTCATTCAGGATTCCAGGTTCCACTGCAAGGCGAAATTACCTGAGTTTTAGAGATTGTGATAGTGCTGTGGTTCCTGTCTACCTTAGTAAATACCCTGTTTTGCTTACAGTAACCTATGGCACTTAGTAAACACTTTTAATGCTGCACACTTAGCATAGTAATTAAAAAAAAAGACTTGCATTGAAAAGTTGTGATTAAGAATATCTCTTTAGTTACAAAAATCGTTAAAATGTACTAATAACTGCATGTAATACTAGATATATTAAAAAGAAAATGATAAAATCCCCCACATTGTTTTTTTGTGCTTTTGATAATTAATTTTATGAGTAGGCAAATAGATTGATCAACATTTATGAGAGAATCCTTTATCCTAATCCGTGCTTCTGAATAACAAAACCAAATATTTCATCTCTATCCAATATCTGATGTAGCAAGCTTTCTAAAACTATTTCCAGTAAGATGATTAGCAATTTTGTTATTGTCCTCAGTTGGAGATGAATGGCATGATCTGTCAGGCCTTTGTAAAAGACAGTCTAATAATAAGAAATATTGTCATATTAGTAGACATGCACATAGATTACTAAAAATCATGCCTTTAGGAATTTATATAGTGCCAGTAATCATAACATGTACAAAAGATTCAGCAAAATATTTAAGAATATTTTACTGTGAGGGTGACAGAGCACAGGCTGCCCAGAGAGGCTGTGGAGTCTCCTTCTCTGGAGATCTTCAAACCCGCCTGGATGCCACCCTGTGCTCGTGCTCTGGGTGTCCCTGCTGGAGCAGGGGGTTTGGACTAGAAGATCCCTAGAGGTCCCTTCCAAACTCAACCTGTCTGTGATTCTGTGATTCTGTAATTCTGTAAATATGCATCATACAATTTAACTCAGTTATAGTAAAAAAAGGGAAAAATGACTCTTTTGTAGTTTCACTGTGTTTGTATATACTTATTAATCCAGTGCTTAAGCACTTTGGTGGATCTTGACCTAAGAGGGTAATGATTATTTTACAGTATAATGACATGTCCAGTGTGAAGGGAAACAGAACCTCCCTCTATAAAACCTATTTGCCTTGAAAAAGCCTACTGCTGTGTTGCATGATAATCAGTTCAATTCAATGTACAGTAAATTGGATCATTATTATTAATTTTCCCATATCCCAGGCAATTCATGAACCATTTTTAAATTTCAAAACTAAAAGTTCATGAATCAGACAAAAAAAAATTTTGAAGAACCCTGCCCACAATGAGATGATGAGTCAGAGTTCTTTTCTGTAGCAGTTTCGACCAAAGTACATCTGAAATCTAATGAGGATTGGCACTGATGCAGAAAAGGCCATGATGAGCATGAAACAATATGTTGAATTTACATGTTAAGAATTTTTGTTGGTTATCTGAAAAAATCCATAAACATCTGGATGAGAAGAGAGGGTGGGGAGTTATCACTTTATACTAAAATGATGGAGTTTATATTGGGATACAATACTATAAATGGGAGAGGAAAGTAGTTTCTTGCACAGCTGTTTCCAATTTTGTTAATCTATATTTCAAGCCAAATTCATCATGGAATTAAACCGCAAATTTACATTGATGTGTATGTATCTGAATTAAAGTTGTGAGGAAAAAAAAAACAAAAAACTTTTGAAGATCACTAAATCTCAGTAGTACTTTAGAGGTATTTAGTCAGCTTTACTTTCAGAAGACAAAATTAGCAAGTGCAGCTGCTATTTGTGGACCTGTATTTTCTGATTGATGTGCAGGAGTAAGCTTTGAAAAGGACGTTTGCACATTTTTAGTCCCTAAAAATAAAACCAAAAAAGAATTCTCAGAGTTAAAGCTTACATTCCAGTCTGATAAAATATGTTTGTTCAAAAGGTTTTAAGTAAACATTTGAGCTTGAAGATGCTGAGCATCTGCATAGTGGTAGTTTTTAGCAACAGGTGCATATACACATAATGCACAGGATACGGCAGTGAGTGTAGGACATTCCACAGAATGAGAGTATGTGTGGTTTGTGTTCATTTGTATAATGCTATAAACATGCATATATTTTTAAAATAGTTTCCCTGTCCTTAAGAAGCATAAAAACTCATAAGCAAAATAGTATGAGTATTTTGCTTCAGTACAAAAAAAAAGAGATCTCTGAGGTAAAGAATAGCTCAATGAGGAATGAGAAGGGTACTCGATGTGTACTGAGATTTTTTTTTTTTAAGATTTCTCTTCTGACAACTGAGGGTATTAGGATCTATATTTTATTATGAAAATAATTTGACATGAAGTACAGAAGTACATATTTTAGCACTTTCTACAACATTGCATGAAGAAGATTTTGGTGGTAGCACCAGTTTAGCAACAGTCATTGAAGGTAGTGAAGGCAATACATCTTACTAGGTTGTATTTGAAAGAGGAGGAGCACTTTCAGACACAAACCTTTCTTAAACAGGTTTAAAAATGCAAACAGGTATTATTGCTTTCTTGAGATCTTAAAATTAAAACTTCCTGTGAAAAGTACAGAGAAATTTTAGTGGTTAGTGTCTCTGGGCACAGTATGGAAATGCTACAGTTAAGAAGTTGTTATTGATATCACAGATGAAAGGTACTGTCAGTGTTATATGGTATAGGCCTGATCCAGAGCTGCTCTGCAACATATTTGTAAGCAAAGCTTTCCTGCCTTAACGGTCTATAGATGAGGCTGGGATGTGGGTTTGTTAGAGGGGGCCTGACATGGTGTCAGAAATGTGAAGATAGGATTTTACATCACACACTTTCCTAGAACTTTTCTGTAAGCCCAGTATTAAACGTGAAATTATGATACTAATGCATATAAATTTTAATAGAATATTTAAAAAATCTTGTTTTCTGTTGATCTTTTGTTGCTAAAAACAAATAACCATGTTTGTCTAAGCGCAATCATTGATTTCAAAGGACCTTGAGGTTTTGAGATCAGGATTTGCTGTTTCTTTCATTTCTATAAGAAATGTTAGCAAAAAAAATCTTTTGAACATACACTTCCTAACAAGATAAAGTCTAGGGAATTAATAACTTAAGTTACTTTGTTTCTGTCATTGCATATCTGATGCTGATGGCCACTCTAAAAATTGAATGTTGCTCCTCTTGCAAGTAATAAAGCTGTCATTTTTAATTAAAGAGAAAATTTGGAGGGAAGGTACCAAAATGTTAGAGCAGCTAATAAGTTCTGAAGATTGTGTGCAGCTATTTACTTTGCTGCACAATAAAATACTGTTACTATAGCAACTACTAAACCACATGATTTATGTGCTACTCGAAAGAGATGAGCTTCTCTTTACAGGAGAGATACTTGCCAGTATGTTCTCTGGGATGAAGAGTTTGTCTGTTTAAAACACTAAAAACAAAATACCAACAACATGTTGCCTTCAATTTTAAGAAAAGGACATTGTTTGCTTGAAAGAAATAACAGTGAGCTATTTTTCATGCTGTGATTTATTATAGGTTTTTCTTTAAAGCTCTTACATCTCTTAAATTTTTACTGGAAACTTTATCTTGTAATAGACTATACATTAATCTCTAAACTTTTAAAAACTGGAATAAAGAAAAATATAACTGCTTTTCTGTTCCTAATGAGTTCTCTATAGTTTTATGACACTAAGCTTTAAAGGGGGATGATTAGCAAAGGAACCTGGAAGGCAGAAGTAAGGTAAGGATCAGAATCATTTTCTCAGTGCAAGAGACTTAAATATGAGAATTGAATTGACAAAGAGCTACATACCAAAATAAAGAAGCAAGAAGGGAAGTTCAGAAAAGAACATCAGCATGATTAAACAGAAGTTCAAAAGTTTGTTCAAGCCAAACTAGTACTTCCCAGAAACTAGGAACCCAACAGAAATTAATATATTAGTGGTTAAGGTGAGATGTGTGAGGGGTGATTAGGACAGCTAGTTAAATATTTGTAGTCTGATCTGAAGCCAGTGCAGGTTCATTAGGATTGTTAGACCAATTTTAAAAGAGCTTTGGATCAGGCCTCTGAACAGAGCCTTATATGCCCACTGCCATTCCTAGAGCCAGTAGGAACGCCTGCCAGCACTACGGCTAGCCAGCTGTCGCTGACCATGCCACCGAATGGATGGTGCCATTAAACAGCAAGAATAATGCTAGACCTTTCTGGCTACCTTAATGAGGTGCACTGTGAAAGCCATTTCATACTTGGCAACACAGACATGCAGAACACCCATCAAAATTACTTTTGCCATCGGTCATTTCTAAAGTCATAAGATTCATCTCTGCTTTTTCAAAAGAATTTATTGCTCCTTTTAAGGTATGTTTTCCTTGTTAACCTCTCTTTGTCTTATTTCTCATGAAATTTTGACTAGTAGGGTGAAGGAGTGGTACCTGATAGTATCTAGAAAAGTTGGTGAAGTTGTTGTTTGAATGGAAATTGCAATAACATTGTAAAAATATGGGGTAGTAAATACCTATATACATATACAAATTTCAGTGGCATCCTTCTGTGTAGCCTTCCCTTTTAATACTGAGAATTTTTTAAAATATCTTAAAAATAATCTGCCTGTTGCTATTCTGCAGTTCAACAAATCTGTATGAATATTGTATTCTGGAGTATAAGTTTTAAATATTTGTTACCCCATTACAGTTAAATATGTTCTTTGCTTCAAAGACAAAGTATAGGAGGATGCTAAATATACATATGTGTTCTATTATTATTATATATGAATGCCTCGAAAGTTGTAGTTTGTAAAGATGTAAGGAGTAGGTGTCATGATAAATAAAACGCTCATATGAAATAATATTTTTTATTTTTAAAAACACCTTGTATATCATCTGTCCTTTTGACATACTGAGGAAGCAGTTCACAGCTTTCATTCTTCCTCTCTGCCTGCAAAGGACTTGCTTGACATGTCTGTTTAGTCATACTCTATACTTATTCATGGAGTATTAGCTCCTAATTAATTTTCTAGGTATATTTGAAGGTGAAATTTATAGCAAGTTCCTTTTTTGATTAAATCATTTTTTTTGGTTAAGTCATCTTATGAAAGGAATTGCCTGTATGAATGTTTTCGTATGCAGTATATAGTATTTTGATCTCATGTTATGAATGTGCCATTTGTTGATTAGAGATTATTACAATAAATCACTTTTATTAATACAAGCACAAAACTAACATCCTCATTAGATTACAATAATTTTGCAGAATGACATTTAACTCAGATCTTCATTAAAACTACTTTTTAATTATTTTATTTCTTCTAATTCAAACAGAAAAAAAAAGCTTTTCCATCTGTTGTTCTTATCTATTCGCTTTCTCCCCTCAAATGCTTTTGCCCTTCTGTTTTTTCCAAAAATAGTTGTACTTAACTAGCTAAAGAATGAAGCTACTATGCAGCTTGCCACATCTCATATAAAACTGTGTACTGCTCTCACCTATTGTACAGTTATCAAGCTGCAAAGGTAGCTTTGCTTCCTGCCTTTAAGCAGTAGATGCTGTTTTGTATGTTTCAGATGTGATGATTTGTTGATAAAAAGTCAGATAATACTTTAACAGGATTGAAAATCAGATCATTTGAATTGATATCAACTTATTACAGAAATATGTATTCATGATTTAAACAGTTTCAATGCTGTTTATATTTTTCTTTGAAACTGAGATACTTGCGGTCTGAGTCATGAGTAATGAGATATAATCATTATAGGACAAAACTTAAAAACTCCTTCCTAAAGTCAATGGTGGCTCTTTTTTTTGGTGAAGTCTGATGGAGAACAAGCTCATTATCAAAGATTCACTGGAGCAATTTCAAACTCCAATTAGTTTTTTGAGGGGGAGTAGGAAAGGAGTATTACTCTTAGTCCTTTTTTTCAAAAGATCATCTAATCCCTTTAATAAAACAGAAAACAAAAGTTCAAGAATAGATAGGAAGAATCTTGACAAAATAATAGTTTTATGTATGTCCTTATGATAGAACATTTAAGAAACTAAGGTGATTAAACAAATATTAGAAAAACTCATACAAACTATTTATAAAGGTTTGCTGCCCTCCTTATGAGATATTTCCTGTGGTTTCCTTGATAAATATGTCCAGAGTCCAGCCCAGTTTGGGATTTTCATAGATGCCTAGGATGGTTGGATAGGGAGGATGCAGATTTCCAAAGCACAAATCAAGGATGGTGAGTTGCCCTTTATGTGAGAGCAGCAGGAATGCCTGGGAATGGGGTCATGAGCCAGCAGAGAGCTTGTGGGTTAGGACCAATGTGGGTGATGTGGTGTCTGCTAAAGGCCTCTTGATCAGGAAGTAGTAGTAGGTGAGGCCTTCTTCAAACAACTGGAGTCAGTTCTCAGGCTGTGGTCCCCTGGGGTGACTTTAATCATCCCAGTATGGGATGGGATGGTTGCTGGAGAGGCAACACAGCAGGGTACAAGCAATCCAGTTTCTGAATATCCGTGGTGATGGTATGCCATAGCATTTGTGAGATGAGTACTGGTGAAAGAAATGGGCCAGGCTGATTTTATGAGGTTATGGTTAGATTTTGTCAAGAAGAACTCTTTGAGTCTAATCTTTTTTTAATAGTCTATTGATTATGTTCCCAGAAAATATGGCCTGTTTCAGAAATTTCTTCATTAGAATCCAGTAATAATCTAGATAGTTGTCAAAATAACGGTGAACAGAAGGAAGCAGAAGAACCTACAGCTGATACTACTAAGAACTTATTTTAGTCTGGCATTGGTAAGAAACATCTGAGCAGCGTGAGTGTGTATGGGGTGGCCTCAGGATGACTGGTAGCCATGAATAACAGTCCAGTTGTGAAAAAGAAAAGATGCAGCCCTAGAAGATGTCAGTGCCATTTTGTTAAGATCCTGCTGAAGCCACGTGAGGAGTAGTGTCAGTGTTTGACCACCTTTGAGAAAACTGCTATATATAAACATTTTGGAGAGAGTAAAATGGAAAGGCGAAGAGTTACTTCAGCTAAGAATGTTGGCAGAATAACAAATTCACATAAAGAGGCCATAGTTCAGTGCAGTCTGGAAATTAGAAAATGTATTCCTGTTACAGTTGTGAAGTTCTAGAATAGCTTTCCAATCATAGCAACAGGAGGAAAAAAAAAAGATAACTAATTTTGAAACAGAATTCAGGAAATTTGCCAAGGAAGATGTAAACCTTCATGAGAAGGCAGACTAGGGCCCATAGCCTGGTAATTTACCTCTGTCCTCATTTGGCAACACTGTGGTGTTTGCATAAGGCTTAGATAAGAGCAAGTGTCACACAGCTTACTTTGTACAAAACAAATTGTACTAGATTGGAAAAGCAACCACCAAAGTGAAACCAAACCTTTGAATTTAGGACGTTTTTTTTGGCCAAAATTTGCTTTCTATCCTTAAAGGATGAAATTGACCACATCTATATGTGTACAAAGCACTTGTGCACTTACCTAGAAAAGATACTTAGAAATAATTGCAATTAACTCAATGACTCTTCTAATTGTTTCCACATCCTCACTGCTGAATTTTCTAACGCTACACTAATACACATGCTAATAAGTCTGTATTGCATAGGTAGGACAGAATCTGCCATCTTTCCAGAAAAATCTCTGGCAGTTTTGAGAAGAAATTGATAATGACAAACATACTTTTTATTCACTAAAAATTGAATGACTGATTTAAAGAAGACAGCATCCACTGGTTGAAACAGATATGTCTGCTTAAAATATTTGAAAGTTTTAAAAAAGTATTTTCCACAATGTGAAGCTATGCTGCTAGTTGTGTCTTCATTCTGAATTAGTAGAGCGAAATACAGTGGCCAGTTGACCAAGAAGGATTGGGAACTCAAACTGCAAGAACACAGTAAATCTGATGAACTTCACCTTTTTATGGTCAGTTTCCTTTCCCTTTCTAAAATATGATGGTAGATATCTCAGGTATCCATCACCTTGAAAATACAGGTGGAATAATAGGCAGTTTATGTGCTGGATATTGTTTCAAATTCTATCAATATGTTGGAACAATGTACCTGTTCTGAATTATTTCATAGTGTTCTTTTGCTTTCTTTTAACTTCTGTTCCTGTTTTCCTGCCTCCATGGATGGTTAGTGTCAAGGCAGATTTTTTATTAATCAAATCTAATTTGATTAATTTTGATTTTTTATTAAGCAAATCTAATTATCATGTGTATAAAACGTGGAACATATAAGCATCATCTTTATTTAAGGCAAAAATTTCAGTATTATCTGAAATTCAGGAGCTCATTGGATTGTCTTAATTCTTTTCTCCCAAGTTTCTTTAAGATGTCATCTTGATTTCAGCAGGGTCAGGACCCATCTATTCACTAACATCACCCCCCCCCCAAAAAAAAAAAATCAGTCATGCATCTATTACATTAATGTGCAATTTTCAGGGCAAATTTTAAGTTNAAAAAAAAAAAAAAAAAACAGTCATGCACATTAATGTGCAATTTTCAGGGAAAATTTTAAGTTTGCTATAAAAGGCACTAGATTGGAGACACAATTCAAAATTGTAGCCTTGGCCTTTTTAAGGTATTTTCAACTGTATCCTGATATTCTTAATTTTAATATTTTCGCTTGGGCTTTAGAATGGACATTTCGCAGTCTGCTCTAAGGGCTCCTATATTTCATCAAAGCAGGCGGGACTGTATGATGTATGTTTATTAGCTTCAGAAGCACATCTGTGAGCTCAGATTGGATGAAAGGTCATAAACACAATGAATGTTGCTAGGTAACGGTGCCTTTTAGTCAATTTAGTTGTGAAAATGAAAGGTTTTTTGTACAAAGATAGGCTATTTGGATAGTACAATGAACAGTCACTTTATTTTGATCTTCAGATGTGTAATTTTAAAATAACAAACCTTTTTTCCTTGAGAAAAAAATCACATTTTCTCTATTTATAGTGTATATTACTGTAAAAAATCAAAGTCATAATACAAATGAAACCTTGAGGGGAGAGAAAATTATGATTGTACCTGATTAATGAAAGAATCATTTTGGCTACTTTAACTTGCTTTTATATTCAAAGTGACAAATATTAATCATTAAGAGTGTAAAATATCTACTAAAAGCCTGCAAAATTAGGAGCAGTGCAAAAGACTCACTAAACAAACCTTTACCTCTTGGAAAATGTTTTATTTTCTCACCAAAAGCTTGAAAGCAGTTACTGCGATTTTGGGGATCTTTATTGTTGCATTCTTTAAAAGATTGGCCTAAAAGAAAACACATTACTAATGCAGTAGGACCAAGAGTCTGTGTTCATGTGTTGGATGAGTGACACATACTGAATTTTGCAGATTAGCGTATCCAAGTGCAAGGTATTTTGTCATATAGCATTTTTTAAACCCCTAACCTAAACCCCTAAAAATTCTTTTTTTAAAAAATATGATATCATATTGGAAATCATAGTTTTCTGCAATGGCTATTTAATCTCAAAAAAAAAAAAAAATACCCTGCTCTGAGAGGAGGAGCTTAAGCCATTAGTCTCACTTTTTAGGTGAGAATATAATCTTTGTCTTACTTCGATAACAAGAAATAGCAAAACAAAATTCAATAAATTTAAAATTGTTCTTTGCTCCAGTTTGTTTCTTGATATGTCGGTTTTCATGGGCTAGAAGATTATGCACCTCACTTAACAGGTATAGTTAGTATCAGAGTACTTAAGTACAAATCCTGATGAAGTATAAACCTAAGGGAAAGCTGTGTAGTTGTACTGAGTTACAGATCAGCTGCATGCTTGATACAACCTGATGTGCTGAGAAAGCTATTACACCTTTAAATTGCAAGCAGTAGGAAAATGAAACAAAAACAGTGGACCCTGCCCAGCGATATTTGATATCTACTCATTAGCAGTTCAAGTGAAGGAAGATATTTTAGATGTTTCTGAAAGTAGGATGATGAACTGCTGAATGCTTAGTAGCTGCCCAGTGAAGCTGCATGCAGTTCACTCTCTTGTTATAACTCATCTGCTCTTGTATAAAAACTTTGTTTCAGCAAATTATTGATTGGACCAAGGGTGACGTACTAATGCCAACAAATCAAGTCAATGGGAGAATGACAGTAATGTTATCTCTGTAAGAGATAAGAGGCAAAGAAATGTCCAGTGATATCTATTACCGATTTTTTTTTTCCTCAGGCATTTCCCACATTATTGATAAATTCTGCAGTTTGTGTGAAATTTCTGGCTTCTTACTAAATTCTGTTAAAAAATGATTTCAGTATGATGAAATCTTGATCTCATTATCTGGAGTTATTTAATATCTAAACAGTCTTTATCAAAAATACATGTTCTTGGGACATAAAGATAACCTGTAAATTTCAGTACTACAATAACTTGTTCAGCATTAGACAGATTTAAATATAATATAATAAATCCTGCTTTTTTTCTGGTGAAATCCTGAGGAACATTCCTACTGATGAAAGCCTACTCTAAAAATACCTCCTTTGTGCGACAAATGAAGTACCTCCTCTGGAAACCTGTTTTGGCAGGTAATATTCCTTTAAGTTAAGGTTAAAATATACAATGTATTTCTGGGTTGTCTTAAACTTTCTGGTAAATTTGAGCCTCACAGTATACTTTCCACACATAATGCTCTAGAGCACAATGATTGAAATGTATGAATAAAGTAGAATGAAATGAACCATTTTCAGAATCTAAATATAATTCCAAAGTTTTAGTAGTAGAAAAATAATTTTCTATTTAGGTTCTACAGGGGATCATATATTCAGTGAAAATAATTTATTCAGAAAATGAATGAATGAATGAACTAGAAAAATAATATAATGTTAACAAATGTACTGAATGTTTATCAGAACAGATTGATACAATGACAAATTTTAAGGCCAGAGGAAGAGTCGCCTTAAAATAATCTGATGTTCTACTCAAGCGGCCGTAGCATTTTCTTGAATGAATCCTTTCTGTAAATGCAGCGATTGTGGTTAGACTCCTGAGTTTCAGAAGAAAATTTTTCCTTATTTCAAAATGTCCTATACTCAAAATTGGCCCTTCTAAAGGTTGATTATCTTCACTGCTATTCTTTCAGTTGGAACTGGTTTAAATTTTCTAAGTACTTCTATTGATATATTTGAGCCAATTCAGGCTCCAGTTAGGTATCTGGCAATGTTTCTGTTCAGACTGTACTCACCTCTCATCCTCATGCCACTCCTGTCATGCCAGGAAAAGTGTTCGTGCAGTTATATAGTAATGTGGGCTGGGGAAGAGCGGTTAAAAGGAAGGAAAAAAAATGTGTCGGTGGAAGAGGAAGGAAGATGATGAAGTGGTGAGATAAGGAATGTTTTTCCCCTATATCACAAATTTAAATTAATAGTTAACTGGAGGCTTAGCTTCATCATTAGCTTGCACTCAGATGATTGTTTATTCTGATTCCTGCAAATCTGTATCAAATTCAGTGCTTCTGAAGAGAAGGTCATTCCTTCCAGAAATGGAGTCTGTGTTCTTGGTCACTCTTAGGTTTGTGCCATATCGCGTGTAGGGTCTTTTGCTATAGCAATATTTTAGATGCCAGGAATCTTTAGTGGTGAAAACATAGATAGCTGTGGATAATTGGAATTGTCAACCAGTTAAAAAGAAATTTTGTAAACAGCTTCCTGGATTTAGCAAAATACTTTTGCTGTAATTTTCAAATAAGTGCTTGTCTCATAATGATATGCAGCTAGGGTTAAACATAGTTAAGCAGAGTTTACCTCTTAAGTTACAGAAGTATCACTTTGTTCCGCTGTCCTAGGATGCACCTGGCTGTAGTTGTAACTGGAGATAGTGACAATGGATTTGATGAACGATGGGTCTGTTTAATGTTAGGTGAGTCTAAAACTCTTCCATGCATGGATGGTTGTCCTGTCTTTATCGAGCTCACAAAGTGCTTAGACTGCCCATTCCAAATTTTTAAAGTTATGATTTTTCTTCTATTTGTACAGTACTTTTTCAGACAATAGTACTTTTTCAGACATTAGCACAAAAATAGGATTCCTCGCTTTCAGTAAGATGTTATCGTGCAATGTAAATTCTACTGCTTTACTGATTGACGGTTTCAACATTGCTTTCTAATCCCATCTTTCAGCCAAGAATGGCTGTAACATATTAGCATTAACTTTCAACTCTTAGTAGCCTCAGAGGAATACTGCAAAACATAGATACTAGTAAGGATTGACATTTAACACTCCAACAGTTAAAAGCTAAAAATATGGCTTCCATTTTTTTGCATAAAGACAAATACTTGAAAACAGGAGTTTATTGAAAAACGATATTTTTTGAGCCTGAAAACTAAGTTCTTATTCTGAAATATTAAGACTAACACCTTATTTCAGAAGAATATTACTTTACAATATGAAAAGAAACACAAAATTGTACT
>VWPW01003393.1:683396-755896 GCA_013389825.1 Crypturellus undulatus | reverse complement strand
AATTAGCACTCGACTCATTTTAACAGATGTGCAATATGTAGCAAAAATCTAGAAGTTGTGTGTAACTGTGAAAAACCTTCCTGGTGCTCAGTATTTCCTAGTGTAAGCTTTTTACAGGACAATTAACCTTACCCTACAGAGCAGCAGCTCTGAAAATAAATATGCTGGAAAACACAGAAGAAAGACATCATGGTTAATGCAAATTAATGTAATCATAGATTCAGAAAAAATAAACTATTCCAGTGCCACAGTTCATTTAGTTTTGTTACTTGACAGTCTTAACCTTTCTTTCTATTCCAGTGATTCATATTTGTCATCATCGTTGTTGTGAAATGATTTTGCCAAAATATATTTATATTAATCTGTATTTTTTTCCATTCTTGATTGATTCCTGAAAAAAAGACCCACACAAAATCAAAAATAGAGCTACTTCACAATTATTCTTGCTCAATGCACTAACTTGTTTTACTGGGACTGGAGTCCTCGAGTCTATGTGCTGCAAATTTTTTATAACTAGAACAAATTCAAGTACAGCTTTCAGAGCAGTCAAACCCAAGAGACAGGCAGGAGGGCAGCCCTTGCTCAGCTCCTCTCTGCATTAGCCTTCCCTACTCAGGCTCCATCGACCTGTCAGAGACATCACAGTGATTGACTGCCCTGGCAGATGTGCCGCTATAACAGGTAACTTGATCATCCAGACCCATCTGTCTCTCAGTCCTCTTCAATTCACACTTTCAAAAAATATTAGCAATTAGGGAGGGGTCAGATTCTTTGTTGTGAAATTTTTTTCATGTAGGATATCTGTATTTTACAAAAGGTTACCCTTGGGTAAGTGAACGGTGATGTACAGTGCTTGAGCCATAGCCTACTCGAGAGGGGCTTCCTCACATCACTCAGTGTCAATGATTAAGATTTGGGTTAACAGTATCTAGAGAATTTAAAAACTTGCTTGTAAGATGTCTAAAATTAAGGGCAGTTTTTTAGAACCACTGTGGTAATAATAGAATGATGTTTCAAAGATAACAGTTCCAATGTAAGCGAGACAGATGGGCTGTTTAACTGTGCTTAGTGAGAGGAGGGGATCTGATTCAGTGGGAGTATTTTCACGTCTTCTCTTCAGTGCCCACAGCCTGGCAAATGTTGTGACATCATTAAGCTGAACTGCTGATTTTAGATGGGTCTGGAACAAGAACGGGCAGGGGTAACTCAAGCTTCCTGCTGAAATGTAGTTAACTAATTTACTCGTGTCACTATTTCTGATAATTACTTTTCACCAAAATATTTTGCTGTGCTTGTGTGTAGAGGATTTCATTCTACAAGTCAACACCCTAAGTGTTGTAGCCTCGCAGGATCTATCAACAGCTTCTATTAAGAGAGAATATAATCTTGGTGAGAGCAGTGGCTAACACTTCCCTTTTCTATTTCTCAGTAAAGTCTACTGCATACTCCCTATCAAGGGATGTACATTGGCACAGATGACATAGTTCACAATATAAGGGGAAGTAACATACTGAAGCAAGCAAAACAAGGTAAAATGAATGACAACTGACAAAAAAGCAAGTGAACTCAGAATATTTTTTTTTCAAATGAGAGGAATAAAAATATGTTAAGTGTGTACATAAGCAATAACACATGCAGAATAAGAAGAGATAAATATTGGGGGGGGGGAGGTAAAGGACTGAGGAGCAAGTAAAAGCAGCAGAGGCTCTCAGGTGCATATATTGATGACTTTTGGATTGAGCTAAAGCTAAAAACTGTCATGGCAATGAGCACTCCAACCACAGTAGAGCTTCCTCCCTTCCTAACCATTATGCTTAGGGCACAACAAGCCTATAACATTAGCAGGATCTAAGTTACTCATTACAGTGCCTATTAGTTGAATAATAATTGAGGTTTGTTACTATATTGTTAATTATTATTATTTCATTGAGTAAACAAGATGAGTATTTTCAGGAAGCAATCTGTAAGAATGACCCTTTTGCTTTGTTTTTTGGAATCGTAGGAAAAACAAAATTATTTACTTTTTATCTGTTACACGATCAATATGGAGAATCTGTGGTGCACAGCCATTTGTTCCAAAGCCAGAAACTCCAGTAGTGTGACAGTCATCGTCTTGTTGTGATTCATGGAGAGCAGCACTGGAGGAATCCAGCATGCAGCTGAATGCAGAGAGCTGAGTGTGGGCACAGGCAAGGGGAAGGGATAAGACTGAGAACTGATTAGTTTGTGGATTAACCGATCCTCTCTCACAAATGCAAGATACACTCTTTTAAATGGAATAATGACTGTTGTATAGGAGGCCAAAATGCCAATTCTCATCACTATCTTGGTGTTTTTATCTTGGAGATGGGATGAAGAGTTGAAACAAAATTGCAATGGAAGCTTTATGACAATCGCACAATTCTCTTTTACGAGTGTAAGCCAAGGAAGGCTTCTTACAGGAAAGGTGCTATTTCTTTTAATGTACACCTTAGAAACTTTTGAGAAAGTAATATGTACCTTTGCTTATCAGTTACCTATATTTGTTATTTCAGATACAGATTTCAGATTTTAGATACAGAAATGGAGTTATCATGCTGTAATCTTTAAGAATAGGCAAGAGAGAAGGGTAAATCTATATCATTATTTATGTTGGGGCAAATATATATTATTTTCTGAATGAATTTTATCTCAGCTAGTAAGAAAATTATAAACTAAGTGCTGCGATGTGAAGCACTCCTGATGTGTTAGATTGGAAGTTATGTCCTAAAAAAATCATATCACATATAGCCAAAATATCCTGGAAAGGTGAGAGGCTGGTCTGAGTTTATTTGATCACTCTCTCAGTTAGCAGTAAAGAGATAAAAATATATAAACATATAAATGTAGAATGGAAAATATACACAATGCTTTGAAACTCACAAAATATGCATTTGGCATTAAATATGAAGTATCATATTATTTTATATATTTATTTTATATATATATATACATATAGTATTATTGTTATATATATATGTGAGGTGCCAGTCTTGCAAAAAGAATAGTTTGAAGTTACGTGTTTAGTCTTGAGAGATACATACTCACATAGAAGTCTGAAGTCCTCCTTCAGAAGACTGAAGTCCTGTTTTAAAATCAGTAGCTACAGCATATTCTACATATGATGAAACTGGTAAATTCTCATTTTATAAGATAACAGGCCCACTAAAACCAGTGGTGTGAGCTTGAGTGAGACTTCTGTGCAAACAATGGAACTCAGATATGGCTGGTGGTGACACAATCTCAAGATTTCTTCACTCAGCTCTTTGAGAAATATCTGTTTGGTACAAAATATAAAATTTATTGCTTAGCAATACTGTACACCCTTCTATTTTAGTATAAAATATCCAGTAATATTAATTCTGCATTCTTTAGGATGGATATCTAGAGGCATGTGAAAGGTATCTGTGAGCTAGTTGTATGCAAAACTGAGAATGAATTTTGGGCAAATGAGTTTTCCTATTACAGGGTCTGCAAAAATAAATTGAATCAAAATTCTCAAGGTAAATTGAAAACTTCAGTCTGTTTCTTTACATGTAACGTTAACACATTAAAGAAGGCTTATTCTTTATTCCAGACATAAACTTGTCACAATGCATATCATTTATGCAAAACCATAAAGAAATTCAGGTTTTTAAACAGTACTGTTACTATTTGAAGTTCTTTGTATTTTCTGTTGGTGTTTTTGCTTTCCAGTTCTAACAATTCCCAGACTTAATGTAAATACAAATAAGCTGTAGTTGCTTCTGTAATTGTTTTGATTTAACTTGAAATACATAAACAGAACTTGAATCAGGGGATTACAGCTCGCATGCTTCTCTTAAGTAAATACTCCAACAGCTTGTCTAGAGACATGTTCTGTTATGGTTCTTCTAAAAGCTTCTGTGGGAAGGATGAGAAGCGACTGTGTTGCACTTGTAGTAACCTAGAAGGTGGCGATTAGGGTACTTGACTGACTAAAAAAAAAGGCAGGGTAGGATTGATCTTCCTCAGGCAGTGGAAGAAAGGGAATCAGTTGGTCATATTTCATGGCAAAGGCAATTAATAAGTGGGACACCATTTTCAGTTGTCCTGTAGAAGACTGTAGCAAGTGCACTGCATTTTGTGAGAATGGTTTGGGGGTGTGTTACAAGACTTTGAGGATTAGCGTTCAAGTAGCTTTCAGGCATTTCTCCTGAAAAGGGAAACCTCTTTCAACTTTGGCAGATGATATGCTTCTCATTCTTACCAAAAATGAGCAAAGTTATGGGCATTAGAGAAGTATGGCTAAGTATCTCAAGAACTTTCAAAGAAAAGTATGAGGAACCCTGCAGAGGCGAGAATGAGTAAGCAGTTTGTGTTACAGACTCTTACAAAAGTGAAGATGCCTTCTCCACTTCAGAATTTGCTTATTTTGGATCTGGTCCTAGGTTCACAAAAGAACATTGCATTCTACACACCAGTAGTGCTTTGAACTTATGCATGAGATACATTATAGGTCTTGTGTACTCACAAAGGTACATAAAGGTACCTAAAGTGTGTTTCTAGAGGACTGGGAAACTGGAAAGAGGAGCTGTATTTCAAATTGTGACTTTGTCTGGGACTTGAAGTCTCAGACAAGGCAACCTTGGGAGTAATATCCTCCCCTCAAGATCACAGAGTTCAACCTTCTCCTACTGTTAGGCATTCAAGTCCTTTAATTAAAAAATATCAGAAGGGGACCAAACTCTTCTTTCAAAAATGATCACTGAAAGTTTTGAAACATCCATCTGTGGAGTATTTAAGATGTTAGAACACTCATGCAAATAAAGGGCACTTGAGTTCAGGTAATTTACCAGAATATATTAAAGGGTCTTTTGCTGTTGTTTTTGTGGGTTTTGTATCATTAGACGTATTTTGGGGATACATTATCATTTTCTTTTGGAACTTTTCTGTTGCAGGTATAATAGTCCTTGAATTGGTAGAAAGAAATAAAAATGTGAATAAAATAGGTATTATTCTGTTGCCTAAAGGTTAAGTCACACAAACGTGGGAAAAGAAACCTAGATTGTCCTTGCTATTCAGTGCTATCAAGGGTTATTTTTTCAACACATGCTCAAAACAACAGGCTTCTGGGAAGCTTTGCTGCCAGAATCTTTGGCATATACATTTTAGGCTGATCCATAATGGAGATTTGAAAAACTAAAGCTTTTAAGGTGGCAGGTAAGCACATTTAAACTGCCCTTACACATTCTGTTATAGAACTAGCTCTAGATTGTATTGATAGCCCAATACATTTTGTAATTCCATAGGTTTCAGTGAAAGTGTTCATAGAAGATATATCTTTGGAGTTAAAAGAATGAACCTTAACAAAAAAACAAAGCTTAAAAAACCCTAGTTTTCCAGTTGTCATGATCTACTTAATATTTTTACAAAAGGCCTCTTTTAATGGTGTTTGACTTTACCAAATTTTGTTTGCTTCTGTGTTCTGAAAGGTAGCTGCAGGGCTATACATATTTGCATATTTTATACATATATAAATTATATACATATTCTAATTCTGCCCTTTTAGTACTGTTTCCAACTAGCTATACCAATACAAGAAGCTGAAAACAAATATGATTTTAGCAGTTTTAAATATGAAAAATGTCTTGCTCTTAGTGCATACAACCAGATCTGTATATGCAATTATTATTAGCAAGCACTCCACCTACTGGCTCAAATTATGCCAGGCAAGCTATTGAAAACCAGCTCATGGTCTAATAGGAGCTTTGCTGCCTAAGGTACAATCATTCAGGGCCCTAGTACATTAAGTATTTATACATATTATATGCAAACAATTGGGTAGCCATATGTCTTTTAGTTGTTATTCAAATTCATTAGCAAATTCAGCTAATTTGCTTTCACAAATGACTATCCTAACTAGTATTTCCCAACTTTAGCTGTGAATGTCAAATGAAAGGAAGAGGTGGAAAGATCATGAGAAGTTTTGTTTTAGTGTTTCCTATATATAGATCTGTAGGAATCATCATTTTGTTTTGGAGAAGGATTTTTAAAATATGCAATTAAAAGTGCAGTCTGGCATAGTAAAGACAAGCATTGAAAGATAGATAGGAATTGATTCATCTTATAATTCTTCATCTTCATAAACCTGATAAAGGCAATAGAGGAGAAAATGTCATGATACAGTGCTGGCCTGTTTAGTGGAATTAGCCATATATAGTTAAGAAGATTTGCTATACTGGCTTCATATTTTAAGATATGCCCATACACCAGCAAGCTATCTCTATTTTTCAGTACAACCTATTATGCAATTATTTGCATATAATCTACATAATGGCTGGGTCTCAGTTCTTTCACACACACATTTGCTGCTGAAATCTAAGGGAGATTTGTGTATGTGCTTTTATTCATACATAGTTTCATGTAGCAAATGATAAGGGCTCACAGATGAAATTGCCAAATAGGTATGGTTGTAGAAACAAGAGCAGCACCAGAGCAACATTACTTTAAGGAACTGTGTTGCAAGGTATATTGTTTTGGCAAATATAATTATACTGCCAAGCATCTATGTTTCTTGAATGGTCAATGGAATTTTGTTATCAAATTTCCATCAAGAGCACTATTAATAGTGAGCTGTCTTGAGTGTGCTCGTTTTCATTGATGCAATGAGGGTCTTCTGCTTTTAGTAACTTTGCATAGTGTTAACTGAAACAAACACTGATACAATATGGTACCATGTGATAGGAGAGCCATGCACTAAGAATTGAAGACTGGCTTTCCTGCCCATTCCAGATGCTGTTTTTTAAAAGTACTTAGAAGCCTAACATAGTAGTACACATGTTGATATCAGAAAATACAATTGTGGAGGTAGTCAGCCTTTGTAGAAATATAATTTTAACACAGAAGAAAAGTAACCCACTAAAATAAACACAAAACAAAGAATGAGGAATCAAAGCACAAGTCTGCCCAACAAAATTTACCTGACCCCTTAAAGCTCAGCAAAACATGACAGAAGGTCCCCTTGATAGTCTGTATCATATATATGTTCTTAGACTGTGCTGTCCATATGTTCAATAAAACTGTTGAATCTCAAAGTTATAATAATTTGCAACGAGGTGCCAGAACCAATTATTAAATATCATATGATCCAACAGAGATGAAATAAAAATATACAGGGTCGATTTTACTGGCTCTGACTGTTGTGAAGATTATAAAATACTTAGAATTGCAGTTTAACTTAAGGGTAGTATTAAACACTTCCTTATGCTTAAATTTTGCTCACAGCAGAATATCAGAAGCCAAATGCAGATGGTACATTTTTCTAGGTACAAAGAGAAGACTGCCCTTATCGTTATTGATTTGAATATCAATTTAGTAAAAAGAAGATTTGCTATTATGATATCTTTAAATAACATAAACCTTTGTTCAAAAGAGCAAGTGACAGCCAAAAGTACAATTCAAGTGAGAAAAAAGGTACAGTGTGATTAGATCAGTGAATGATACCATCTCAGCCAAATAACTGCCTATAGTGTGGAAAAAGAAGACACTTAGGACTAAGTGTAAACAGTCATAATTTATTTACCATGACATCTCTTAAACATGAATGAGTGAATGTTTTAAATACTAGTTCCCATCTCTTAGCCAAGGTCAATTGTTTCACACTGGTCTGTGCTTCTCTTCAAGGTGTAAAACCTAGAGGTTGACCTAAGATGTTTATACGATTTTTGTGTTATTAGTAAATACTGGGAAGCAGTTTCACTGAAATATTATGCACAAAGTTCCTCACGAGACTGCACAATTCTGCTTGGAAATTAACTGCAGAATATCCTCCTACTGCCTGTCCTGAAGAATTAAATATTGTATTCTCCATTAGCAGAAAGTGATTTGATTCTACCAATGAATGCCACCCTGACCTTGGTGTATTATGCCTGCAAACGTCAAAATGTTGTTCCTGTAGGAAAAAAGTATTTCTGCTCTCCGTTATTGGAGCATAGCAAGAATAGGACCATGTTTGTCTATGTATGTTTACAGCACCTGTCAGCCGATACACGAGAAACAAGAAGAGTAATGTAAACTGATCCCCGCCTTTTGCTGAATATTTAATGCAGTCTGCTGGAAAGAAAAGCACAAACATTCTACTTTTCCAAAGCTTGTCTTCCTTGCCCTCCTCTAATTTTCTCAGGGGAGGGATGGGTTTCGAACTTGGACACTGCTAGCGCCCATTTCCTTCTGGATCTTTACTTTCCAGTCTTGGCTTTCTTCCTGTCTCCTGAAACTAAATTTACTTCATTTTAGCCACCTTACAGCAGACTTGTGTATATATTTTCAAGGAAATTTGATTGTCTGTATAGATTTTTAAATCAGCTTTCGGATCAAGTTCATAAATTTGTAAACTGTTGTGTTGTTGCATCAGGCAATAGTGCAACACAGACCTCAGATGCAGATCACCCAATACTATAAAGTGATCTTTAAATGAGACAGCTAGGGCATAAGCAGATTAAAGTGGCCAATAATGGGAAAACAAGTGCCCATTCCAAGAGCAATTGTAAGAAATTTAAGCCTCAGGAAGTTGCATTATACATTTTATTAAATTGAGGGTATATTCACACTTATTGTGGCTTGAAATTTGAACCAGTATTTTCTGTCTTTGGTTACCTTACTTTAGGATTCCTTAATGGGCTGAAGATGTAATGCATAATATCATATGACTGCTTTAAGTTTGCAAGTTAGTTTCTCAAAAGTTGTAATTTAATTTAAATTGACAACGCTACAATAAACCACTGTTCTCCCATAGCAAACAGTGTCTGACCTAAAATGCATGTAACAAGACCCTAGAATTCTAACAAAATCCTGGTTCTTTGTCATTTTAATCTTATTTGCGACAGAAAGCATCTAATTCTGAGCAGTACTACCACTTAACAGTGTATAAAATATTAGTTTTTGCAAGATTCAAATCATATTTATATCTTGCGACCACTGTTTTTCCAATAATCAAGAGAGAGAGAAAAAAAAAAATTGAGCATCCCACTGATGCACAAAGAATGAATTCATGCATACTCAAAAAGAGCCCTCCCTAAAAGGATATCAAAATGTTACCTCTAGCACATGAAAGTAGGAAATCTTATCAGTGCCAGACACGATCAACAGTGGCAGGGGGAAATACTTTAAAAACTGCCTGCAGTGTTCTATGCAAATTGTAAAGCATCGTAATTTCTAAGAGAAGGATTTTTTGAATCAAATAAAGTGAAGAAGGTGTAGCCTTCCTATTTCCTGAAGATCTGGAGAGTCCTAAGTTGCTTTGCCAGTCTCAAGGTCAACCTGCTATAGTGTCGGACACCTCCTCTTGTGTAAGATGCATTCAAAAGCACTGCTGAGTCCAGGATGCTTCCTGTTGAGAAGCCATTGCAGTTACTTCCAGATGGAAAATCTAAAAATAATCCTTTCCTGGGAGTGCTGGTCTGTTTAGCAGCTCCGTGGTTCCAGTTTCCTGTAGCTTGGAATATTTGGCTGGAGTCTCCATCATAAATGTTTATGGAAAGGTGCTTCTACCAGCTTAGGGAGAAGAAGAGGCAAACTGATGAGATCTCAGTCTTTTCCCTCTGCTCTTTTAGTGTATTCTGATGGCAACTAACCTTTTTATCTACTTTATGCAGTCCTGCCTTGAGGTGATGGAGTCTATATTTCTGAACAATTCTGTAACTGGAAAAAATATATTTTTGATGAGGTATCACCAATATATAGGGGCTACACTATAAATATGGTCTCTTACACCTTTTAGAGACTGTCACTTTTAGGGAGAATTGGCTTCTTTGAATGTCAGAAGTATTCTCTCCTACAGGATTAACATGAGTTAATTTTTGCGAACAGTATGTTTGCAGTTTAATTTCATCATGCAATTAGGGACGAATTAAAAGAGCTATTGCTTTAAGATTTGTAAAAGATGAACGTATAATTAAAACTGTGAGAAGTACAGCATAAGTCATTATATTCCAGTTTTGCCTTGAGCTGTACCACAGATTAATGATGTATTTCCCACTGTCAGTTTGTATCTCTTGGAAGTAAAACCTCTATCAATGAAGAGTTATAAATCTGTAACTGGTTAAAAGAGGGTTAAGGTGAGTTGTCTCTTCTTAGCTCTGTGGGTACTCTTAAATACATATGTGTATTTTATACACACATGCGTATACATTTAGGATCTGAATGCTTTTAAGTTATTCTAAACATCCATAAATATTCGTTCTGGTTTGCTTCTGTTAATATCAAGCAATGTATGTCACCACCTACAGAATAGGTTAAGACAGAGATGAAGGTGAAAAAGGTTGTGAATCTTTTATGTAGATTCATGGGAAGTCCTTGCTAGTGTTTATTCTATGTAGGTGTCAGTGAAGTAGAATAAATGCTTTTATTTGTATTCTTAGTGAATATGCGTAGTCTACACTTCATTATGCCATTAATGCATGGTGCAAATCCCAGTAAGGGAGTAACTCTTGATTGTGATATCACAACTATTCTCAGATGTTACTGGTAGGAGATGAGTACTGCTCTGCATACACTGAAAGAGAAGTTGAAGAATGTTGACCTGATATTTACATCTAGGTATTTAAATTTGGTGACTGAGTTCCCCATGCAGTCCATGCAGTCTCGGAAGGAGGTTTAGAGTAGCTAAGAACTCTGTCCTTTAACCCTGTAGGGGTTCTTTAATGCTGCCAAGTTCTTTGATAAAGTCAGCTTGATGTGACACCCTCCAGCTAAAAGGGACTGATGGAGTTTGAGATGCTAAACTATTTCAGAAAAGATGTACTTGTTACTTGGGTTTGGTAGAGGCACAGAATCAAAACAAAACCTGATTTAGGACTATAAGTGAAACTACAACATTTTGAAATTGTACCTTCATTGAGTGAAATAAAATGATAACATAAAAGAAAAAATAAAAGGGATATTTCTTAAGAGAGGGGGGTTTGTTTCTGAATTGTCTCTAATTTATATTGTTACCTTTGCATTCTACCTTTAGATTTTAGAAAAGATACATATCCTTATGTATCTTTTAAAAGAAGGTGTTGACACTGAGTTATAACTGGAACAGGAATGATTTCGTATTTGTTGAGTCAATTGATTCCTGGGGATGTTGGTTCAATCCCATATTGAATTTTCACTCCTTTCTTTGGACTAATTCTTCTCTCTGTTTTCTGCTTTTGGTAGTCAATAATCAAGTTATTAATAGTAATCAGGCAAGAGAGCAAGTTTTGGCTGATAAGTACATTTGAATATAATTTGCTAGTTTTAAATAAATTCGAACAAACAGCATTGCTGTCTTAAGATGAAAGGATAATTTATGAGAAGTGAAAGGAAAGTACTTGGTGGGCAGGAGGTTTTTGAGGAACTGCATTATGGTTAAGATATTTCTAAACAAGAGAAAAGAAATCCCCTAGGTTACGGATGGTGGTTATATGTCCTATTGCTTGTCTGAGCCATGCTTATCAGTCAAACTGGACAAAACTTATTACATCTAAGGTCTTTGAATGTTTTCCTTAAGGTTAGATCTTTTAGCTATGAAAACTATATAATTTTATCCTTCCTGCTTGAAGATCTGTTTTCTGGTGTTACCTGTGTACATGGTTACCTGTTACTTCTGGTGTTCTGAGATGGCAAGCCAAAATTTCATAGAGAAATGTCTATCATACCTCAGCTTGTATTTAGACTACTAGTGGAAAGAGCATTTTATGTGTATCAAGTGTAGAAAAATCTTGAAGATAGGAAATGAAAAATTCCAAATCACACTGAGTACTTTTCTTCCTAATAACCTGTTTCCTTATATATGCAAACACACACAAACAGAGTCAGTCTGACACCCAGAGTGAATTAGAAACTGAGATAGCTTTCTGCAGTACTGGCTGTGGCCTCACAGGTGTGAAAGTGATCTGTCCAAATTGCCCTATGAATACTTGAAAAATGAATGGGGACAGTGAACCTGAAAGGGCTCACAAGAGGTGTCAAATCCTTCTTGACCTTAGGCTATAAAGTCTTATCAGTCCACTGTCTACAGACAAAAAAAAAAAAAACCAGGGAAAAAAAAGGGGGGAAAAAAGTGCTTTAAATCTTATACCTTTGAAATGCCACAGGTTTCAAAATAATGGCATTTAGTTGTACTCTTCTTTAGTTACAGTCATAGATTATGGGAAAAATTATATGCAGGTGGGCTGCCATAATTCAAGAATTTGACTTCATTTAGCACAGGAAACTGAGGGTGTGAAAACATTAATGCTGACACACTATCCAGATGGCTAGTTTACCATGTGCAAGAAGACAGTGCGGCAGTGATTGTGTTGGAGCCAAAAATTACACGTGAAGATGGAACAAACTTCACAAAGTCAGTCTTTTAAATGTGCCAGTATACAAATTCATCTAAACTGAGATGTTCATCTATGGCCCTACTAAAATATTACTGATAGAATATTACAGACAAGCTGTTCTGAAAAGCAAGATATCCTTCTATTGCTATTTTTGTGATGCCTGAGATGCTCCATCACAACTTCTTTTGTACATCCATTCTATGTAATGTTGTATGAGGGTCAACCTATGCACTTGAAATACATGGATACATATTACAATGAGTATAGCAGGTGGAGTGAGTATTAAAATAAGGCTTCCTTAAGTACAAGGATTGTATTACTTTTGGGGCTAGAGAAGCAATCTTAAAAGAATTTACAGATTCCTATAATCACCTGTACCTCATCAGAATTAACAGGAAGTTCCAGTACCAAGAAAATCATCTTCTTGGACAGAAATTCTTTACTTGCTCAGATGAGTACATTTAGCTGTTAGCGAATCCAAACATATGAAATCTGAATTTGAATGTATTAAATAGTCTTTGTACTGAAGCATTAACCTTGAAAATATTTGTCAGGGTTCTACAAATCCTTTCCTGAGAATAATGGTGGGAATTAAATGGAAACTGCTAGATATGCTTTACTTTTGCTTATGAAAGTCACCTTTCTGAACAAGGCCTTCTGTAGAGATTTCCTTCTGTTATGTACTTTTATAGCACTTAGCCCAATGAGCTGCTAATCCCAGTTGGAATAATCACAGTAAAAGACAAAATAATTTTCCTCATTGAATATATGTTTGCAAAAGAAGCAAAACTCTTATCAGTTAAAACAAAATAGATCTTATATCAAAATACAGCATAGCTCTGTATGATGCAACTTGAAATATCCACATTTGGAATTAAGATGTAGTCATGTGTGAAGCACAATTGTATTAGACAACTTTATTATTTATTTGAAAAGTTAATGGTGATCTTGAAAGTTTTAAGAATTCTACAAAATGTTTTTTTTAACCAAGAACAAATGGTTCATCTAAAATATATCAAAGCAATCATAGCAATGAAAACTCTGTGGGAAGGTCAGTTTCTTTAGCTTGTTCTGTTGGAGGTGCAGGTGGATTTGCGATCTTCCTTTTATTCTTTGAGTGGTAAAATTGTATGCATAGAAGAAGTGGTGCTATTCTATTTTCCCTTCACAGCATGCTATTCAACTTCTATTTAAAAAAAATACATGCTTTCTCATCAATTTTTTTTTTCTGTCTTATGGCAAGGATAAGAATAATACCACCCATTTTCTAGACAGAAAGGAGAGAAACAGAATTTATATTAAAGTTACCTTCTGGTATATATTATCATAATATTTCTGAATGTTATGATGACCACCAGTATTTTCTGTGTTGTTAACTTAATTATTAGGCTGTAATTTTCTTGCAGTGAGGACCACCATTATCCTGTGTCTTACACAACACTCAGCGTAATGGGACTCTAGTACATGACATAAGCATTTAATAAAGGAATAGAAATAGCAAGAAACTTATGTCTATTTAGTTTTCTTGTTCTTGGAAACATCTAAAATCGTTTTAGATTATTTTTATAAGAATTATCAGACTAAATTAGATATTAAGCATGAAAAAACTGGAGTATAAACAGTTATCCTGGCAAAGTTATAATCAATCAAAAGCAAATACTTAATGAAAATATCAAGCACCTCTAAAAATAGGACCAAGAATCACAACACAAAAGAAAGAGCTAACTGTTTAGCAATAAAATGGCTTTTAGATATTCTAGACTTGACAGAGAAAATGAAAAAAAAAATGCTGTTGCGTGATCGGGAGATACAATTTCTCTGTTCTCGTACAGACTCATTACATGTAAAGGTTCCTCATTCAGTTTTCAAGGAAGTTCTGTGGTGGAATGTTCGTTACAAGCACTTCCAACACAAATTTTAGTAGATATTGGCCCACAGCTTTTTATCATAATACCAGCAGAAGTTCTTAGAAGCTTTGTTGGAAAAGTTTCTCTCAGCTCTGATAAGGAGATCGTGTGGGCCTAATAAAGTGGAGATCCGTAAAAGTAGCCGTGTTACCCTGCTAGGAACAAAGGAAGGCTGTCTGCTGACCTTAAACAGGAGAGGGAGCTCTAGAGATGCAGGAACCTATACACCTATTCATGTTTTATTTGGTAATATGTTAGAGAAGTCTGAAAGGTTTAATTTATATGAAGAAAATGCTACTAGAGGATTTAAGTTAAGTATCAGTTTCATGATAAAAGTCATGTCTCAGATATTTAGCTCATTTTCTTTGTTTTGTTCTTTGTCTTTGTTGGGAAGTCTACCAAGGAAGCACCTTTTTTTTTTGCCATTCAGAGCTTGAGTGTTACCAGAGTCTGAAAAGCTACGTATTGCACTGCTGTATAATTGCTTCCTGTATTGATATTGACAGCATTAATCGACATGTGTACCACGCTGAAATCCACGATGTTTTATGTAATGAAAAAGCAAAATAGCTTCATTGTTCTAAATACGATATGTATTAATTTGACGTTGATTCTTGTGGTTATGCAGTGTTACTTATGGATCCTTAAACATAAATGGATTTTATGACTGTTAAGTTGCTATTTTCTTCATTTTCAGACCAAAGGTGGTTTGTGAAGTTGCTTTGAACAAGCAAAAAGCTTTGAAGAAGCTTTGAACAAGATGAAAATTAGATGAGTTACTCTGCATTTGCCAGCAATAGATCATAGAGGAATTGTGTAATTGTATAATACAACCTTTTGGGCATATAATATTTTATAAATCATAAGTCTCATTTTTTGTAGGAATAGAGAGAAACAACTTGTCTTCAGGGACATCCTGCACAATGCAAAAAATCATGATGTCGGAAAATGTGCAACCAAATATAAATAAATCCTTCTGTGCTTTTTGTAAGTGTGATACATTTGATATGTTTGAATTTTCAGTAAAATTCACACTGGACTGTGATGATCAAAATGTTCTGTGCACAATTCTGTTTTCACAGATTATCTATCAAGTGTACGGGAAAAGCAAAGTGTGGCAGGGTAGGAATTTTTGTGAAAAATTCAGTGGTGGCAGTCATGAAGAAAGGAGAGTGACAACATCAGAAAAGGCTAATATTAAGTAGCTTTTTGGAGTGGTCTTCTGTCTGGAACAACAACCCCCATTCTTTAAGTCTAGGACTTCTCTTGTAGTATAGATGAGATGAGATGAGAAAGGGATTGAATGGATCATATCCTTCCTTGAAAATTATTGTGGGAATAATGTTCATAACTACCTTTCTGGATTGCAAGACGTGAAGATAGGCATAAGGGACAGCACATATGAGACCCTAACAGGCCCCAACTGTCATAATGACCATTCATAATTCTTTACTTAAAATCATTCTATTATTTACAAGTAGACTATATGAAACTACTAAGTAAATGGAGACAGTGTGTCTGCGTCAAAGAACAGTGTATATATGAAGATCTGTCATTATTATTCACTTCACTTTCTAACTAGTCAATTTTGAATGACTATTCAGGAAGCTAAACTGAATTAGCCCTTTTGACCTCAGGAGCCTTACACAGTTAAATATTTATGAAACATCAGAACATGATAGTGCCTATTATGGCTCCTCAATTTTAGCAATTAATTTTATTGACAGAACAATAAGGACTGCTTCTCCATCAGTCTGGCCGCGTTGGAATTCATTTTATATTTGCTTAAGAAAAAAAAGCAAAAATAACAACAAAAAAAATCCCACATCTCCAAACCATTGCCTATGTGAAATGGGCAATCTTAATTCCTAATACAGTTCTACTAAAAAAACATGTGAAGCCATATATGTATTTGACCATATGAGAGACCATCATTCTCACAGAATATGTTAAGCTTATCTTCTCAATACTTTAAAGGTAATCAATATTTTTTTAAAAATCATACAATCAGTCCCTAAACGATTTAAAAAAATATTCATGCCATTTAATTTGCTTAATTCATCTATCTTTAATCATTCCACGGTTATGTTTTGCTTTTATTCACTGCATTGAATGGTGTGTTTTGTTTTAAACAGATGTGACTTTGAGTGCACTGGAGAACAATTTATGCATTAGACTCAGAATTTTAAATGAACATGCCCTCTAATGATTTCCTCAGTCTAAGCAGACACTTAAAAAGTGACACTGAAACCAAGAAAAATTACTTAAAGGATCAGTTACATCTAAAATGATGAAATCAATAACAATATTTTCTCTGGGATTCTTTCTCTGTGATAAGGAAAATCTTTACTTAAGTTAAAAGCCACATTAAAATTTAATCACAATCTGTGTGCCTTAGCAATTGATAATTTCTGGACATCTGTCTTCTGTTTTGTTTAAGTCTTGTATTCCTTCTGTTTTTTTTTTTCTCATCTTTTAATAGCAAGATTAAGTATATTTGTTATTTTCAAAAAGTTAAAAAGAGCTATAATATGTGCTAGAAAATCTTATGGCCTATAAACTTTTGCGATCTTTATATATACACATAAGTATTAATCATACTATAATAAAAAGCACATTATAACCTCAAGAAAAATAGACATGTAGCAGGATAACAAAAATTAGCTCTAATGTGATCTCCAAAAAGCTTTTTTTTTTTTTTTTCAAATCATATGTGTTGATTATATTGATCCTAAATGAAAGCAAGTCATATTACAGTCAGATTATACAAGCTATTTTGTCTTTTTAGATGATTTTCTGCTACATCATGGATATTTGTAACAACAACTTGGGTTTAGAGTAGTTCGAAAAACCATTGCAATGATGTTAATTGCATTTATACATGTTTCTGAAAACTTCTGCCTTTGAGAGGATAAAAGCTAAATTGCTAAGACATGATATGTCATAATTTAAGAACAGATTTTGTAGGAACAACTACAGTGATTACTAGTGTCCCTTGATCCTTCTCCACGTAATGTCTCAGAGGAGGAGAATAAAGAAAGATTATCTTTCATAGAACTTCCTCTGATTACAGCTCCATTCTCCGATCACCTAACATGTCTGCAGAGACTTGCAGTGATAATGTAGTATTTATTATAGGAGAAGTATTTAGGAAAATCAATATGTTCAATGTAGGCTGTGCATTTAAGTCTTGAAGGCTGAAATAGCTGACATAGTGGTCATACTATAGTGTCTTGTGGTAAAACATTTTTCACTCTATTTCAATGTGCTTGAGTAAATCAATAAGGTTAACTACATTTGCCAGGATTAGGGTCAATAAAATTTGTACTTGTTCAATATCAGAAGTAATGTAAGTGCTTGTATTTACTTTTGTCTTACTTTGCATCAGCTGCTAATTAATTAAACTTCTGCTTAAATTAATAAATAAGTAATAATTAGATACACACATTAAAAAACATAACTCAAAATGAAGCAGATTGCTGTTTCTTGAAAATATAAGTATCCATATAGTATGTCAATTAAGAGAAAAACTGAAATATTCCAAATATGTCCACAATATGTCCAAATATGTCTGCAATATGTCCAAATGTATGCACAATATTACAAATTTCAGACTATTGCATATTTTAGCATATATAGTGTTTAGAATATGTACATTAAAGATGATTATTTTGAAATTGTTGGAATTGTCCACACTGTTTTTGAAAATATAATTAGTTAATTATTTTTTATTTTGTGCATTAAATATCTGGACACTCTACCATGAGATATTTTAGTGCAATTTACAATAATGCTTTCCATAGTCTGAAGAATGAAAATTATCAAATCTGTTCTTTTATTCTGATGTGCTTTTTAGATACCTTGTTACGGTCTCAAAAATTATTAGTATTCCCTTTCCACTCGTAGCAGATTTAAAATATATTCACTTGCCTTATTTTCAAGAATCCTGAATGTTCTCTCCCTTCCTTCATCCTGATCATTTTGACAATGTCTCTATTTTGAGTTTTGGAGGAGGGTTTTTACGTTATCCATCTTGATTTTTTTTTTTTTGATTTATTAATAGGCATCATACTCTTTCCACCACCTGGATAGGATTCAAAATGAATATTTTTTATAGCAGGAGAAATTATTGTAAATATTGTGTCTGCATTAGGCATTACGAGAATGAGGGATGTCGTTTCATGGGGAGCGGAATCTCCTACACTTTTATTTCAAGGACGTATTCTTTGTAGAATCAAAGTCCATGTAATCATGTCCTAACTGCTGCCATTAGGTTTGGTATTTAATTTTTTTTCTCATACTAACACTTTCCATTTAATAAGTATTCTCTGTTTTATGGTGTTACTTGTCTTGTAATATCTATAAAGTTTGCTAATATTTACAAGATCTTTGCTTCTTTTACCCAATAAATCTATATCATATTATCAGTTTACATTTTCAAATATAAACACATAAACATATAAGCTAAATGATTCATGAATACAAATACTTTCCCTTCTTGTCTTTTTTAAAGAGTTAAGGAGACTAAATCATTTCAAATGAATACACTATCTGTCTGCCTTTCTGAAAGCAAAAGCCAAATGAGTGGTTAAAAATATTGCAAGTTTGAAAATGCAAATGGTGTTATCCAAATATGCAGCCATATGTCCACAAGATACTCATTTTTTTGGAAAATTTGTAAAGCTTTGAAGAATAAATATATTTAGCGATTCAGGGCCCTGCTCCTACCATCCCCCAAACATAATTAGAAAACAACCACATTAAAATAAAATGTCAATAGTGTTAGTAATGCTGACTTTATTGTATGTTACATATTTTTCATATAGTAGCACCAGTGCTATACAGAAACCTATTTCTTTAATGTGTTATAAAATTCTCTTTAAAGAGCAGATTCTTTCTCTTACAGCATTTTAATTTTCTAATGACTGCTTTTTCTATACACTAGAGGAGTTAACAGCACACATCTAGATTTAGAAGTCCCCTAAACATTAACATAAATTAGTTCTTGTAATTTATGCTGCAAAGTTTGTCTAACCTTTAAGCAACTTTGCTCTGCTGATCACAGCATCAGTAACAATGGAGGATATGAGGCCAAATCCAAGTGGTTAAACCCCTAACAGGAAAATATCAATTAATCTTTTTCAATGGAGTTGAAGTATGGGTAATCCTCTCATTAAATAGTTTGAACTTTTCTCCCAGTAAACAAAGGAGGGATAATGAGTGATGTGGTCTGACTTGTTTACATGGAGAATCTTCAAGAGGCTTAGGCTCAACTTCTCAACCCAGGGTTCTTCATAGTCACTTGCCACTAATTGCCCTTTTTAAAGACATTTGTGTCAGTTCAGAAATTCCAAAAGGAAAATGTTTTCTGGTTTAAGGATGATAATGACAAATGCCAGCATGTTGATTTAATGCATATTAATGTGATTGTTTTGAAATGTACCAGTTCATTTGTTAATAACATTTTATAGCTTTTTGATAACCTTAAAAAATAATTCATTATGTTTCAATGATAGCTCAAAGTTCCCAAGTAAATACAGGTCTTGAAGAAAGCCTCTAGGGCAGTTCATTTCCACGTGAAATAAGGATAGCAAAAACATGTTTTCTAGTTTAACTATTTTACATGGAACACCATGTTTGCAGAAGTACAAAATTAATTTACAGTAACTGTTGTGCTTGTTTACCTCTCAGACTGCACTGAGGAAGAATATAAGTCCAGGCTCTGGTCTGGGCTTTGATTTATGTTTGCTAAGGATTCGGAAAAATCAGCTAAGCACATCTAGTTCTCCAGTGCCCTTTCATGGTTCCCCCAGCAAGCTCTGTTAACTAGGAACAAGGCAAAGGGTTTTGGTATACACATATAGGAAACAGTAAGGTTAAGAAATTTCGATAGGGCTTTGCTGTGATAACTCAGAACATCAGAGCCAGAGACCAAACATATTGTGCACAGAATGTAAATAGGAACTTCCTATGATTTTTCTCTGCAACTATTTCTGATATTCTTCTCACAAAAAAATCTGGAACAGGATGTAATGTATACTAGACCTTTCACACAATAATATTTCTGTTTTCTGCCTTTAAAAAAAAAAGTGAAGGAAGACTATATTCTCTGGCCACTATTTTATCATCAAATTGAACACAGCCTACAAAAATTAGACACATTTTTGTCTGTGGTGAGGATTGTTATAATAAATGGGAAATTTGATTCAAAGGAATTTTCTCATTATTTTGCCATTTTCATACATAGAGAATTTGGAGGTCAACATATTTTGCACCTTAGTTTTATGTGTACTGTACTAATGAGAATTAAATTAATTGAGGACAGCCCATGCTATGTTTTCACCACAGAATGTAATGATTGAATTCATCAAGAGTCCTGCCTCCCTGTACTGCAAACCAAATCCTAAGTTTGCCTGCTTAGAGCAGAAGATTGTTTGTTCTGTTTCCATCTGTTATCTCTATGTGATTAGGGGTTTTGCAGAGACAATTTTTCTTCATCTGAGTGGCTCTGATAGGTCATCAAAGTCCTCCACATACAATAAAATATATAATAGTAGGAGTATAGTATAAAAATGGCATTAAGAAAGGTAGTCAATATATTCTTTAAAATTACTTAACACCTTTCAAGGAAATGCATGAAGGTTTTGTAGTGAGCAGTCTTGGGAACCAAGCTCTGAAGGCAGTTTTCTTCAGCCCTGTTTTCAAAAGTATATTGGGGTAGTTATCCCCAGTTTTTTATCCCCAGTTATTTTTAATTTGATCTTTAGTAATGAACAGAATTTCAGCAGTGCTTCCTCCACTATTCAGAAATGTTGCAATATATGTCTGGAGAATGCAGTTTCTTTGCTGATGTTCTTACCGATAGAGAGGAATAAGCTTACAAGGCATTTAAGTTAAAATAGAAATAATGTTGCAGTTACTGTTTTCATCTTCATACAGTCACAGGGAGAGAGATATTAACTCTGGGATTATTGCAAGTAAGTTTATCGAAGATGGTGTTACAGTACACTCATAGCAAGTGTATCTTACTGCTCATTTGTTACTGATCAAGCCTGCTCTCCAACAGTTTCTTGATAGAGGTTCTTTTAACTTCTGGAGAGTAACTTTGGGAGAGATTCACTGTTGTGCAGCCTGCTCCATGCAGGAATGCCCAATGGGCTCCAGGCTGCAGTGCTATTTATGGGCATGGAGTTTTAGTCATGGTCGTACAATATTTGGTGTGCAGATATAGCTTTTTTCCTGATCTCATGACAGGTTGAGAAAAATATACTTTTTCTGTTGATCTTATGCCTGTTTCTGACCTCACCAGTTGCATGCAGTATTGCTTAGCTCCTCCTGTTCCGCACTGGGAATTGTCAGTTATTTGGGACCAGGTGGGCCTGAGATAAGTGGGAGGAAGGTAACTGTGTTCCCCCATGTACACAGGCACAAGAACTAGAGAAGGAGGGCATGATTTTTGCTATAAAAGCAAACATGAATACTCTGACCAGGCAAATCTTATTACCCTGTTTTATGATTTCCTCTTGCAGGAAGTTTGGCTGATGAACAGTTATGTAGAATAGTCCTCAGCCTTTCAGGTCTTTCCATATAACCAGAAACTTCCTAAGCTGTCAGGGTACATCTGTCTGGTAGTGCAGCAGTAGTAGCATTCCTGATATAAATTATTTTTGCTTCTTCTTCCATACACCTAACTCACAGTTAGCCCTTGTTATTTATGGGATATTTGCATTCAATTTAATTAATTTGAGACCAGTCTTTGTATTAACAACAGACCGTGCTGCTTAGATATGAGAATATAGAACTTCTGCAAAGATATTTATAGTTTCTAGTTAAATAGGGATATATGAATTGGTTTTAATAAGNTGAGAATATAGAACTTCTGCAAAGATATATGAATTGGTTTTAATAAACATTAAGTTACCTTGATACCTAGCAGATAGTCAGACATCACAGAATCACAGAATGCTTAAGGTTGGAAGGGACCTCTAAGAGATCATCTAGTCCAACCCCTGCTGCTCCAGCAGGGACACCTGGAGCACATGGCACGGGATGGCATCCAGGCGTGTTTGGAGGATCTCCAGAGAAGGAGACTGCACAACCTCTCTGGGCAAAGAGAGGTTGGCATCTCCTCAGTGCCTTGTCTTTCATCAACTGCCCCATACTATTCACTTGAGTTGCTCATGTATCTTGAAGATACCTTAGAACCCAAAATCACGCATTCTGTTGTAACATTGTTTTGTTCATTTTCAATCAGTCAATATCACTGGTGCATATACTCAACTTACAGAAAGCAAAAGAAATTCTATGAAATGAAGTGATGAAATTAAGAGTAGTGGTAAATGGTGGTCTGATTGGTGCAGGAGTTCCTAAGACCATTTGGTGGCTAATTGGCTGTTTGCTTGGAATTTATATATGTCTAATCCTCTACAGAACTGTGTTTTCATCACATCTCAAATGCAGTATTTGAGATTTCTTAAAAATCAGAAGATCTTTAAGGTCCAAACTAGCCAAACTAGTATGTATCAAATACAGAAATGTATCAAAGGTATAGTAGACTAATTTATTAGATACAAAATGCTTGGCATCCTGAAGTAGAAAGTGTTACAACATGGACAATAATCAGAGAATATTAATGGCGTATGGAGTGACAAGAATTGTGTTGCTACAGTGGGGAGGGAAGTAGTGAGGGAAAATACTTCCATGGAGCAGTGCTAGTAGCCACTTTTGATCCGTGTTTTGTTTTCATTTATCTTCTTTCTCAGAAAGTAAGTTGTCTTTTTCGGTATCATCAACATGGGAGGAAATAGACTGTTTTGATAATACTTACAGGGTTCTAAGTTTTCTTTTACTCTGGATCAAAGTATCTAATTTTATACAAATTTTACCTGGGAAAGAATTATACGTATGTATGGATCTGTGAAAGAACACTGTTAAAAACAAGTAGTGAGATAGAGTAAGTGCCTTACTAGGAAGATTCACATTTTCTGCTTTGTAAAAGACTTGGAAAAACATCATGAGCTGCTGTTATGGGAAAGGATTCTTTCCAAATATCTGTAGCCCGAAGCATACCATATAGCCATGGACAATGTTCCATATACCTGTGGACAATGTTCCAAGCATGTATGCCAGTGGTATTATATTGAAAAAGTGTAGAGTAGTGGTTCTTACATTGCTTGGGATAATTAAGTGGGAATTGAGAGATGTGAGTTCTGTTCTGAGTGGTCTCTTCCTGGGATTCAAGTCCATGAGGATAAAACATCAGGGGACTGGCCCTCATGCACACCTTTCCCTCATTTTTCTCTGTTCATTGCTGTAGAGTGTGGCAATGTCTATGAGGTCCATAGCTTGCCAAAGTTTCCATGACTTCCTTGACTCATAGCTGTTGGTATAGGAGGTATATATATGAAAAATGAGAAAATAGGAAGCTAACTCATTGAAGAAGCTTATTCTGGCTCTGTGACTACTGATTTCAGCAGTTCAGTTTCATACTCTAAAATGATTAAGAAAGGATAGCACGCAAACTTCAAGAGTGATTATGATTTCGAGAGATTATAGGCTAGCTTTCAGTCATTTCAAATTTATTTCCATGTGCAACAAAGCCTCCGGTAAGCCTTGTTTATGAAAACCAAATGAAGTCAATCCTAGAATGTTCATCTATCCATCATAATTAGAGCTGCTGATTAACACCTCACATTCACAACACTTGCATAAACATAAACCTAAGCAATAGCAACAGAAAGTGTCATTAGGACAATCTTAAGAATAAGAAACCTGTTACCTGCTGCTGACATCTAAGTTTGTTGAGTGAGTTGAAATCTACTGCTGGCATACAATGCCACAAAGTATAAGGCAGAGATGTCTAGCTCTCTGTAGTAGCAGGAGAATGATAAGCTACTGAAGGATTTACAAGGGACAAAGGGATTCTGATATGGGACATATTTTGCCCTGCTCTCTGTTCTTGAACATCCTCACTCTTAAATAATGAAGGGCAAATACTTCAGAGAACTGAAGTTCTCACTGGGTGACAAAAAAAAAAGGTTATAAGAAACCTGTAAGTTGTCTGAATCTGACATAAAATAAGAGAAAGAAATGACTGAGATTTTCTTGGGAATCCCAGAAGGTTATACTCATGCTGAGGATATTTTCATAGAAACTATTAAGAGATGACAAGAAAAGTGTGCATAGCTGGAGGCAATAAACTAGATGAGCCCACAAAAGTTGCCATGGTTGAATCTGGAGGAAACTCCAAGATCAGATAGGTGTTACCAACTATTTTCCAAGATATTCAGGGTTAGAGTAAATAACTATTAGATAGGCTTATCATAATTAGGGGAAAGGGAATGGAGAGATAATGACTGAGAAGAGCGGAGGAGAGAGGTGTTTGGTAAATAGTCATTGGCTGAATGGAGTTAATTGAGTTTTCTCCATGTTTTCTGCATTCACTTCTAACATCTTCTTTGAGACTTTGTTTCATTTGATCTTTCATAATTTAATGGGGGAGTGACTCATATTTGAATCTGCATATTTGAATCTGCATTTTTACTTCAGCTTATTTAAGAAATCTAAAAAAGGCACAAGTATGTTATGGAGTACCAGAAGTCCTATCTGGCTTCCAAGGGAATTTTGCCAGTAGGGGGCGCGACCTATTTGTTATTTCTGATTTTCCTGTATACATAATTCTTGAGTTAAATTGTGACCATTCTGTAGCACAAATGTGAGCTGAATTCATTCCTGAAATATGAAGGGCAGAATAGCAAATAGGTTGCAAGCAATTAGTTCATATCAACATACTCGCATTAATTGAAAAATCAGAATAAAATTTACAGTTTTTAGTCTCAATTCAAGATTATCAATGTCCTAATTCAAATTAAGACTCTCTGGGGCTTTTTCAGTAGAAATGAGGCTACCATTGAAGCACCTCTTATATGTTTCTGCTGTTTAAAGTGTTCAAAATATATTATAATAATCTGAGGAATCACCATGATCCTGTGGGAAAAAATAGTATTATACCTACTTTAAAAGTAATGAAATAAATAAATAAATGATATAATCAAGGGAATGCAACAAATGGATGGCTGAGATGAAGACAGGAGCCAGCAATTTAGTCTTGCAAACTGGCACCTAGTCATTGTCCTTTCCAATTTTCAAAGTATAATGTGAAGCATGTAATATATACAGTCTTGAATAATTTCTCTTATAAGTCTGTTGGAGGCTAATATAAGAACAGAGGTTAAAATAAGACTTTTTTAACCGTTTGACTTGAAATCCCATGTTGAAGTCTCTTGTTCTCTTCCTGTTTGAAAAGCTAAAATCAAATCTTTCAATAGTTTTATTATTTTAATATTAATTTGAGAGATAAAAGAATTCCAGGTACTGCAGGCAATTGCACTATAGCATGGACAAATATTATGGAAACAGGTGTACTAGAGAATGAAAGTATAGAACTGTGAGAACCTCCAAGGAGACAGAATGTTATGTAAAATAATACTGTTAAATATACATAAGATTTACTCTTAGCGTATGCTGTTTACATATAATACCTAATAAACATATTTCACTAAAAGTTAATATGTCCCTATGGTATAATTATATAAAACAGATGTGTACATAATCTAGTAGAAAAGAAAGAAAAGGATGAAACAAAGGATGAAAAATATACACACATCTTAGCATAGGTTCATTTTGTTTCTGACATGCAAGATATTATTTTCTTTTGAAAGCATTTTGAAAAGTTGCTCTACACGGTAAAGTTCATTTTGATGGAACTTCTGACACAGGGTAAAAAATGAGTGCACTTTTGCCCATACAATCTCTTTCACACCACATCTGAAATAGTAATGAATATGTTGCTCCAATAATATTGACTCAATCAGATCATATGGTGAAACATTTCCAGACATATTGATAAATTCATTGATTCTTCCCATTTTTCTGGTCACTGGACTATAGAAAAAGGGATCACTAGCCATTTGACCTTCATTGTGTATTAAATAAACACCAGATGGCAAGGATTCATTCAGTAAATCTATTCTTTCTCCTTCATAGTCATGTTCACACTGTTGCTTCCCACTGAGTCTTTATCTTTATTTGTCATGGTGCCAAAGCTGCCTCTATAGCACCTTTCATGCATCACAGCTTTCAAATCTTGTCCCATTAGTTTCATTTTGTTTCTATCATAAATAATCTACTACTTTCTCATACACTCTTTCATTACCTAATAATGTTCGGTCTTTGTACAAAAGGATAAAGTACTAAAAGGTTAGTGAGTACAGTTTGCCCATTAGTATACAGGCTGTGCACCACTATTTATTAAAGAGAAAAAGCTGCAGGTAATAATTATGAATTCTGTGAAATACCGGTACATACTAGGATTTTTTTTTCTTGTTGCTTGATTGAACCTTCTGTTTTAAATAGATTATTATCCCTGAATGATGCCCTGAAACTTCACCTGAAAACAGCTAGGTTAATAAAATTTAGCTCCTTAAAATATCTTCCTAGTAGATACATTTTTAGAAAGATGTAGACTTAAGGACTGCATGGCAGTTAAGGGCTGTTTGGATCCAGATTTAGATTTCTAAACAACCCAAAATTGAAAAACAAGATTTTGGTTTGGAACCATTATTAGTTCAAAAAGCGGAAAAAAGCACAATATAATTCATCCTAATACTTAGAAAATGTGACCTCACTGTCCATAAAGAAACGTATGTCCATGTTTCCTTTCTCTATACTTGAGATTCTAAAAGAGACCATTCCCAGTTGCCATGTCTTAGATCTTAGATCTGTTACTCATTGAAGAAAGACCCCATCCAAAGGTGTACTGGAAAGTGTATAGGAATAGGACGATGTTACCGGTATAAAAGAAAGCAATGAAGAATTAGTATGATGGCATTATCTCTCTCTACAGACCGTGGTCATTGAAATAACCTTGTGCCATGAGCCACAAAGTTCACTGAGGTTTTGGCAGGGGCACAGCTGCTCAGATTTAGGCACTGCAGTGCAGGTGTTTGAAAAGGAGACAAATCATATGGGAAACTTCAAACTCAGTTGCTTGATCGTTTGCTGGTAACACATCTTTTCCCAAACAAGAAGTTGAGACAGCAAATATTCCCTCCATCCCATCATTAATGCATCTTTTGGCACTATGAAACAGTGAGTCCTTCCTGAACATATGGTGAGCCTCTCTTGAGGGGGAAAAAGGGTTGTTTGGGGTGGAGAGGGGCTGTTTTTCTCTACTGCCTACCTACTGTAGTCTGGCCTTTGGCTCCTCGATAGTCTAGGCATGCAAGTCATACTTATTGCCTAGGTGACACCACTGCTCAATCACCCATTGATGGTTATTCAATGAATGTCAATGGTGAGTTCACCTAGAGCAGACAGTGTCCAATACCCTGGACACAGATAGTCCAAGTTGGGAAGGACAGTTGAGTTCAAAAAACATTTCTTGATCATAAATCATAACTCCATAATTCTATTAAAATTGCTGAAGCTCGGAATTATTTCTGGATTAACCTAAAGTGGTTGTCACTTTCTGGGTGTGAAAGAACTATTTTAAATACATAGAGATTTCTTAATTTCATGGAAAAAATAGTCGATTAAAATGAGTAATAAATTAATTTTTATAGCATGACTGGAAAAAAAACCTTCAACTTGAAAGTTCTTGAAAAGATAAATGTGTAATGTGCTATCTTCTTGTGTGCCCATTTTCAAATACTACTTCTAAAGAAATTCTTTTAAATTTAATCTTATATTGCAAGAAGACAGAATTTCACCATTGGAATAAATGCAAGGAAGTAACTGAAAGACTACTTAAGACTGTCATTGCACTGTGTGTTCAGAATTCCTTGGAAAAGCTGGCTTGAAAGACACAGATTTTTGGTATTCGACTTTAACACAGAGCTGGCCATGGAGCAGTTTGTTCTGTGTATTGTAACCTGTGTGATGATTTCTAGTGCTAATCAGTTTACTCCTAGTGAGAGTGATTTAAGTTATGCTTCTTAATTTTTATTACGTTCCTAGCAAAATGATACCATGTACTTAGAAAAGACACTTTGTCCAGTCTTTCCTGGGTGATATTTAAATTACATTTCCAAATGTAAATGCAACACAAAATTCATTGACTTTCCCTTCTTTCTTATAGTTACAATAAGTGAAAATAGTAAACAGTATTATTTTGTCGAGCTTAATTTATATCATTTAGCATCAAAGCAAAAATATTTGGTGGAGGAGGATGATGTCGCTTTGAACCTACTATTTAACTCTAGGAGCTGAAAAAGGCAGTGTAACCCCCTCGTGCATAAATATATCACCTTAAGTTTATATTTCACTACTTTTTAAAAGTACTGAAGAACATGCCACAATATGTCTTGTTCTAGCAGCTGAAAGATTATGCTATGACTAAAATGACATCATTCTGCCTCCCACAGAATGTTTTGGCTCAGAGAGCTCAAGGAGCAGATGAAATTAACATAAAATGTCACTGTCATACAGAAAGGAAGAAAAAATACCAACATCTTCTGCATTGCTTTCACAGATTTGAGTAGGTCACCATAAAGCGTGTTGCGAGAACTTTAGGGTTGAGATGGTGCTTTTTATTGAGAGCTAGTAAAACTCTGCAGCGTCCTTGAAGTTTTTAAAATAAGGTTTATTGTATATCAGAGTCCTGTCTAAGCTCTATGTTTCTTTTGTTCAGTGAGAGTTGCACCATATTACTCTTTCATTTAGCTTTATATTAACACCAGCTAATTTTTAATTGTTCATAAGTTGAGTGTAGAATTATCAATGGCATTCTAAAACTATATAATCAGCACAGGTCACATACTTTAATATTTGTTTGATTATTTTTCCTCTCCTTTCTGAGAGTCTCATGCAAAGTATAAGTCCACACTGCAGTAAATTATTCTATAGTGAAATAGTAAGGCATTCCCTGCCTAAAGAGTTTACAGCGTAGATAACAAAAAGGGCATGGTAAGTGGAAGAAAAGAGCTAGGCAACATACAGTAAGGTAGGAGGATGAAGTAAACTGAACAAAGCTTACTAAAAAAGACTGAGGTCTCAGCTCACAATATTTAACTAGTGTGAAATAGATATGTTTCGGTGACTATGACAGAAAATTTGTGATTTAGAAGTCAATATCCCTTTTTAATACCCCTTTTAATAGAGAGAATTCACTATGAATAAAGATGACAGACACAAATTGCAAGGCTGTTCAATATCGAAAAAGGTAGTGGGGTACATGGTGATACAGAACCTGATAAGCTGGAAGATTTAGCCTGGTAATCAAAATATCTGTTTTGATCATGCTACTTCAAAGTGCCAACTGCACATTTATGAGAGACCCAGAAGGTAGGTCAGAATGCTGGATGTGGGTAGGTGTTTAGTCGACAGCTAAAATTGTGACATTCTGACATAAGGAAGAAGGTAGGGGGCAAGGAGTGCAAAATTAATCATCAAGGGCAGATTAATGGGAGAAGCACACAGAAAGTAGATTAAAATGGGAATAAGCATCAAATATTGTTTTGGAAAGGATGAGAAATGAGAAAAGAATGACAAGTGAAGGAAGATAGTGATAGAAAAACAGGTTTTTGGTGTCTGTTTAAATATCACAGTACTGAAAGGTAAAGCAGAGGTTCTCGGTTATACTAAGAAAAATGTCATTGAGGGCCATCTGAACAGTGGATTGCAGATGGCAGCGAGGGAATTCAGGGCAGCGTGGTTCTTCTGACACTTCGCTGCTCTGGATAAGACCAGAAGAAATAATATTTGCCACTGAGTCCAATGTAATGCTGACTTCACTGGGTTTTCTTGGATGTTTTACCTGCTGTTTATAGAGAAATAGAATTATTACCAAAATAAGGAAGTTAAAATGACACTTCTCTTGTTTACGTTACTTCATGGACAATTATTGTAGGACAATTAAAAAAATTATACAGAAAAAGCAACACCAATCATTTTTTAATAATCAGTTCTAGCCTGAAAGTCAAAATTTTTAGAAAACATATTTCACTGCATTGGTCAAAAGTTGCCTTCTCATTTTTTTTTTTCTTATTAATGATCAGGAAAAGTAGTTTCTATTTTGTTTTTTTCCTCCTCCTCTTATGGATCAAATGCATGTTGTTCTTCCTTTAAAAGATAACAATGTTTGTTTATAGAGCCAGTAATTGAAAATGTAGTGCCATCCAAGGTCCTAAGTTCCACACATTACTGACCAAATGCATGTAGGGAGGTTTCATTACCTGGAGTTTTCTGAAGTTTTATGTCCTTGTGAAATAGAGGCAGAAAGAAAGTTTAGAAAGAGAAGAATTGTAACAGTACCAGAGCCAATGTCTCCTCCCAGCCACCTCCTCACCCCAGCTTCTAGTATGTAGAAAATTACAAGATGTTTTAGTGCATCGCCAGAAAGGTCACCTGAGTGAGCAAATTCAGTGGAGTAAAGACAATATTTTGCCTTTCCAGCATGAGTTTATGTGGCAGAGGTGCTAGACACAGTAACATAAAAGATGTTACCTTGATCTTATTTATGCATACAAATTGTTTAGAGAGTTTCAAACACTTGCTGAGGGTTAACTAAAGGTAAGAAAGATCATGTGGCTAAAGGCCAGGATTTGAATCTTGAGAATTTGGCAAAAAATCGCAGTTACATTGAAGAACTCTATGAAGTAACCATTACTCAAAGTGGATGAACTTAATGAAGGGTCACAGGAAGAGAATTTGAGTTTTGGAAGAGAAAGTTAATACAACATCTCAAGTGATTCCTAAAACTGCACACAATTATTAGAAAAAATATCAATCCATATGATTACTCTCTCGTGTTTTGAGTGTGAGGTGACCTCTAACTTCAATTGAGAAAATATTCATTTTCATAGCTGATGATGTTCTGCAATTGAAGAGTCTATGCACACCTGAGACATGGAGAAAAAGTAGCTGAGTAGAGTATTTATCACATCGTGAACTGTAGATCTTCTGTATGTGTTGCAAAAGCTAGTGTTCAGATTGAGGTAAATGGTTACAACCCTGTCATGGGTCTTGGTGCGTACTGCGACACTCTGGTTTAGGTTGATCTTTTGTGATTAAATAAGAAGTTTAAAGGCAATATGGTGATATTTTCCAATAAATATCAGTTATGATGTTTGGCTTGTGTTGAGTATTTAAAACACTGTGTTTGCTAAATGGCCTCTGAATGTCACAATTTAAATTGCTGTGATGTTACAGAAAATGGTGATCTGTAAGAGGTGAGTAGAAACATTGCTCAGAAAAAAAATAAATCCCATGTTAGATTTTAGCTGTTTGCATCACATTAGCAACAGCCATGCAGCAACAGTCTAGTTAGCTAGCTCATCCAGTGGTATGGTCATGCCCACATGTGGCTTTTCAGGGCTGTTCTAATATTACATATTTTACAATGTGATATCATAAAACATTTCTACCAAGGGAAGATGAGGAAAGGAGGAAGGCATATAGGGCCTTTTAGTGGACTCTTTCAGGCAGTTGTTTAAATATTTTGGGTGTCAGAAAATTAGGAGAATGAAGCATTTCTCCAGAGCAACTCACTCTAGTGCAACTTAGAATATATGTCAATCTTTATAATTGTCAATTTTTCTGACACACTAATGAAGTGAATTTTGTGAAAGCTGAGAAATAATGGGAAGGCGAATGTTTAGCTGTAGAAGAATAAAAGTAGTCTTAAAAAATCTTGGCAAATTTCCATTTTCATATCCAGTATTAACCTACTCCAGCATGATTCAGATTCACAGCTATGCACGCATTATTAAGTCATGCATAGTTCACCAGGTCCTCAGATCCTTCGTGTAAAAATGTCATTACTTTTAAGTCATCTCTGCAAGAGATCAAAATCTGGTCTACTGGTTTATATAGAACTGGGAGCAATATTAAGCAATTTGATCTTCTAGTGAAGTTTTGAGTTATATTTCAAATTTACTTAGTTTGAATATTTGCTAGCTGTTGTTGTCATGTTTGATGTAAAATAATTCAAATCAGTGCAACGCTGCAGGATTCAAGGGGTTTCGTTTTTTAGTTTTAAAATGAAAGGTAACATTGTTATTTTATGTTATAGTGTCAAATTGTGCGTTCCTATCTAGCAAACAGTAAAGTTTGACTGAGGAAAACCTTCAGTGTTTTGGTCCACCTTTTTTTATGAATATTGTAAATGCTTTCTAGATAAATATATACTCACCCATACAGACTTCCAGTGTATATTATAAGCATTTGATATAATACTATTCCACTGAGTCTTTATGCATAAGTAAGTGCTAGGTTTTAGACTTACAGCTGCATTCAGAGGCTAATGCAAATTAAGTAACGGCTTGTTTAAATTCCTGTTCTTAACTTCTTATTCAAATGCTTATATATTTCACATATTCTATTATATAGACCTGTACTCTAAGTGCTAGCAACCCTTTCATGTGGTTTGTCTCACAACCAGATTTATCTGAGTTCCTCCCAATATAGCTTGAAAGAACAACATTAAGGGAGCCTTTCTTTTTAGTTCCTGATTGTGATTGCTAAAATATCAAATTTATTCCCTCATAATCCAGATCATTTTCCAGAAGCTTTGAGAACTGTGTGTAGTAGTTTGTTAGAGAGATCACAGAAACTCTATCCTGACAGACCAAAAAGCCCTTAGACTCTCACTTTATGTCATTAACAATTTTCTAAAACCATTACAGATGGAATGGACTGATTAGAACGGAGGAGGGAGGATCTTTTTCCCAGCCAGAAATATCCCCTGAGACTTTGCCTGCGTGTGAAGTTTCCAGTGATTAATGGGAGAAAAATAGGACCGCCTGTCCCTTAGTTGCCACACACTTTATTTAGGAAAGAGCTTATTTATATTTGGTGATCAGCCTGTATTGGATGTCGTTAGGAGTTAAATATTAGCTGGATATTTTTTAAGTAGCTAAGAAAATACAAAATAAGCTCAACAACTATATTGCTCCAGTTTCTGCATGCTTTTCAATATTCACTTTTTAGTAGCTTCACTGTAATTTGTATAAATGGTGCTAAAAGACTAAAATGTTTATCTTTTCCCCCCACCTCTTTTCCATTCTGCTGCTTTATTTCTGTAAATGAAGGCTACAGCTGGAATATTGTTTTACTACAAATCTCACACCAGCACTGTCGGTTGTGATGTGACACCAGAGATTCTTATCTGTAGGCTGGGTTGGAATTATTAAACATTCTCACATTGTGCAAAGTGTTGAGGATGAACAGAAGTGCAGTGAGGTGCATCCAACACTTCTGTGCTTCCCACCTGATCCTGGAAATACGACTCCTTTAAAAGGCTAATATTTGCTTTATATGAAAGTGACAGTATTCAAGCACTAACATGTACTGGAAATATTGCTGAATTCCATGTTGCTCTAAATTCTTTTATAGAGAAGAAAATCTTTTTTGGGGGAAAGAATCAGGATCGTTCAACTAAAAGAAAAAAATACATTGTTTGTGCCAAAAGTACAAGTATCTGTAGCAGCATTTATGGGAGGAGAGTTTTCAGCTAACCCAAGTGATTAGCTTTTTTTGAGCTGACATAATATTTTACCACCTTTAAAAATAAGGAACTAAAAAAGGAAGCAAAAATGCATTTCAGAATGGCTTTTTTTTATAGTTGACAAATATTTCCGTATCATCATATATTCATTTTCATTATAATTCTTAAAATAAAAACACTGACAGGAACATGGATCCAGGATCACCTAAACACTTGAATAATAAATCTGCATTGATTTTATGGAAACATCAGCATGAGGTGTAGAAAGGGAGTGACAATAAACTAGTGTTTGGGCTATTATTATATAGTTAAGATGCATGAACAGAAGTTAGCTTAGTATTCTAATTCTACTAAATAACTATATCACATGAATCAGAACTTGTAAGGCATCAGGACCACAATAATGGAACCGCCAAGAACATGGAAGTGTGGCAAAATACCTAGATACAATGATGGTTGGCTCCAAAAGTGCCGGACAGATGAGATGTTTTATGTCATTATGTGCTAATCACTATATTAAGATAGTTCAGAAAGGACCAACCTGAAGAGTTACCTTTTACCTGCTCAAGAGAGAGGCATGGACTCCCCTCGCCTTCTTTCCCGTAGTACTGCTAAGAACTGTCTGCCTGAGAGAGAATAATGAAGAGTGGTAAGAGGCAGAGCCAAATCCCCATTGCAGTCTGGATGGGATGTACAATTTATTGCTACAAAAGGAGTTAGAAAAACAAAAATTTTTCACTTTTCTCCAGTATTTTATATATTTTTGTGTGGTTTCCCTGGAAGGATTTTTTAAAAATTCTGTTTTATGGTTTGTAAAACCCAGTAACGGAACTACACAATCATTACATCAGAATAATATCAGACCTTTTATATGTATGCCGGCATGGCTACCTAACACAAAATATCCAAGTAGTTCAGTCCTGGATCAGCTGGAAACTGCTGAGAAAATTAGGAAAAAAAGGAGAGAAAAAAAAAGTATAATTCTATATCCAACCGCATAAGTCTGAGTGAGATGCAGTGATATTTGCCTAAGTATGAAGTAATGATCAGACAGTTTCCAAGGCTGTGGTAGTGGCAAAGTGGTAGAAGTAATGATCTAATAAGAAACCAGCTTCAAGTGATTGGACTAAAACAGGATATGAACTGAAGGGGAAAAAAATCTCTCTAATTGTGAGCAAGATTAGAAGTATTGACAAGTTCTATTGCAATGTAATTTCGAGGAGAATAACTACTAGACAAATGAAAACTGAGAGTTCAAACACAAAACAGTTTGAAGTTTATATTCTCTATACCCTAAGACAGTCTTGCAAAATTGTATTCGCTTGTTAGTTTTCGATATACCTTTTTTTTAATTACTGTTGTCATGGCAATAGAAAAAAATTATTTTTGAATACTGAGCAGCCTTTCTCCTGTTTAAATCAATGGGAACAGCAGGTGCGCGGCAACCATTTTTTTTTTCATGATGCAGGGGCTTGTTTTATGTGAAGACTTATTCCTCATGTGGTGGCTTCTTCATCTCCTGACCTGTAGGGTTCCCTATCAGAAGCCTCATTGTGAGGATGTTCCTGCATGGATAAAGGAGTTCAATTTGTACTTTGCACCAATATCAATAGTGCTGTTTGACCATGTTTTTTGTCAGCTTAATAGTTTTGTTTTCATTAGCAGTTGATACCATTGTATTGCAATTGGCTCTACTAAACTAACTTGTCCTTGTAAATTAGGAACACTTCAAAAATTTTAAACAGTGACATAAAGGAAAGCTGCAAAAATAGGTCTCAATTTATTCTCTTCTATACTGAGGAAAAGTAATGTCTTAAAAATCATTTTTAAATTAATATACAGTCAAATTCTGTCTTCTAATTTAGCTTCAGAAATATACCCTTCAAAGAAGTATTTATTGTATGTACTCATTAATGTATATAGAAGAGCTATCAAAGACAACAAAAGGAATATATATGGTAAGCTAGTCTTTTGATGTTGTCACAAATCTATGCCTGTTGTTCTGTTACAAACATGTGAGAATGTTTCAAGAAAAATGGTTGAAACTTATAAATTAAAGGTTCTTCAATATTGCATCTGGTTGTACCATCTAATTAACATTTTAAAGGCTACAGTTTAATTTAAATGAATGGCAGGCCTTTGACTGCACAAGACAGCTCATGAACATGATTACAACAAAGTAATTTCCCTTTGTCAGATACAGACTTTCAGTAATAGTGTTCTCTTGGTTTAATAAAGTTAAGCACCACTTACAATCGGCACTTCATTTTGCTTCTTTCTATTATATAGAATGGTGGTTGTTCAGTTCTTATAGCAGCCATCTGCGTAGGTGTTCATTTGTACTCTCCTGCTGTGTGGGTACTCTGTCTAATTCCCAAGCTTCTAGCTTTATAATAGTTTCACAAAATGCTGTTTGAATTTTTATAAGCTAGTTTTCATTATCATTAGTTGAATGTTCCAAAGCTTTATAGTGCCCAATATGGTTCTATTTTGACTCATGTTTGTGTGCATTGATAATGTCTCTGTGCTGTAATATTAGTGTTACAGTAACCACTGGAAAAACTTGTTTTATAAGTAAGTTGAAATTTATAACATTATAATTTCTGCTATAATCTTCCCTTTCCCCCCAAAATTAAATAAAATTACAGATATATTTCAAAATCATGATATAATTTTCATTTAAAAGTTTGATTCCTGTTGAGTGCAGCTACAAAATTTGTGCAGGTTAAAGATATCTGAATGGGCAACGTGTAATCAGATAAATTGGAACATTCTGGTACTAGCTTGTCACTATCTAAGACCCCTTTTAACTGTTAGTTCCTGGAGTTCTGCATCAAACAAAAGGAAGGATGTTATGAAATGGTATTCTGTCATTTTTTTCCATATTAGTTGGCCCTCCTCTCTAAAGTGAATTTAGCCTTTATTACCCCTTTGATTAGAGGCCATTAGAACACTGCACAATGGAAGGGCTCCCTTGTGTTCCTCAAACATGACTCGCATTCCCTTGGAGAGGTGTGTTTGGAAGAGCAATTAAGTATTGTTGTCTGCAGAAGAAAGCAGGAAATCTACTAACCTTTTATAGTTACGTGATGCCCTCCATCTTAGGATCCCAGGATGCTTTAGAAGTATTCATTAAATTTGGAGCAGCACTAACTGAAGCTCATACTTAACACACATGTATTATAGTTACGGTGTGGATGATTAACAGTTTTGGAAATAAAAAGTTATTTATTGGGAGATTTTTTTTTTCAAAACAAGTGAGTGGCAGAAATTAAGTGAAGCTTAGCTTTCTCTGTAGTATAAAATAGTATAAAATCCTTAGGGATTTGGCAGAAGGAATCATATTTTGTCATAGTTGTTTACTGTTGATGGAATAATTGTTTCAAAAATATGTTTCTGTTCACTGCAGCCTTGTAAAACTAAACTTCTCCAACAGACTGAAAATTAAATCACTAGTTTCCTTCAGTGAATACAATGATATAGATGCAGTCATATACCTAAGGTAATTTTCCCAGTACATCCTGAATGATTAGAAAACAAGTCAGCCCTAAAAGGGGGTGCAAAGTNTATTGGGAGATTTTTTTTTTCAAAACAAGTGAGTGGCAGAAATTAAGTGAAGCTTAGCTTTCTCTGTAGTATAAAATAGTATAAAATCCTTAGGGATTTGGCAGAAGGAATCATATTTTGTCATAGTTGTTTACTGTTGATGGAATAATTGTTTCAAAAATATGTTTCTGTTCACTGCAGCCTTGTAAAACTAAACTTCTCCAACAGACTGAAAATTAAATCACTAGTCAGCCCTAAAAGGGAGTGCAAAGTACATCAGTGTTAAATTTTCGTAAACTAGTTCAAAGTTAAAGTAAGTAAACTTTAACTTTGAATTTTTTGTAGCCCCAAAATGTTTAAATATTTGAGGTTTTTTATGCTCTAAAACTTTGAAGCAAAAACACTTTTAACTTGAAAATGTGATTTATATGTGGTTTATAAAATGGGAAAGAGAAATATAATAGGGCTTCAGAGCAGCAAAAAGTTTTGAAATAAAAGCTAATTTTTTAGATGTATGATCATTTGCCCATCACATCTCAGGCAGACTTCTCATTTTGTCCCATAAGAAACTTCTGTTTTCAGAATATCATGCCTAGAACCGAGTTTGGTATTATTAAGAGCACAGAACAAGCTTCTTTGTTACATGGGAAGAATGGATCAGACTGTGGAATCTCTTTGAGCTTAAGTATGAATTTCAGCCAGGAATCCAAAAATTTAGCTGAGAAATATTATTAATCAGTGTGTACTGTGTATCTGAAAAATTAATTCAAAAGGAAAAAGTATAATTGTCTGGTTGAATCTGTAGATTCTGTAGAGTAGAGAAAACATTCATTCATCTTTGATTAGTAGCTCTTAAGAATTGTTTGTCTTCCTATCCATAATTTAAATTCTATTGAGTGTGAATTCATATATGACTTGATACTCCTAGAATTACTGGTACTAGTACTGGTATTAAGATTGGTCTTTTCATTAAAAAAATTTCCTGAACGTGGCAATTGCTTTGGTTTTCCTTAAAATCCCTGCTAGAATTGTAATCTGGTAAAGGCAAGAGGAGTTCTGTTCCATGACAGACAAAATTTCAACTTCACTCAAATGTCCAAGCATCAGGGAATCCTCAAGTTTGTATCTGACAGTAGGTATTGTGTAGTTTATTCTCAGGGGAGAGGTTCTGTAAAATTGACACTTTATGGGCCTGTTGTTCATAAAGTACAGAGAATCTGTACTAGTATTGGGCTTTTGCAAAAATCACCCAGAAAGTGTCTGGATTTTTTCCCTCTCATTCCAGATTCAGTACATGCTCACTAATGTAAAAAACCCTGCATGAGCCTAAAGCTAATTAATTCAATGATCTGCAAACTCTGCGAGTCTTATCATGGCAACAGCAACAGACGATGCTTCTTAAATTTACATTCTCTAGAATGCACTTAATAGGATCAGAGCAGTCACAGAGAAGAATACTCAGTTATGGAATTTGTTTCTACCTGAAATCTAATGAGTATGATTCCATTTGCAGAGACACACTGTCAGAAGAACATTTTTTTTTTTTGAGCATTAGATTTGTACTGATATTTTACAAAATGATTGCATAAATGTATAAATTCCCTTCCCTGATGGAAGGGAAATAGTAGCTATACTTGAGTTAGGACTCAAGTTTTGCATGTGACAATTTTTGTAAATATCTCTAGAAGCAATGATGGGCATTTTGAAAATACATGTAGAAATATGTATTGCAGCAGCCCAATTGCTTTGAGATAAGGGACAACCTCTGGAGACTTTGCGAGTTTTATGGTTTCAACTGAATTTTATGTTTTTGTATTCCTAATTATTTCTTAAGCTGTAGTTCATAATGAGAAAGTGTTATGCTTTTTATTTATTTTTGAATGCTAGCTGAAAAGGACTAGGATGGTATCCAAATTTTTAAAGTACCAATGAACCAAATATACTTTGTAATCTTAGAATTTACTGACAAAAAAAGTGCAGATGGCACTACCAATAAATGACTGTCATGGTCCAAGATCTTTTCTATGCAAATGACTAATGCATCACTACAATTCTGTCAAGGCAACAGAAAAAGGCTGCCAAAAAAAAATCATATCATAATCAGTGAGTGTTCCTGATTGTTCACTGTTTATGGCACATATGGATCCTCTGAAATACAGAACACCTACCTAAAAGAAATACTGAAATCATTATGCATCATGAACTTTTGCATGTGTTTAGAATGTTTTAAGGGAACTACTTGGTCTACAATAAACAGACATATTTTCCCAGTGTTATTACAGCGATATCTGTGTTAAAAAAAGAAATTAAAAAACAAAACAAAACAAAAAATAAACAACACATTAGAATCTATACTTAAATTTACAAAGCAATAGTCAAGACACAGTTTGAAATTGAGCTATGTTGAAAGCCTTTCTTGTAAGTTCCTCAAAATACATCTATATTGTAGAAACCAGATATGCAGTAACCTGTGAGCAACAGGAATGGAGGAGGAAATAATTGCTCTACTTTTGGAGCTTATTATTTCATTGATTGTGGAACATAGCTTGCTTATAGGAGTCCAGTGTAAAGTGTGACAGATCACTGGACCTCAGCAATCAAAAATATATCATTGTGCACATTACTCAACTATTAGTAGAAAACAATATGTTATCAAAAACTGCATGTAGAGAAAACCAAATTAAAGCAAAATAAACTCACAATTTTTTTGAAGTTGACAAAAATAAAAGAAGAAAATCTAATTCTATAGAAAATCATTCAAAAATGTAGAAGAAAGGCTCCAAGCAAAGATCAGACAAAATTAGACTATTGAACGTTCCTTTAAAACTGAAATGCATGGTTAAATTGACTCTTACTCTGAGTTACTGTAGTACTGCAAGAGGAACTTGATATTCTTTTTTTCATATTGCTTTGGTTTCAAAGGAGATAGATTTGACTAGGTGCTTAACCCATAGGCTCTTGCTCAACCCTGTAACTTTATGAAAAACGTGTCTCCAGAAAACAACTTGGGAGAAAAGGTAACTGCGTTATTTATTTATTTATTTATTTATTCATTTGGGTGAGGAGCAGTAAGGATATGGAACTACAAAGTGAAGTAACTACTACTGGGAAAATTAACCATGTTTTAGCACTTTGGGTAAATTTATTGTATTTCAAACCTCTGGTGTAACAAAGCCGATAAATATTACAGTTTGAGTCATCTCAAGATGGCACAATCAAGTCTAGTGTCTAGTGTCTCATCCTTCAATCCATTGGACTGAGTTAGATTTTGTGTTAAAATAACAATTTTTTTTCACTTTACATATCTCCACATTCCCAGAAAATTCCTTTTAAATCTCTTTTTAGATAAGTAAACCAGATTAAGCAGCTAAAATCTTGATGGAGAATGGTTGTGAATCACAATAAATTTTTCTGTCACGTGAACTTTAGGGTTTTTTTTAAACAAGAACTGTATTCAACTCATGGCTTGTTAATGCCATGTAAAGTAATTGCCTTCCTATTCATCTCAACTAATGTTACTCATTTTAAGACTCGATATATAAACTGGTCAGAATTTCCTCTGTACCTAAAGGAGAGGGAGTGACAATTCTACAGTTTCAGTCATCCTTTTTTAAGATAGATGAGTTAGTTACCCTCAAAATATTTGTATCCCCTTCATAACTATACAGGGAGCCCAGCATTATATTAGTTTTCTACACTGCAGGTGTTACAGTAGGTGTAATGATTCCAAGGTAGATGGTGAGTTGTTGCCGTTCCTTTGCATAAGATCTGATTTAATGAATTCAGTTAAATCCTATAGGCCTACTTTGAAAATCTTACTGAAATTTTGGCTGTACCTGCTTGGCAGTTTCAGGGGTTAAGTAGCTTTACGTATTCCCACCATATTGTATGCAGGAAGCTGGAGCTCTTTCCTTGAGAAAACACATTTACAGGTAAACAGTTTTGTGAACTGACCTTGTGGAGTGCTGTGCAGAGTAGTGGTATGAGCATTTACATCGTAGATTTGGCTGTTAAGTTTCTCCTAGTTCAGTTTCTCATTAGAGAAGCAGCACTAGTGGATTTTTTTTTCTTATTTGTTGCATTTGCTTGCTAACTGTATTCTTGCGTTTATCTTATAATCTCTTTTGAACAAGGGCCATCTCTGCTCTGTGTTTCTGTGGCACCTGTAGGTTGTGGTCTGTAGGCAACATGACAGCACAAATAATTGCTGTTTATATTTTTGATTGTTTAGACTTTGACATCTGTTTTTACAATATCTAGTGCGACAGAACTCTGATCTCTTTTGGTACTTACAGGTTTGGTGTAATGCCAATAAAAGTAGCATGAAAGTAACTTCTTTAGAGGCTTAAGTCCTGTCATCAGCAGTACTGTCATGTAACCAGCTTACTCAAATTTATTATTGGTGTTGCTGTCTGCACAGAAATTTGCAGGTGTGTGTTTCTTTCTATTTATGCATAGAATTCTTCTGATACTTAGATATCAGCTTCTTAAGAGTATGCTAACAGTACAAATAAATAAATAAATAAGGCCATGGCCATGAGTTACAATCAACCACTTGCATTAGTCATTTCCTCTTTTACTGAATTTCAGTGTTAATCCTGCATGTATGCATTCTTAATCTATGCATATCAGTCAAATATAAATGCTAATCAGTCTATTCCACAAGAAAATTTCTTGTGGAATATATTTTGGAATTTTCTGGAACAGGAATTAGTAAAGCATGTTTTGCTCTTTAAGCCTAGCAGCCAGGCTTAGCTGTCCAAGTTCTCAAGTAATCAAGGGTAGTATCAGAGTGAATCTTTAAGTATTCTTCATGGCATTATGACAGACCAAAAAAGAAAAAAAACCCTAAAAATAAAATATTTCTAGCATAACCAGTGCTGAATGCTTTAATTTCTTAAAAATTAATCTGGAAAAATTCCCAGATCATACATCTGTCATGCTAATTTGCAGAGGCTGAAGCCTAAGGGAGAAGCATTGAAGAGGATCGTTCTTGTTCTCCTCTTGCTCTGTGAGTATCATGATTATCCCCTCCCCATGTCCTGAATAAAATGTTTCCTGGTTACCTGCTTGAGCACGAACATCTGTATTCTAGGTAGAATGTGCTGTCTGCCGGTAGGTGCCATTGTCGGTCCATCTGGCCAACATTTTTCTTATGCATTGTCTAACATCTCATGAGTGAGGATTTGTAGCTGAAGTCTATGGTAGAAGGAACAGTTCACAACACTTGTGGGTTTTTATCCTCTGTGTTTATTTCTTTTAAAGTACCTGCGATTATTTGGTTTATCTTCTTTTCTTCTGTTAAAACACAGTTATTGTAAATTACAGGTCATTGTAAGTCTTCCTTAAGTAACTGGCACCTAATTCTGATCTCATTTTCAGAGGTTCTGTATCAAATATGAGTTATTCCTGATTGCCATCAGTTTTTGTGGCCAGAATCAGAGCCATGATTTTAGGATATTTAGGATTTACTGTAAAAAGATATATTCCTCTTTTTCAGTTTGTGGATTTTGTTTATAAAATTTTCTCTAGAAAAACTTCAGTAGTTGAGACTACTGTAGTAAGTATCACTTACTACAAGTGCTGCTGAAAATGTTCTAGTACAAAATATACTTATGTTCCATCTTAACACCAAATTAATTACATTGCATTGACTGACACTTAAATTGGATTTTTCTGTCATTTTGTTGACAATCTAGTTCATCAGATACAGAAGTATTTAGATACTTCTGATGAGGTTGTGTGAGAAGTTCAGAGATTCAGTGGTCAACTTAATCTTATGATTTAAATAATTCATAATCCAGTTCTTAAGAAGGTTAAAATCTCTCAAAACAATACTTCTTTTTCTTATATTATTACAATTTCTTATATTATTATAGCGTAAGTTGCAAAACTGATGGGAGCCAAAGAGATTTATCTCTAAAAGGGTGAGTTGTTCTGAGACTCAGAGTTTCAACTTTGCCAGACTCAGTATGCTTTGTAGCATTCTCCTGGTAATGCTAGAACAGAAGGATGTTTTTTCAGTTTAATTAAGTGACTTAGAAGACTAGACTGTCTTTCTTAAACGGCACTTATGGACAAGAGATCTACCCTACAGGGAATTTGCTTTCATAGGATGATTGAAGGGAGCAAGATTATTTTCAAGTGTCTATACAGTCTATATAAGCAATACCTACACAGCTACATCTACATATATAAACCACACACACTGAATGTTGCCAACAGTCACTATGAATGAAATACAGTAAGAATAAGTAAAGAAAGCCCGACTGCTGTCTTATGGTTACTGTTTTGTTACACCCATTTGTTTTTACTTTGCAGATGTATGCTTTCCACTTCATGATGAATTATCTTCAGTTGTTTACATTAGGAGAATTTATCTATTTCATTCCAAAACTATATTTGTGAAATTCGTTTCAGCTGCCATGTAATAAGGGAATTTAGATTCTTGAAATGCTTCAACTCTGACCCTAACTTTCCTGTGCACCTGCAGCTGTGTTCCATAAATTGGAGTCTACAGGATGCTATTTTTCCATTGATCTGTTCTGGGAGGTTTAATCCAGTGGAATGTCTCTGGACCAAACAGATTAGATTGGGATTCGCACAAATGTCACTGGTGCAACATTTTCACAAAATACTTAGACTTTGACACAAAAATGGAGCATCTGAATTTACTTTCACCATCTTTTTGGAATCAGCCCCTTGGCGGAAACTACCCTTTTAGTAAACATGATTAAATGAGAGATAGCATCAGTGAGAGAAACTCCATACACGTCAAGAGATTTGGGGTACGTCACTAAATATACATCCATTTAGACATCATTTCATATGGTCAACCCTTTTTCTACCCTTGATTTGCTAAGAATGCCTACTTACGAAATGAAAATATCTTTAAAATTTAAAACTGTGGTTTAGAAGCCCTAAAAATGTTGCAAAAATCCTAGCACCCATAATCTGCTGCTATTAAAAATGCTGTCTGCAAAACACCACTATTTTAGTGGTTCATGCTATGTACTCCAGTAGAATATTAGTTTGAAACATCCAGAATATTAGTTTGAAACATCTAAAAATGTTTAAAATAATACAAAAAGGCCATATTTTCACCACCAAAAGAATTAGTGAACTGATGTTTGCAATGTTCTGCTTTGAATGTAACTTTACTTGGCAACAGAGGCAATATTTATAGTAAAGTCTATCACCGTTTATTAATGTTATACATTAGAGTATTTTCCTACTCCAAAAAATTATATGCTAAAATATGCTGAAACATTTTCAAATAAAACAAGAAAAATGATTTAACAATTTATTAATTGCATTTCATTGTTTAAATGATAGAACGTGATAAACCATTGAATAAAGCAATGTAAATATATTGATTTCATCTTGCCTAATTGTTGTAAGCATTTATAAAGATTTAATGAAGCCTCAGGGGAACAATTTCCCACCTCATTTATTTAAAAATTGCTAAAATTTTTTTCTAAACTACAATTTTCTACTAATTTCTATAAAAGCAGAGGAGTAAGCAATTAATATGTCATATGCATATTTTTGCATTGCTGATTAGGAAATATCCTTCTTATTTGGAAACTTCTGTTTGAGGTATTTTAAAAATCATTAACAAGTATTATGTACCTTGCATTCTAAATTTATAGTAGGAAACATTTTTCCAAATATTATTCATAAAATCTAAAATACTGAACAAACAATTTAATTGTTCTTAAAGTTTAAGTGGATACAGCTTAAGCGGATACAGGGGATAAGTAAAACATAACTGTATGGTCTAATAATTTGCTTAGAAGATTTAAAATGACTGAGTACATTTCATCATAATTAATGTCAAATTTAAATGTAGAATAACAGACTAGGAGTGACTTTACGTAGGAAATGTGTTAAGACCCCAGTCAAAGGTGTCCTCTGTGTAAAAGCTGCAACAATTCTGTTTTGTAGATTTATCCTTCGTTTTTTTTACATTGAGAGACTTTTCACTGAGTACTAACTATAAAATTCAGATGTGTAGAGCAAGCAATGTCCCTAAGCACTGCAGAATGGGGGCAGCCCCAGATATGGCAGTCCATCACTTTGACATTGAGGTTGGATTCCTGTTCTGTATGGAATCCACTCAGGCTTATCAGGGAATTACCAATCCTGCAACACAGCAGGGCTTTGTTTTTCTGCTGCAAGCTTCCTAGGGGCTCCATTTTGCCACAAGGCTGTTCAGGTCATTTGTAGAGATAAGAGTTTAGCTGTTGTTGAAAGGGGTGCAAGTTCTTGAAGCTGGAGTAGAAAAATAGAGGGTTAGTTAGCTTTGAAAGAAATGTCTGGAGAGACGGATAGATTATGACTAATCTGCAATAATCTTCAATTTTAAAATGCCATAATACCTTACAGAACAGCAACATAAAAGTACCATTGGAAAGTTTCATAGTATTTCTGCATGCTTTCAAGATCAAATCTGTAAATTTCTCTCCCCTTTGAAAAGACAGCATTTTGATATCCAAGCCCAGTGGAATGCATACTAATAGAAAATATAGATCTATCCCTAGGTTACATGCTCAGAGTTCACAAGGACATCTGTCTTATGGATCCCTCTGAAGATGCAAATCTTCTTGCAGAAATAGGACATTAGTAAACAACTTTGCTTATGAAGTACAAGCTAGAATAGGATTCAAGTTATTTTTCTATGGCTACATGTTCTCTTCGATCCTGACAAGGGAAAAGTAGGAGAAACCTATAAACAGAACTAAGAACAACCAGAAACATTTTCTCATTTTCCTTTCATTTATCCTGTAACTATTTTAGTTTGACTAGTCTTATTTCGGTGTACCTGTTAATCAGGCAAATTCTGTTTTAGTTTAGTAAGCAATTGGGTGATTTTAAGATCTCAAAAAAAGTCTTTATAAACAGGCTATATAAGAAGTCACTTCTTAATAAAAATATTTATAAAGGTATGAAGGAAATATAAATAAATTAATTCTAGCTTAACTCTAGAAATATTTCAAATCATTTTATTCTTACCTTTTTTATTATTATAGTCATTTTCCAAAGGAAAAACTGACTTGCATTTATTGATTGGTCAACTTTATTCTTTATAGAAATGCAACTTGTAATATGATAAATTGTAAACAGATGTAGTTTTGTAGTCAGATAGGACACCTCTTACTGCAAAGGGTGAAAATAGACGACTTTGAATTAGAAAAGTATCTAAAATTTATTCAAGTTTTTTTTTCTTGTTAGGAAAGTAGTGAACTTAGAAATCTTTTACCCTGCAATAGTGTGAAGCTAATTTTGTGCAGAAATTTGAGAATAGTTAATTGAAAAAGTTAGGTTAAAACTGTTGCTTATTGCTTCAGTAAGACTATTAGCTTTGCAATAAACAATAAAACTTTTCAGCAGAGCACTGTTTGTGTGTCATACTAACTGAATCAATGATACATTCAGGCTTCTTATTGTGATTTACCCTCTAGAGGGCAAGTGGGACTGTTCTTTATCAGAGGTCTTCTATAACAAGAAAGGGGAGAAGGTGCAGAAGTCTGGGATAAGCACCCTGGAAAGCAGGACTGCTTTTCCTGATTTCTTGAGGACATGTGAAGAGAGGAAAGGATTATCTCTTCATTCTGACTGTCTGCCACTACTGTAAGCAACTTTCTTTTCAGAGTAAGCAGGAATAAAGAGGGTCCCGGCAAAAGCAAAGTATGCAATAAGCTAATGCCATTGCATTGTCCTGGCACTCTGCTGTCATGGCCAGTTGTTTGCCTCTTCTTGCCTTGAGTTCTTTCTGAGATGGCTTATCAGTCAGAAGGAGAATCATTCACTCTTATTGAAATGAACTGCTTATTTTTCTTTAAAGATTTTAGTATAAGTAGATCTCAGCCTTTCATAAATAATTTGTTTATCTCAATCACTTTCTCATCTTGAATGAATTAGAGATTAAAGAAGATTTTTGCAGGCATACAAGAAGCTGGCTTGTTATTTCAACAAACTGGGTTTGGGAACAGAGTCAATTTTCTCTCAGTCCAGTGCTTTAGCTTTCTTATAGTGGTGGCAGCTAATACATACCTAATTAAATGATATTTCTTCATCTGAGGGATTTTCAGAAGAAATATGGAACTTGGGGAATAGATTTTGTCTCTATATAAATACCAAGGAACAAAACATTAGTATCTAGCAACACAAGGACTGGTTCTACAGAGATGGTGTTTACAAGGTCAGATTATCATTTGTTTTTATTTTTTCTCAGCACTATATTAATTTTTTTGTATCCAAAGTCCTCGGCTCACTGCAGCTCACTGCACCTTTCTCTGAGATTCTGAATGTTCCTTTAATGCGCTTTAAACCATGATAATATTTAGGAAAGCTGAGATATTTAAACTCTCATAAGGATTAAAGTAAATCTTTTGTTTTGGTCAAGAACCTAAGTGTAGACAGTATGTGCCACAATGGAATGTTACCTCTTTTGTACTTAGCTCTTTTTGCCTGTTTGCAAAAGCCCGTGCATTTAGAATTCAGACAGTTAGGAACTCCATACACACCACATTTCTGTTATGCAACTCTGATTTTCCAATAATATTATCATGGAAGCCAAGAATGGAAACCAGTGAGAAATATTAGGAGTTGTAGATTTAAATGCTGCATGTGTAAAGCCACTTTGCTATGCAGGTGCCCAGTGGATACTCTTCAACATTTGATTACAGTTGATATGATTTTCATTTATCTACAGAACGTATAAATATTCTTGCTTTCACTCAAAAATTATTAACAATTGAATACTCTCAATGATCTTGCTAAATGAATTTTCAATGCCAAAAATAGTTATACTCCAAACTGGCGTGACTACCATTTGGAAATTTAATTGCCGAGCAAGTACCTTTAGTTAGTCTGGTAATGTCTCAGTGAGTATTTCAAATGTCCCATGAAGCAGAACCTTAGATACATTTTTTTTCCTATTCATTCTTAATGTTTTTTGTGTCTGCTGATCATAGATCTTCATGATACCTCTTGATGGGAGCCAGGCTCTTCTCTGTGGTGGCCTCACTCTGTGAGGGTGCCAGAGCCCTGGAACAGGCTGCCCAGAGAGATTGTGGAGTCTCCTTCTCTGGAGATCTTCAAACCCACCTGGATGCCACCCTGTGCCACGTGCTCTAGGTGGCCCTGCTGGAGCAGGGGGTTGGACTAGGTGATTTTCAGAGGTCCCTTCCAACCTCAACCATGCTGTGATTCTGTGATTTCTGTTGTCACTTTTAAACATTTGTCCGTATTTTCGTTTTTGGGATCTCTGCAAAAAAACTGAGGTAGTGCTAATTGGATTCATGAAGCCTCCTTTCATTTAATAAAGTAGATCTGCAAGCAGCATATACTCAGTTAAGTTCTGATAAGCTAGTTCTTCTCCCATCTCTGCGGAAGCACAACTGAATTACCAAATGTTTCTGGCAATGACAGTCTCCCTTCAAGTGAAGACATAAGCCTAGATTAACCCTACCTAACATAAAGTACATAAAGTAGGAAAACAGACCTGCACTCTGTCTACACAGTCTACACCTCCCAGACTGATGCAGCTCACTGCTGAATCTGCATTGCCATCCAGTGGAGCTTGACTCTTCTCCAAATGTTGGTAACAGAGATACACATTTCAACTTAGTGAGTAGACCCTAAACCTAACCTAGAGAATCCCAGAAGAGAACTCTCTTCTTCTGACACCTTTCTTCAGATACCTTCCAGTTCTAGGGTATTAATGAGTACAATGGAAATGTCTGTTTAATGAATTAGGGTTCCACAAACTGACATACGAAGTTAAGACCACAGCTGCAACCTGAAACCAGACAAATTCCAACGTACGGCACACATTTTAAATAATGAGACCAGTTATCTCGTGGAGCAATTTGTACAGGATGGCAGGTTTTTTGTTTGTTTTGCTTTGTTTTGTTTCCAGTACAGTGGCTTGCATGTTCTGAAACATCCTTTTTAGTTCAATTATAAATTGTTTTGGAGAAGTCCTTAGGCTATTATTTATACTGGAGTTCACATAACAGAATTATAGTAGTCTCTTTCTCACTAAATAAATCAGATTACTTAGACTTTATTTATCACTTTACCAGGTTTTTTGTCACCTGGAAATTTTATCAAAGAGATATGTTTTCACTTAAATATCCCTGATGAAAAATATTGGGCCTTGTTCCAGGCCCTCATGGAACTGCATACTTGACAATTATATTTTCCATTGACATCAATTTGGGGAATCTGTTGGGCCATTTCTTTAATGTCTTACCAAATCTAGAGTCTATTGCACTCAGGCAATTACTGTGAACAACAAAACTTGAGATCTCATCAAAAAATGAAATTTTATTTTAAAGAATATATTTTCTGTAGACTACTTAAACTTTTTTATATCAAAATGTTAGTGATGAATTATAGTCTGGATCATTTCACTTCTCCTTGTCCAAAAAAAGTATTCTATTTTTCCTACTCTTCCTAAATTTCCATTCTATGAAAAAGTCGGCTTTAGCAAGAAGACATGTACTTGGATTGTGCAAAGAATTTGTATGTAAACAAATATTTTTTGAATTTTGCAGGTTTGTATGAATTTCTGTCACACCAGACTAGAAATAGTCCATTATTGCTTTATGAAAATGTGTCCTCTAACTTCTTTTTAAAACATTAGAAATACTTATATAAATACTTTCTGTGACCCTGCTGGGTTTTTTTGAGCAATATCTAGTTGTTTGCAGCATTGCTATAATTTATTTTATCACTAACATTCTTTTATAAAATTGCTTTATACTGATCCGTATCATGTATGGATTCCTCTATGATGTCTTTAGCTGCTTTTTGTATTTTTTTCACCTTTGTACTTATGATTTACATTAATTGCATTTATTTCCTCCATTTTCATTTACCTTTGTGTTGATAATTTCTAAATCAAAATAGACTTTTCAGCACATATGATAAATAATAGCCAGTTATGCTCATTCTTGACTATGAAACCATGATTTTTGGCTGTCAAAAATTATTTCTCAATATTTGCCGATTTACTTTCATATATTTCTATTTTAACTTTTCCTTCAAGTCAACCTCCCACATATTTTTCCTTAGCTTTCTTCAATAAGCAAAAATGTATGTGTGTTTTGAATTGGTACCTGAAATAAACTGATACCTTTGTGCACCTTTTCCTAATTCATTTGGAGATCAGTGATTGAAACATCCAAACAACTGCATTGTCCACCAACTCTTGTTAATCCCAATTTAATCAATTCTTTTTTTTTAGTGTTACCCAAATTCACAGTGATTCACAACATAAGAATATTTTTGAAGATATTTTGTGAGGAATTACAGTTGATTCTTAGATGAGAGCTATAGTTCTATATAAAGGACCAACTTGTCTAAACTTTTTCCTTTATATTTTGGCGGGAAAGAGTTCATGAATTTCTACTAGACTATGTGTACAAAATGAAAAAAATCTGAATGGCAGCATTAATATATACTTTATACAGTTATAATAACTCCACAAACAGTTAGGTAGGAAAGTACCAGATGCATTTGCTTTTAATAGACCTTTAAAAGGGTCTTTAAGAGATCTTTAAAATAGTTTAAAGCATGTTGGCATCCCAACTCTTGGTTCAGTCAAGAATAAGTAAGTTGTGTGAACAAAATGATAGTAGGCATTCCAATTTACTACATTATGTTATGTTTCATTGTGATTAAGTATAATTGCAATAATATAATTAATGCAGCCTGTTAGGTACAAACTGCGTTTTCTGCATAAAGAGAAAGTGTACATTAAATTAGCATGTAAAGTGACGTTTGTGTCATCAGATAAGCTTCATCATTAGTAAGTATTTCTTCTATTACAACTAACAAATATGTATTTTTTGAAAAAGATGGAGGAAAATGTGGAAATATCATTTTGGGTAAGATTATAAAAAAAAAATTATGTGTAACTGAGAGAATAGGAAAAGATAATTTGAGTACAAGTTCAAATACCAGTCTAATAAATGGGAGAATCCTTATTTCTTAAGACGTAAGTAAGTTATCCAATTTTGTTTGTTCTTTTCCACGTTACATCATTTGGCTTTCTTTTGTCATTTCTCACTTAAACACTATAAACTCAGAAAGCGCTAAATGAATATTCTTTATGTAGTGTTACAAATGTCATAAGACAATATTATTTTACCATGTCAAAGATGTTTGCAGCATTTGGAGTACATCTATCATCAAAACTCAATTAAATAGTGTCTTTCTATCCTCAGCTAAAACAAACTGTTTACTTATATTTGCTCAGTGTTTACTTCACAAGAGGTAGAAGACCCAAATACAACAGTAAAATAGGTGTCTTGGGATATAGCATGGGTCAAAAAATTTAACCTGAGGAAGAAGGCCTAATCTTTTGGTTGCAAGAGGAGACTCTCTTTCTTTGCCAAGTAAATGGCAGCATTATAATGTTATTCATACCTCACGTGGTGTCCTAACAATTCCTCTATTCAAGCTGAAAGGGATATATTCCCTTTGTTGCAAAGTATTAAATTTGTCCCTTGAGATTACCATGTAGGCAGATTTAAAGGAAGAAACAGGATTAGATAAGGTTTCTTACCAAGAAAGAGTTCCGCAACTGTGCTGCAAAAGCCTCCGGTGTTACACGTGCTGAAAAAAACATCCTTTGTTTTAGCATGTCAAATCACTAGTCAAATTTATAAAATTATTAGTTGACAAAATGTTTCTTTTTGGAGTTTTATGAAAGGCAAATAAAGTATAAATGTGAGGGGGAATGATGATTGCTTTAATTGTGCTTGAAGTTATTCATATGAAATTTCTTTGCCATTTATATTTTGAAAAATATTATAAAAGATTGATATTAAAAATTATAGTAATTCTACTTATCTTCTAAAATATTCAGTATATTTCTGCATTTCTTGCTGTGATTTAGAGAAAAAATACTATACCTTTATAACTTATGAACTCAACCAAAGAATTTAAATCTAAAAAGCATCAAAACCCTATGTCAAGGTACGAGTCAGTAGTTGAGCTGTGCTCCAGTCACTTGTATATAATTAATACTGTTGTATAACACATGAAGACAATCTTGAATTTGATGCCTGCATTTTCCATGAACACGATTTAAGCTTTTCTGCTTCTTTAAAAAAATGTACTTTTGAGGAATGTAGGTATTCCTCTTTTGTATCAAAGATATTATTAGCATATGTATATTATAAAATTCAGACAGATTAAATGAATCAAATGTTGCTTTTAGCTAATGAGTTGACACGAAAAAGTCAGTTCCTTTTCTTTATCCCTCCATTTTCCACAAGCTCTGTGGACTTTGACCCCATCCATCCTCAAATTCCTTTTCTTGATTAGCTTTTCTGAAAGAAAGACTAGAAGAATTCCCTTTGGTCTCCATCAACAGTCTTCCTTCAGTCTTCACAAAAGTAAGGGAGCCCCATCCAGGAGTGAAGTGCACTGCTCTGCAGGTATAACAATCTTTCTAGTTTATAAATGTAGTTACATGACTCGTAATCAAATTATGATGCTAAGCAATCCCCATGCATCCTGCTTCTCTCATAACATAGCTCTTTTACATCGATTTCATCTACTCTGTTTGTCCTTAACCCAGTAACTAGCTCAGTTTCCATGCAGAAAGACTATGAAAATAGTCTCAAGACTATTCTCAGTGTCATGCACAGTTCATTCAAAGAGCAGATACAAGGTAGACAGCAATACCTATTTCCCGTGTACCAAAATATCTTATTCCTGGTCGTGAATTGGAGTTCATCATCCCTAAATCTACATGCCTCACATGACCCCCTGAATTATGGAATTATTGTAGCTTCTTGGGTACTCATAAAGTACTGTAAGTACTCATAAAAATGTTATTATATACAGTGTCTCAATGAGCTTTTCTGACACTGCAATATGACTACTTCATCTGTTCCTTTTCCCCTTTAAAATTATGTGTATATGTATATATATATATATAAATCCAGCAGATTGACATAAAAAGAACAGTATCACCTGCAATTAGAACTTTTTTCTGCACTTACACAAGAGAAAATGATGTATTGCAGCCAGCTCTAAGTTTGGTGTTAAAATATATTCTTCACAATATGTACCAAATAAAAGTTAAACTATAAATATTAATGAAGATTGGAGAGAAAAAGGAAAGATGTGCTGTTTCTCAGTGTTCCCTAAATTCAACAAAATCAGCATACTTTGAAACTAGTTGGATGACTTGTCCCTTTTTTATGTTAGACACAGCGAAATGAGACTCCCTCCCACACAAGGCTACTGGATCATAAAAAGGTACATCATTAACCAAGTTAAGTGGCACTAGGCTTGTAATTTTCAAGGCACAGATAGAGATGGTATGCTGATATAATTCATAGACCATTATAATAGACATATTACCTTAATGTAATGCTCTGAAATGACTGTCTTCATTTTCTATAGCTGGAAGAAAGCTCACTTAAAAAAAAAGAAAAAGAAAAGGTAGCTCACCTAATAATCTTTTCAGGTTTATAAGTCAGTAACTTACTTTTTACTACATATTACCAAGATGACAAAAGCATCGTATGGACATATGCTAAAATATAAAGGAATAGGATCTTATGAAATCTACATCATTTATTTTAACATTGTAACCTCTGTGCATTTCAGATGACTACTGTAGTCAGACCTATGCCAGAATATTTTTGAGCCTATGTGCAGCCTCATCTAGTTTCATGGAGCTATAGGCAGATGCATGCACAAAGCATAATAGGAGATTTATCCCATATTTTTTTTTCCCACAGACTGCATTTCTTCTTAGAACACTTGGGCAAAAAATGATGAAAGCTGAAACAGCATCTGGAGCTGTGGGATAAGGGGCAACCTTACTGAGCCCAGGCCCAAGCTAATTTGGTCCGCATCATTTCTAATGTGGTGATCAGTTGATATATTCTTCCAGTTATAGCAGTGCTTGGATGGATTTGAGAGTGAATCATTCTCTCAGACTAATTCCCATTATATCCTATGGGACTTTTAGTTAGAGCCACAGAAGGATTTTCTGATCACTGTCTCAGCTCTCCAAAACGAGAAAGTGAATGTTGTGTTGATAGGAAAAAAAAATACCCCAATACAGCCTTCATCCTATTGCAAATGCTTATAGAACAAAACAGTTAGTTGATATTCATGCTATAAATGTCTCTACTACTGTCATACGGTGCAGGATGTGAACAAAATAATAAAAGATGATCTGTCAACAAGCTGCTCTCTTAAGTTGGTAATTATTTTGAATGACATCATATCACATCTAAAATAAATTTAAACAGTATCAGCAAAGTACAAATACAACAATATCACACAGCTAAGATTAACAGCTATAGCTCTCATTCTAGTTTCTCATTCTCTTTTTGTAATATTTAGTTATTGTTTGGAAGAAAACCACTACCACCCAACAGGTTTTGCGTTAAATATAGACAAATAGTTTAAATTAAACATATGATATTTCATCATTTTACACAGGAAGTTATATTTATATATTTAGGCATTTAATTTCTTGAATTAGAGGACACAATGGAAGTAAAGATATTCCTATATTTTCAAGTTCTCTTTTGATTGGTAAGGGACAGTGGAGGCCCATCTGTTTTGCAGCAAAGAAAGCCCCAAACCATCTGTGTAGAACCACATGCCAGCTAAAACACAGAGATATGCACAGTTTTTTGTTATGAAAAATTTTGCAGTATTTTTTTCCTGTATTAGTGTGAATAAATTAGCAACAACTACATTAAAGAAATCTTCTGAGAACATATCAACTTTCTAGTGCACACTGGAAAATATCCCTTTTAGAAATCACGAAATATTCACTGGAAGAATTTGTGCTTCTTTTTTTATATTATTAAGACAGATAAATGTTTATTTGTTTAATACAAGTGTTTTAGAAGTATGATAATGAAAGTTTAGTCTTTTTTTTTTTTAGGAAAAAACTCCACATAATTATAATCATGTTTATATATTGGCCTAATAATAGCACTTTAAATCTTGAGTCCATATGTTTCCCTTCTATGTTTAAAAAAAAAAAAGGCAGAAGAGGGTAAACTCACCCATAAAAGACCACAGCTTTGGCTAACCTGTAGGTTTGCATCATCCACCATCTCAGTGGGTAAAAAAAACAGAGAAAAACAGAACAGCATCTGAAATAAATGCACAATAAGGATTGTGCAGATTTCTGTCCTTTGCTTGCACTCGCACAGACAATGTGTTCTGACTCATAAAACTGGGAGCACCGGGAGCTCTCTTGCCATATCATCAATGCTGAATATTTCCTTGAGACTAGGGATGTTTTAACCAACTGGTCAGCAGTGCTCCTTAGGACTTCAGAGAGTGCTTGCAATGAGTGCAGGTAAACAAGCCAAATGCATTGATACCCAGCCCTAGGCAGCTGTTAGGTGCGTCAGTGCCCACACGCTGGCAAAGTAGGAGCCAGGTTTCAATTGTTCTCGGAGCTTGATTAAAATATTTTCGACAATAAGAGTAAAAATACGATTTTGCAAAATGACAGGACCGCTTATACATAAATGTTCCCTTACATTTCTGAAGAATGGTGAAATAGAAGATATTCCCTGGAATTTATCCAGAACAGTTAGGTCATCTTTCAGCTAAAGACAGTTGAGCAGTTCTAGTCTGAAACACACAATTTGTGTTTTGTCTTCGAAAAGCATGTTTTTGGGGAAGATGAATGATATGTACAGCAACCATTTTCTAAGTCTAGTAGGGCAACCCCTACTTTTGCTTGGACCTTAATGACAAGCAAGAGGTTGTAGAAGCTTCTAGTAAAACTGCTTTCCCCTTCCTTCATAAATTCTTATCTGTGGCTTTGCTATCTTCCCATCCTCAAACACATTTGAGCAACAGAATTATGGGAATTTCAGAGACAAAATGCACTCAGAATCGACCAGAACCGTCATTACAGCTTGATGCTATACAGATCACCTATAAATATCAATATGTCTTTTGGGCACTAGCAGATAGAAGAACATATAATACATTTATTATTATATTTGCATATTTTAGTTCATAATATAGATCTTCATAGTTAAAAATAGATATTTGGGTCACTTCTCTCTAGTAGAATTATTGTGTCAATAGGAAAAAAACAAACTCACATTTCATAGACTTTGTTAGAACATTAAAACAAGTCTCTTTGCCTCACTTACACGCTATGAGGATCAAGAAAAAGGTACAAAGGTTAATGTTTTTTATCTTTCCCTAAATTGTGCTTGATTCCGTAATTTACCATTTTTACCAAAAGACAACTTGTAACAATCAGAAGTCACCTCTGTATTTAGCTGAGAACATGAGTAAGATTTTGACTCTGTGCATGCAGTTTAGACTATTTCTAAGAAAGCAAGAAAGTGTTTCCAAAAACAAAGAGTTGCAGTATTTATATTTCAGCTGTGTTTTTCTTTTGGTGGTTACTATATTACAATTCTAACTCCTTTTGGCAAACAAACATTATTATGTTGTTTCTTTGTTTTCACACTTATTTTGTATGTATGGAGAATTGGATGCTGTCAGTTTTTATGCTTTTATCTTAGAATGATAGTGTCTAAATCTTGATTCATGAACTGCTCAACTTACCATAACAATCCTAATGTTACACTGAGTGGGGTGTGTATACTAATACTACATTTCATGAGGAAGAGAGAATTGATGAAGAATTGATAATATGGAAAACTGAGGAATAACAACCATTTTCTCATAGAGAATACTTTGATATGGAACTTTTTTTTTTTCTTCTGGAAATAAGTCTTCATAAATGCAAAGCCCAGATGACTTATCTGGATGCTATATATAACCGAATGGAAAGAGTCCATGCTCATGTAGGTCGTATTATAGTTAGAAACAAAGATCAATAGCCATGGCCAAAATAGTTTCTTTGCCTTCGCACCATGTGTGATTGCATGGACAATACTTGGCAAATCCACGCAGTTATATGTTGGTGTTTGAGATTTACTCCCGAGCTTTCTCAGTGAATCCAGTTTTGAATAGATTTGTTCACTCATCACATAATGAATTACTTACAGAACCTTTAGCTTTTATGCAACAAGTTGCACACTGTTTCTGCTATGATCATTGTCACAAGATTAGGATTTATCTTTCAGTTGCACAGAGATTCATATTTCAATACAGTATGCATGCTGAACTAGATTTTATACTATATTTGACTATCCCATTAATTTAGAAATCAGAAGTCCTATTGTAATTTTATCTTGTTTCAAGGTGAAGATTCAAGCCATTAAAAGTAAGACCTATTCTGCTCATCAGACATTCAAAGTTTGCACGGCAACTAATTTCAACAAAGGGAATCCACAAACCTCGAGTGCGGTGGTATAGCTGAAAGACTTTTAAAAATAAAAGAATGATTATGATTAGGATTTTACTTATTCATAGTATCTTTTCTATATTTATGTTTTAGTGCTGCAAACACTATCAGATAGTGAATTTATGTCTTTTCATACTAAAAGACATTATAGACCTTTTTACTACTGTCCTAGGCTTCAAATTGTCATTGTGCATCAACAAAAAGAAATGAAAATTTAAACAGAAAGCATGGTACCTTTAAACATATATTTTAGGTAATGTCAGATCAGCTGGACCTTATATCTTGTAGGGAGAATTTGTGAGCTGAGTCCATAGACTAATACAAAATGTGTATGAGTTTTATGACCAGTTAACTCTGGCTACTTTACTTCAAGTGATTTGATTCTGGATTAAAGGACTAGCAAATGAACCTCAATGTTTGCAGTTCTTCATAAGAATAAATACAATCAACTCCAATATGCCTCACTAAACTGACCTGATTTCAGAAAAGCAATTTCCTTGAACTAAGATACACAGCATTATCTTCTTGTCTAACACTTTCCATTATGCTATACAAGATAACTTTCTGATCCTATAATTATTTTTCCATTCATTATTTTAAAATGTGTAGAATTTCCCCCCTTTTGCTAAATAATGAATGACCTGTTTTGAACTATACATGAGTTTTGAAAGGAGAAACTATTCACACATGAAAGAGTCTGGTAAAGCTGTGATTTTCTGCTTGACTTAAAATCAGTTTATGATTCAGTTACAAGAAGGTTAATCAATCTGAACTAAAATGGGAAAGAATATACATAAAATACAAAAAAGATCCATTATTGTTTCAGAATAATATATTTATATGCTTACAAAGTGATGAGACAATTTCAGTTTGTCCCTGTCATGAGACCTCTAATAATTTTATTACACACCATCTTGGGTTAGCCATAATTGAGAAACATTGCTTTCAAAGGAGACCCTATGTTGCAATATGGCAGCTCATAAGACAATCTTAAACAGAGAGAAATGAATTAAATAAGGAATAAATCTAGCTCATAATATTGCTTAAAAACAAAACATACAGAAATGATTTTAAAGCAAGTACACCTGAGCTTGGTGTAACAAATAATAAGCCAAAGCAGACAAAACATTCGTCTTTTATAAAGGAAACTTATTTCAAATATCAGTTTCCATTAAGGTTAATTCTCCTAAAAAAATGAAAATATAATTAGATTTCTTTTCCAAGGAAATGTATTTCATCATGCCTGAAAAATAACTTTTTTTCCTATTAATTTTTTATAAAACATAAAAGTCTAATGAGATATTTACCTGTATTAGTCAAGACTATACCCACATATTACAGTGTATATGCTTGTTAAAGTCTTCCAGTCATTCTAGACTTAGGGAAATAGTGTCCAAATGTACCATATTTAGCTTCTATCTCAAATTCTCCCGAGCTGTCAATTTAGGTGTTAAAGAGACCATTTGTAAAGCTTGGCTGGGAATTGCCATTATTGACTGGAATGTGTGTTTATCATTACATTCAATGATGAAAGTGGAACATGTAGCATATGAATAAATGTCAGCAGATGTTTCTTTTAAATGGCCTGATTTCAACCTCCTGTTGTTTGTCTTGAATACAAATATTAAAAAAGAGAAAAAGGCAGAAATTTTTATGACATAAGTGCAAGGGTAGTTATATTAAAAAACAACAAAAATGATTAAAGTCATAGAAGAAAGAGGAAAGTATAATTAATAGGAATGATGTCGCTACTCTTATGTTACTATTTAGCTTGATATTAAAAAAGATACAAGAACAGCAGTTCAGAGTGGGCTACATCTTGCAGTCACTCCACAAGCCTCAGAGTCTATTCTCAGGAGAATATTACATGAAGTTCTGCAAATTTTTAAATTTTCTAGCATTGTTATAAAAAACATCCCTTGAGGCAACAGGAAAAAGGGTAAGTCTCACAGAAGAGAGTTCTCTGCATAGAATATTCTTATTTACAAAAGAAAATATTCCCTTTAAAACAGTTATTATTCTTTGAGTATTTGAAAAATACTCAGTGGTTCCAGCAGGTAATATTCTCCACTGAAAAACTGAAACTTGAATATATAAACTTTTCTTCAGTGGGTGGGAATGCAAATAATGTATTTATATAGTCCTCCTTTTTTCTCTGTCTCTCTCCATGCAATCTTTTGTGAGAAAAATAAAGTAAGATTGATATAAAAAACAGTATACAACTGTCTGCTAGCAGAGCCACATTCTGCTGCTCTCTCTCACATGGTGGTGTCCCATTGAGCTCCATAGGACTACCCTGAGTAAAATAATGCTCAGTGTGAGCCGTGAAGGCAGAATCTGGCAGGAATTAGCATGCAGCAGTGTAAACTCAGCAGTATTCCAACTAAATCAATAAAGTGAACAGAGACAAAATTAAATCAGCCTTGTGTTTACTGGAATGTGTTGCATTTTATATCTTTCTAAATGACAATATGTTATCGAGGTGTTGAATATCTGCAGCTCTCCAAGGCTTACCAGAGAGATGCAGGTGCTCAGAGTCCCTGAAAACAGACTTTTCAGTAAAGAGAATAGCTTTACCATGATGGTAGGCCATATATAGATGCCATTAGAAGTCTGTATGATTGGGGGAAAAAAGAGACTATTCTTGATATATGCATTGTTTGAGTACATCTCTATTAGAGAAAGTATTCATGCTTTGTAGTATAAAATTCTAAATGTACATTTCTACAAGACTGTATCTAATGGCTGTAATGGATTTTCCAAAATGTGTGTATTTTGGAAGTAAATGCTGCTGACTATCTCTCTTTTTATCCTGAACTATATGATATGTTTACTAAAACACATGTCTTCGTGAAGATCACGTGTGAATTTGACCAAAGATGCAAAGCCTGATGAGACCACCTTGCTGTGTATTGTTTTCAGCTGACCTTTCCTGTTGGTTGTGTGCTTATTACAGCAAATAGAAAAGAACCTATATCAATGAGAGCAGATAATGATTTATACAGATGTAACTGTGCAAATAACTGTAACTGTTATTAGATCAGTAATATATAGGTTAGCAGTATGTAGTCTCCAACTTGACTCTTAATGTCTTCACAGTTTAGGGACCTGTCCTTTTTGCTATGTGTGGTAATAGATAATAGATAATTGGCCAGCTGCTTAACGAAGCTAAAGAGAAAATCATTCAATATTAGGCTTTCCTTTTGTTAAGAAGTTTTAAAAATAATCTATTAAAACATATACAATATCACAGCTAGTGGAATGCCCAGTTTACCAAAAAAAGGAATAAAAGAAATAGTTTCTCGGTCTATACGTGATTTTTTAAAAATAATTTCTGAAGGAGGGAAGTCTTATTTTAAATCAGTAAGCGATTAGTTGGCACTACCAAGTGTAAGCAAACTGCTCCACCTCCATCTCATTCTGCTACAATAGACATTATGCACCTAAAACTCACTTTAGGGAAATTTATTTCTTCTCCTAAATCACTGGACCGGGAACGACAAGATCACAGCATTTATTCACCGGCCTTCCTTCACTAATAGTGGTGGTGGTGACAAGATGAGTTGAGCAAGCCTTTGTTGATAAGCACAGTTTAAAAAGAATAGAAGGATATGTGAGTAAATATAAAATATAGCAGCACACTCTAAAAGTATCAATATTTTTTGTTAATAGTATAATAATTTAATAACATATCAATAATTATGTTAATATTTAAGACTTACTAAAGAATTTTATATGCTAAGCATCTTTATGCTTGTATGAAAAAGAAGTAGAAGCAGATATAAAAGAAAGAGTTGCCTAACTTCAAGCAGCAAGTAAGAGAGCAAAAATTGCAGTTTAATTATCTTGGCTTTCATTTTGGAATTTAATAAGAACATTAACCTTATCTCAAAAATTGCATCCTAGAAATATCGTGCTAGTTGATTTTGTGCTTGATCCACTACAACATTTCATGTTAAAATGTTTTCAAAATGTTTATGGTTGTTTCTTTTCTTAGACCTGGATTCATCAAAGCACCAAGCTTATACTTAGCATTATTTCCACAGCACAAGTAGTTCATCTGTGTGTATGTATAAATGTTTTTTTGAATGGGGATGGTTATAAGCCTGTAAAATGATTTGATGAATGTGAAAGAAAAACCAAATACTCCAAGAAAATTGAGGAAATATGCTATTTCTTTTGGAGTGCCCTCTTAACATAATTAAAAGTCATGATATAAAAATATATGGATTACGTTATGGTCTGTAAGTGCAGAAAATATTTAAATAGTTTTATCTCCAGAATTTAGTGAAAATTTCCTTCCATTTTCATCTTTCGGAAACCTACAGGTAGAATTCATATTTAACATCTGGAAAGCAAGGAAGAAATCTAAGAAGGAGGCAGCATTTTTCCTATCTGCTTAGATCTTGGCACATTCCCTTTTCAAATGCTCCTCACTCCTCAGATAAGCTTAAAACCAAACTTCAACCTTTCAGCACTATGCACACTTCACACATTCCTTCACTTCAACATTTAACTCTTACCTCCTTCAACCAAACCAAAACACATACACACAATCCTTCTACATTCCCACTTCTAAAGAAACAAAAATTATAGGTCAAGGTCACTGCAGAATGACTTGAATTTCTCTTGATTTTTTTTCCTATGAGTTACTTCATTTTCTATTTATCCAGAGGTATTAGAAACGTGTGTGGGCTCCTTCCCTCTGTAATATTTTAATATGATAAATAAAATTCCAAAGATTTGCTTTTGGGCTTTTTTCATAAAATATTAGAAGCTGCAAAGAGCATCTTATGGAGTTGCAGAATCTGTCAGAGCAATTGGCTTATGCAGCGTGGGTGAGAATACATGGAATCAAGAATTGCCTTAACTGGTAACTCACTTGTATTGCACTGAGTAGGTGCATTATTTTTTTTTAGTTAAGCAGTCTTAGCTATAAACCAGCAAAGTTTATGGATGATGACTTGAATCTTAATTAAACAGCTTGTTATTTGGCACAGTTCCAGGAAATTTCCTTCCTCTGTTACCCTGCCTCTGCCTTGTAAAAAGGGCACCATCAGTGGAAAGTTATTACCATCAAATCTGCACATCTTTCCAGTTCTTCTGAAAAACTATTGCAAGACGCTGCTCATCATCCTATTTCTAAATTTTCTGTTCCAGTAAAATGTGTTTATATTTATCGTTGTGGAAGCTGTACACAATACTTATTTTTTTCTGTAATAATAGCTTGAGATTTATTAGTTTCTTGTCTTCTTTGTCCAGATGCACCTCGGGCTTGCACAATCTTTTAACAGAATGACCTTTCCTACTCTGAAATGTATGTACACTTTTTTCTAAAAGCAATCTGTCTGATACATATATACTACTTTCATAATAAAGGCATACTTTTTTTTCTTACTCTTGGCTTCTATTTTAAACTGTGATAGAATAATTGCTGTAGAGCTAATGTAAAAGTCAAAAACAAAAGATGATAGGGTTTAATCCTTTTTTCCTGCTCACAAATATCATCTTATTGCAGCTGTGATGGCTATGATTCTCTTGCTGAGACTCTCAAACTGTCATAAATTATCTGTAAGTTTTAAGGAATAAACGAAAATACCCTTCATTGCTATTCTTTAGGGCTGGCACTTGATCTAGAACTCCTTGAAATTACCGCTGGGACAGTGGGGACAATTGCCGAGAATGAGGATTTTGTGATATTGTGAAAGAGAGCTTAGATTTTGTGGCCAGACTCCCCGCACAGAGCACCATCACTGAAGTAAGGTGCAGAGCAAGGTGCCTACATACCAGCAGGGCTCCGTGATCGGTGAGTGGGAAGCACCAAAGATGTGTCCACATTTTCGTCATGGAAACATCCACACTTGTCACCATAAGCAAGCAGCCTAATTCTTAAACATGTTGAGTGCCTGAAGGGGGCCAAAGTGATGAAGGTTTAAATACAACAGAAACAGGATTACAGCAGTTCAGCCTGTGCCTATCGGGCAGAACGGAACTGTTATCCCTGATGTGTATGGGTGTGCGTGTAGGTGTGGATGGGTGGATGTTGGGTGCACCGTGCTGAGGGTTGTTCAGTGCTTCTGTTCCCACGTCCAATTACCAGGATCTTCTGTTGTCCCAAAGACTCATGTGCATCTGTCTCGTTCTTTAACTGAATGCATGAGTATCTCAGTTGTGCTAGCTCTGAAAGTGCAAAATGAGATGTCTTCTCCTTGCCTGTGCATGCAAGTCATCTACTACCACTGTAGATATGTTTATGCTAGTGTGGATTTATGATCATTTTTTGGTTTTGGTTGCCTTGAAGGGAAGCTGTAACTTCGCTTCCGTGTCATGTGCTTCTAAACTTTTACTCATATATATGTGAATGTTTTCATCTCTCGCAGTATTTGACACACTGGGAGATTCTTTTATCCCATTCTGTTTTTTCCTTTTTTTCTGCTTTTATTTATTTATTTATTTATTCTTTTCTTTTACTACATGCATATAACTCCCCTGGATGCTAAGGGAAGTTATGCATGCATACTGAAGAGAGAATAGACACCTTAATCCTGCTTGGCAGGATTTCCCCTTTAAGCTTTGGTCCCAAGCAGGCATGTGTAGTGTTTGGTGACCTTTTGCACCAGACTGATCAATCCATTGTGGTCTAAAGTAAGACTTCCTTTTCTTGGCAGGCAGCAAGGCAGAGTTTGATCCTGAAGTCTTTGAAGTATCACATCTGAAGCCCCTAGCACAAAAGCGGCTTGAGCAGCAATAACATCAGTAGCAAAGTTTGGTACAATTTTTTCATTACACTATAATTTCAAAAATATGAATAGTGAGAAAATTCTGTTTATGAATAAGATTCCACATAAACTCTAGGTATAGATGTGTATTGGCCTGATTCTGGCCTGATTCTTTCCATGTTGAATTCAATAGTAAAATGCAGAATCTTCAATAGGAGTAGCAGCATAAGAAGCATAAATGATGTTAATTTCTTTCAACCTCATTCTTAGTAGTTTGGGAGACAAAAAGGAATAACTATGCCATATTTTTTTTCAAATTCACTAATCTAATATTTTTCAAGATTTTATCATGCATCAGAGTAATTAATTATGATACTCATTTTTTTGGAAAATATAAAAATATCTGAAGTAAAGAATTGGTTATTTGAAATATTTTTAGAAAAAAAAAATGTCTTACTACCATTCTTAAAAATATAAGGCACTTTTAGCCAAAGATATGGTCAACAGGGCTAAACTTGTAAACTTATAAAAAGAGTTGTATACTCAATTCAGTACAAATTTAGTTTGCATACAAAAATCTTGCAATATCTATTCTCTTAAGGAGACATTGTTTGATCTAAATGGACAGCTTGGAATATAAGGAGGAAGGTGAACCAGCTTTTTTCTGTTATTGTTTTACATTAATTTATAGCATCTGGATGTTGAATAGTCAGCACAGAATAGAAATCTATAAAAACATTATGATATGATTTTGCAACAGTACTCTTTCATTTTGTCATTTCTCCATTTTGCTTTCTCTTCTTCCTATTTCTAAAATCTATCTGTAGAAAAAGGTATTTGATGATGTGTTTACACTTCAGAATTCCATAACCTCCTATGAAATAATAATTTACAGACAATTCCTTCTCTTTGGTCATTTGGTCTACATCCATGACCTTAAAAGGATGCCTGTCGGTAACATCAGTGATTCTTTATAAGGGAGGAACTGTAAGAATGTGTAAGAAAAGAAGGAAGACTAAAAAAAAATCAAGACAGCTAGATGTCATTCTCATGACAAAATAAAGAAAAGTATTGGGTAAGTAGTAAGATCCTCAGAGTCTCTTTCCTTCTTGAAGGTAGTCCTGAGGGCACTCATCTGCTTATAGAATAGAATCTGGCCGTGGTTCTTGGAGATATTTTTTGGAAAAGAAGTGGTCCACTTTCCCATTAAGTTGTTTAATACTTAGCTTGAATAATGAGATGTCAGGAACCTAGATTAGGTTACCACCTTGTATATTAAATGAATAATCTTAGTGCAGCTAACAACATGTTCTTCATAGAATAAAGTTCACAAGCCTGCACAAAATGGATACAGTATATGCTATGTTTCTTTTTTTCTTTTTTATTAATGAATATCATTTAGCATTCCTAGTCCTTTATTTTTACTGTTTTTGTCTTAGAAAACTACTTTACTTTTTTTACTGTTCTTCGTAGTCATTATTTCCTATGGACCTCTCTCATGGTCCTTTCCTGGAACCATTTGAAATGGACTGCTTTCCTTTTTTCCTACTCCTCTGCTCATTAAGATTAATTGTCTGAGAATGATGATTAAACTAGAGCAACAGTGCAGCTAACATTAATAAACTTGCGATACTTTTATTATAAAAGGATGTGGGACCGAATGCAATATGTAGGACCAAATATAAAGGGATTTTTTTGTATATTTTATATATTTTTTATATTAAAGGCAGTACAGCTTTGGGCTGTAATGAACTGTATCACACGACTCAGTACAGAATAAAAGGCTTTGACCTTTGTGACATAAATAGCCCTGTGGTACTTTGTGCTTCACACTAAATCTAACATGGTCCAAAGATCTGCTACAATTAAAATACACTTTTCCTCTTCCATAAAAATTTCAAAATTAAGGATTATACTTGCAAAATTACTGAGCCATGTTAATCTGTGGGATAATTCCCATTTCACGTAATGATGTTATGTCAGAGATTATTTTATCTCATTATTTCTATGAACTGTCATGAAAACCATACTATAGAAGCTGAATAGAGTATTCAATCTCTTTTTTCAATGGATAGGAGGAATGGAGGGGGGAAAAGGAAGTGGAGTTAAACACTATCTTTCCTTAAACACATGTAGGATATAACTTCTCGCATAACGTAAGTTGGTATTTTCCTATAAACTTTTCATGTTTACGGCTATAAAAGATATGTTTTTCATACAATAACACATTTTGAAATAGTAATGAGATCCTCAGATCATTTTTCTCCACATTACTGGATAGCACTTCCAGCACTAGGGAAGCACAGTTGGCTATCCAGGGACCCCGATGCCAAGTTGTGCGGGATATTCTTGTAGCAGTGACAAATAGCTTGCTGGTGGGCTGCACAGAGTGTTGTTCTGGCAGCAGGGAAGTTGTCTATGTGTCTGTCACTTGGTTAGGCTACAGAAAGGCTAGGTGGTTTGATTTTTTTTTCTCCTTTGGACAACTTTGTTTTAAACTTACATGTGTTTCTCATGACTTAGTTCTTTTGACAGCAAGCTTCTCAGCAGAGCTCTCACGAGTCTTATATGGGAGTACCTATACGATGAAAGAGAGAAAAAATCTTCACAGTGCCATACTTGTTTTCCATACAAACCTACATGCTGCCATTACAGCCACCCACATATCGTTTGACAACTCACTTACGCATGAAGCATCTTAATGAATCAGGACTAAACAACACAGTGTCCCTGTGTAAAGCCACATATTTTAAATGTTGTTCTGACTTAGAAATTATGCCTTTCTGGTGTAAAAAGTAGGTAGTCTGTGTGATCTGTAAGCAAGAATTCAGGGAAAGTTTGTTTTATTGCTTATATCGCTCACATTGCAGACATTTTCATTTTGTTGTTTAATTTAAAAAACGCAATTAGAAAAAGCTGCTGATTGTAAGACAGGAAAAAAAAGCAACAAGTCTTAGTAAATAGATTAGCAGACAATCCCTACCGTGTCTTTTGACTACCTAAGAAGATATATAATTTAAAACTTCTAGATAATTTATGGGTAAAATACAAACCAGCTGACATTGTTGGCTAAAGAAATAAATACTCCTCCTGTTTACTTCTGAGTTTATAATTAAGGGTAAATGTGAAATTTAAATAAAAAAACAACAAAATAACAACTATAAATGTATGAGGCATTGTGTTTAGAAAACAGGAAAAAAATGCATCTATATTTGTATGCAGATGTGGTAATAATTTTGATTTCTTTAGAATGAGAACAGATCTACTGTATTCAGCTCTGCTGAATGATGTAAGTCCAGAATATGGAAAAGGAAGTGAATGCCATTTCCATGAAAACCAATACACAATGGCAGTGTTTGAAAAGGGGCTAACAGACTTTTAATCTTATAAAGGAAAAAAAATGTTTATTTTTGTTCTTTCCATGTATATAAATGTATTTGCTGAATGGATTATTCATATTGGCAAATTGGGTTAAATGAACTTTGAAAGAGCCCTGCATTCTTTACTAGCTTAAGTCACTGCACTAGTCTTACATTCGTGGAAATGTTTCTAATTTTATTTAAATTTCTCATTATAAAAAAAATCCAACTGCTATTAATTATAAAAATAATCACAAAACCCTTAAGTATAGGAACTTGGAAGAGATGTTGAAAAGTATTTTAACATTGTAAATTAGGGGTACGGAGAGGAAATTTCAGCTTAAAGTGATGTTTGAATTAGTTTGTTTTCACTGTGACCAGTGATAGTACTTAAGTCTGCCTTTTAGCCTACATGGGTATTACTAAACTAAACTCATCAAATTTGCAACTCTAGCTTTGCTAGAAACATTTTTTAAAAGAGCCGACAACAGAGATTTTCTAGCTTTCATCACTTCTAAGCCCAGAGTGAGGCTCTTGATCCTGAAATTGCTGGGATTTTCCAAGGAGACTGCTTGTTTGTTCTGTGCTGTTGTCACTGAAGTGGTTAAAGCTTTGTTTGTTTGTTTTGGTTCTGAATGGCTCTTATGGATTAAACGTTCCAGCTTTCACCAAAGTTGAAACTGTTTATTAAAGTATCAAGATATAAACTAACCAGCCAGAATTTTAACAAACTATATGCAGTCCTGATGACCTATCCATGTGAATCCTTTTAAAGGCTTGCACGTGTTTGTTTTTGCAACTCATACCATGCTGAATTATTTTTGTAGTTTAGGGGAAAAGAAACCCATGTGAAGTTGGACATTACAATAAACTAAGATTTTTTTTTCCTCACAGCCATTACACATCATCATCATAGGCATAGGTGATTGTGCTGAAAAACACACTAGTTCAACCTCTTTCTCTTACCTGTTTAAATGTTCCTTAATAATTAGAATTCCAAAACAGAAATCACTAAAATCAATAAGTTCTGTGTATGAATATCTGAAAATTAGTTGTCCCTTACACACACACACACACATATAAACTATATATATGTATATACATCAATGACAAAAGCATTAGAACATATAGCTATATGGTCTAGGGTAAAGAAAATACATACACTGAAACCTCTGTAAATAATAGCAAGAGTCATGCAGCTTGAGCAGTAAAAACTCACTCAGCAGCTAAGGGCTGTAACAAATATGTTCTATGGGAACTATCACAGACGCATGTGTATAACATCGAATAAGTTGCACATCTGTAAATGGCATAAAGGAATTTGAGAGAAGAAAAGTGATGATGACCTAAACCTCTCTAAACCTTTTTCTCAAAGCAAATCATTTGATTATACTGAGACAAAACACTTGGGCACACTCAGGACTTGACCTACAATGGGATGCTACAGTGTTAGCAAAATAGATTTTAATTGGAGTAACTTTCAAGAGTCATGACTCTTTTCTACTCTAGAAACTTCCTCTGTTTTTAAGACCCTTCCCTTCCCAGTCATTGTACTAATAGAGAAGAATCCACCACCTTTCTAAATAATGATGGTCTTGTAACTTTATTTTTTTACTTCATACCATTCTAAGCTGTGTGTGAGAATGTAAATGTAAGCTGCTTTTATTCATTTTGTTTTGTCAATCCCCAGTAAAGGATGGAAAATAGTCAGCTAACACAATCTATGACAGTGGATTCTATATGTCTGTGTATTTTTAAGTATCTTTTTTCTTCAATTTGTAGTTATGGATTTTTAGCTAACTTGAATACAAAGTATTTCAAAGGAATAGCAACCATAAACTAGTAAAGAGCAGACAATGAAGGAGTTAAAAAGGGAATAGAAATATGATCAGGCAAAATGTTAGGAAGATTCATCTGTCTTTCCCTTTTCTAAAAGATGTCCTAGAATTTACACAGGATTTGAGTTTGTTAAAATACTTCAGATGGCCCTCAAACTCTACCAGTCTTTTGTTTGAGGTATGGCTGTATTGCACTGGGTTTATGACTTTATTGGGATGGAATACAATAAATGACTAAGAACTTTCTAAAGAGTTTTATTCAGACATGTATGTGTAGCTTGACTACTTCTAGACTATGTATTCACACTAAAATCTTTTCATTCTGGGAAAGCCTTTTAATCAGCTGAGAAAAGAAGGCATTTGACCTCCTGAGTCAGCAGAACCTGTTTCTCACTCCCTCCTAGGAGCAATGCTTATTAACACTTGGGCATCCTGGGGAATGCTACCTGTGTCAGCTGCTGTGTTGTTAAAGGAACACAGGTGGAACAAATATGATTGCAAACAAAGTTGAGTTATATTTACCATTGAAGTTTCACATGTTGTTACAAGATTGCTACAAGAAAAAAATAAAGGATATTTTTAATGGTATTTAAACTATTATTGATACTAATAGCCCTAAGAACCACACTAACTTTGGTTAATGTACCTACTAGTGACAAGCTAAACTGGTGCATTTAGTGTTGGAGAATCATCCAGCATATCAGAATCACTCAAAGACTAATGTTTACTGTAGTTTTTCTCACTTCTTCTCCCTCTCCTGTACGTAGCAGATATTTTACATGGTGAAGAATTCATCATGTTCACAGTTGCTGTTCTCTATACACATGTTCAGTCAATCTCTGTATATAGCTTGTATAAGATTATTTGTGCCTCTCTAAATTTGTGTACTAATACCAGTGTGTACAATGAGTTCTTCAGCTCTTGCAGTTCACAGCTCAGTGCAACCTATGAAACTATTCTTGATCTACAGCTCCCTGACATTAGTGTCAGGCATGATCTATTCTTGTTTATAATTTCAGTTCCAGTACAACTTCTGGTATCACAAAAACCTTAGATAGTCATTGTCTTGGATGAATTTGGTACTATTAGATACAAAGCATAAAAGTTATACTATAATATATAGGAATTCAGATATTCAGTATATTAATACCATATCATACAAAATAACTGCATTTGAAATATTCATTGAAGTCAAAGGTGAAATGCCTTGTTTTTCAGCATATATATATATACATTTGTGAAACAGAATCTATGGCTGTTGAAAACCAAGACAAGAATCTGGGTGGCGGGGTATGACTTTGGCTTCATTATGTTTACTCATGGTTTTCTCTTCCATGTTCAAATTGAAAGTTGTTGCTAATTGAGAGGTTGTACTGAAAATTAAATGTTCCTTCCCTGTTCCCACAATCCAACAACACATTCAGGTTTGGGAAAAAAAAAAAAGGGAGGGGGAGGTATTCCTCTCTTGAAAAAGTCTTACCCAGAGTGGCATATGTGATAAAGTGGGTTGGATTCCAATTTGGTAGGCTAGCAAAGAAGCTTTTCTTCAAGGCTGTGAAGTGTATTGGTGATATCAAGTCAGATATTCAATTGAGCAGTTTCCCCTCAGTGAGAGGTGTCAACGTGCATTTTAACTACATTCATGTTACCCATTGCAGCATCTGCTATATTCACAGGAAAAAATCCCTTCATACACTGCTAGACTTCTTTGTTTTGTTTTCTTTTCCTATTCATTCTGCTGCAATCAGGTAGAGGTTTCTTAGGTTTTAAGTCGAAATGCAATAACAAGCTCTACTTTGTTTTCTAGCCTTTCTTAGTATATGCAGGGATAGAAGTATTATGCTGGCAAGTAAGATGCATAACAGGTTTGGTAATGTGGTATTCAATTTACAGAGAAAAAATGCCTGTATTTCTTATTAGAGGCAACAGAAATTTCTAAGGAACAACTAGTTTCTTAGATGGTAAAATTGGTATTTTGTTTTGCTGAAGTCTTTAGGACTCATGAGAGTTAAGACACACAGGCTACAGAAACAGACACAATAGAAGTGAAAAATCACATCTTTATTAGCATACATGCAGGGAGACAGTTAATCCTGTCTTCCCAAACATCCACATCCTAACTTTACTGTGCTTTTAGCAAACACTCTAAGTCCACATACGCAGAAATCAGTGCTTTTTCAGATCCCTCTTTCAAAAGCGAAGAGTCGCAATTTAATCCCATCACCTTCTTCAGACAAAGCAAAGAGAATACAGATGAAAATGTGAAAATCTACATCTGTATTGGTCTGGTTGTTGGCACTGATGTAGAGGCAAGAGCACTTTTCACCATCAGGGAAAAGGCAGGGAGCAGGACCAGCATTATCCAGCACCAGGGTGTTAGCAGACTAGTCCCCATGCAGTCAGTGGAGAGCACCAGACTGCTTCGGATGTTGTTTCAGGGTATAGAAGTGGGACTCCTGCTCTGAATCACCCCTTCAGGAGCCACTTCTGTGCCCTCCCTCTCTCCACTTGTACCCAAGGAGTTTAGGAAAACATGAGAAAACTAAATACTGCTCTCTAAAGTTGAGCAAAATTGAGCAATTGTAAGTGGTGTCAGTCAGTCATCTCCTGGGACCACCGGCTAGGACTTCCCTGGAACTGATGAAAAGATGCTGACTTCTCATCCTGAAAACTGGTGGTATTTCTGTGCGGTGACAGTATCAGTGAGCCTTTACATTCACTTCTTTTATTTTTTATTTTTCCCGTTAATAATTCATATGACTTATGTCTAAAATATTATGAAGAAACTAAAAGTGCTTACTTCATATTTTGCAGACTCAGGCAGACTATATACTTTTCTGTTCCTAAATAAAACCCACGATCTGGCTAGACCTGCAGTGAACAGAGACATGCAGTTTTAGCAGTCTTTATACAGTGAGAAACTGAAACATCAAGCTTGCTGGTGCAGTTAA
>VWPW01003393.1:483396-678396 GCA_013389825.1 Crypturellus undulatus | reverse complement strand
TTAAGAAGTTGATTGTGGTTTGGCTGGTTTGGTTTGGTTGGCTTTGTTTTGTATTTTTTTTTAAGATGTAACATTTTGAAAACACAGGCAGGTTTCCTTACTGCATTGACTTCTGTTTAATGAGATGTGCAGTCATTTCTTTTCTTTTTTCTTTTTTTTTCATGTAATATTCATTCTTCTATGCATAAAGAAAGCTACATGGGCAGGTTACTGCATTGACTTTGCTCTAGTGGGATACACAGTCATTTTGTTTTCTTCTACAATATTCATTCTTTTATTATAAAATATATTTGCATAGCTCATTGTGCTGCTCTGTGTTTTCTGAATTCCCCATTCATGTCGCTGAAGAAAAAAAGAATAAAATGCACTCTATTTTCTAACAGAAGGAGGTATAAACTTTTGTGAAGTCTCACAGTTGTCACCACGTCATTTATAAATACTGTTACAATCTTCTACCTTCCTAAAATTTAAATACAATTCAAAGAACTGGCTTCTGTTGAAAGGATACTATTAGCATATAAATACAACAGAATCATTTTGCAATAGTACACATATCCAGCATATGACATGGTAAAGAATTTACTCATAATTATAAAACCCTTGAACTCTATTGAGCATACAGTACTGGTCTTTATTGGAACCTTGTCACAGTTGTGTGAGAAACACGCTTTTGTGTCGATGAAAATAAATTACTTTACCATCACTCTGCTTTGTTTGTCAACTTAATTATTACACAGTTAAAATATTGCTTTGCATTAGTCAGAACAGAGTATTTTTATGTTACATAGTTTCCTTTTCCCAGGGGTAAATTTTAATGCCCTGAAAGGGCAACAGAGGTCAGGACTTCTTAGCTATATCTCAACAGTGCATTTCTGGTCATCAAAAGAAATAAGCCTCTGACCACTGGTAGCTGCTGTAGGGGTTTCTTTTATCCTGCACCTGTGACAATTACCCTGTGTTAGTGAAGCCAACAGGAGTCAGGTTGTAGGTTAAGGGTCAGGGCACTGTCAAGAGGAAGTTATTCTTCAGTCCACTAAATCTGTTATCATTTTCATCTAATGTGACATCCATCTGTCAATCAGGGAATTTAGGCAATTGTCTTATTCTAAGTGCTGCACTTTATGCCTCAACCAGCTCACATGTTCCTGCTTTTCCTATAATTACATTTTTCTACCTCTGAAAACCCATCTGCAAAATAAACAGGGAAAATCTTACTCAATCATTTTGAAGATCCAGGCTTTTTATGCTAAAAGCTGGTTCACTTACAAAATTGAGTGATTTCTCTGCAAAGTTTTATATTCATTTAATTTTCATTGTTACGGCTTTTTAACTTCCAGAAGAAGAATAAAGCCCCTTTAACTACATGGGTATCAAAATAAGTTTTCTTGAGAAATTGCCAAATGCATACCAGTCAATAGGGGTATGACTCACATGTTGTACATATCAAATTTCTTGTATGCAAGAAAAGAGCATGATATATTTATGCATTACCAGGGCAAGTTTTCACAACAGACTTTTAAGGAACTAGAATCTAGCATAGAGTTGAAAGAACTATAAATGAAGAAAGACTTTGAGTATCTCCACATAAAGCCCTGCAGACTGAATGGAAGCACCACAGAACAGAAGTTCCAAACTCCATTAATTCCAATTCACCCTTTCTTTAAGGATTTCTATTTAATTTTTAGCATGTAAACAGCCCATTTATCAAAGGACACCTATAAATGGGAAGGCGTATGCCAGCCTAGGTATAAAGGCAAGCCTGTGGGTAAATGCTCGCAGAATATGGGTGAGATTTCTTATAATTTCCAATTTAGGCACATTTTTAATTGCTTTGATCAATAAGAACCTAAATACTTTGCCAAGCATAAGAAGTGCAGATGAGCCAATGTAACAGCTTGTTGTCACCAAAAAGGGTGGTCTTGCTCTGCCTATTTCACCCTTCTGCCCCCCTTCCCTTCCAAGCCCAGATTAGTTTTTTTCTCAGGTTAGCAAATTTAATTGCCTCACCAAGTGGTTAGACAAGCATGCAAGTCACTATAGGGACAGTGACAAGAGTGTGTTGCTGGTGATGTTATTGGCAAGCATAGAGCCAGCAACATGATTGAACGGAACTCTCTCACTTTTGCCGAAATTCCTCATTTAAAAAATCAGTATCACAGATCACTGGGAATTGTCAGCAAACTCTCAGGCACCTGTGCTGCTGTCATTTCACTGACAGCAGAGCTGGTGTTTATGAGAAGCTCTTGTACATCCCAGAGCAGAACTTATCTCGATAATGTGGTGATAATAATATTAATAGTACCTGGTTTTGTATCGTATAATTTATTAAAAGTTCTTGAAAGAAGGCTAGGATCCTTATTCCTATTTTTAAAATGGAGAAACTGAGGCACCAGAGAGGCAAAAAGTTGTGGAAGGCCATTAGCAGAAATGGAAAAGGACTGTAATATCTTTAAGTCCTTTCCAAGAGCCTGTGCTCTAGGCCATATTACTCTTCTTACTGGCTTTGCAGACCTAGCTGCAAAGTACTAGTGTCAGGATCCCCAGTTGCTTCATTGGGCTAGGTTCCTGCAAGATCCCAAACTCTGGCATTCTGCTGCTTTCCCTGGGAGAGGGTGCCAGTATCCACACTCCCTGTCCTTTCTGCTTTAGGGATTATGCCAGTTACTCAGTCTCTTGTCAGGTTTAATGTACCTTTCCACCTAATTTCTCCAGGCATGGGTTAGATACACTTCTGTTTTTTCTGTCTGTTTTTAACTCTTCAGACTTTCACCAAAAACATCATAGGTTTGTCAATAGGTCAATATAATTCAGTTTCTTCTGCTGAGGCTATAGCACAGTGTATATTGAATACGCATTATATAAATACATATGTATACATGTATGCATATTTACGTGCAAATAAGTTGTTTTGTTTTGTTAGCATTCACAATTACCTGTAATTTGACTTGAGTTCAAAAGGTTTGAGCTTTCAAATAACAAGGAGAAACATCACCAGTTAGAAAGGAAGCTGAATAGGTTTCATTTTCCAAATTCTGCATATTCACAAAAATAGCTGTTGGAATATTTTCAAAATCTAAATGGGTACTGACACTTGTGAAAGGTGAGTATGTAATTCGCAGTGATCTAAAAACACTGCATCCTCCCAACTTTTAAATATAGGAACTTACAGTTCATTTGAGCCAACCACTGGAACAAGACAGACTAAGACTAGATTTCAGGTCAGTTAGTTAAAACCAGCTTTAAAGGTAGCCTCTCTGCTATTAACAAGCTTAATAAGAAAGACAGAGGAAGAGAGGCTTTTTTTTGAAGATGTCAGGGTCCTATTTTCTGTTATTTATTCAAGCAGGTTACAGAAACTATTGTAAAAAGTCATCTGTGTTAGGATGTGAGAAATTAAATAAACTAGGGACAACACTAACTAACACAGATTTTGTACTTGTTTTTAATTTCAAAATTACCATGTATTTTCTAAGTCACTAATTCTAATGTATGATTAATATCTAAAGGAATTTTTGCAAGGGTTCATTCCATTTGTCTGAGCTTTCTAATGATATTCCTAAAATATACCACTTTTATCTCTCTGTATATATGTGTATATATATATTTATATATATGCTTGTATATAAAAGCATTGTATCTGGAAAAAAATATGCTAGATCTATGCTAGGGTCTGATGGTATCCATTGCATTTGTGCAGCTAAGTGACTACATTTAACCATCAGAAATATTTTGGCCACTACATATCCACATAATGCTAGCTTAACACTAGAGGTCAAATCAATGCTTTTGAAAATGGGGCTATTTATGGATTTACAGTGGACTCAGGTATTTTACTACATATAGGTTAAAAATGTAAAGTAAGGTTTTGACATGTAAATTCTGCACCAAAATGTTTTGTGTTTATACTGGCTTCACTTTCAATATTGCCTTCACTTTCTCTGATTTTTAACCTTTACCTGGGATGTGGAAGTCCTACAGGTAGAGACTGTCTTTTTATATATTGATGGTGTGTAGGCTAGAGCCACTAGATACGAATGCAAAGAATTAAAAATCATGACCCAGTCTGGCATAAAAGTATTTATTCTCATATGTATAGCTGCAGATGTACAGTGTTAGTGTACACACTAATGACTATCTTCATAACAAATAGAAAGAAGTTGGGTTTCTAAGAAGTAAGGCTAAATATTTCAGAAAACAGTAGAAATTGCATCCAGGCTTTGAAAGAGCTGAATCTTCAATGTTTTGTGATTACAGGTTCCCATCAGCCCAGCAGAAAACCATCAAATTAGATGGAAATAGGATATGCCATCAGCTGCAAGTAGTCATCTTTTTATTAGCTCCCCAACAACCAATCAGTCACACCACGGTGTGCAACTGAGGTGAAATGTAGGGTTTTTTTTTTTTTTTTTTTTACCGTAAGAAAAAAAACACTAAGAATCAACACAGCCCCTTAGCAAGCAATAAATGTTGTTACCAACGGCATTAGGTTCCCTATTTTTTCTTTTTTTTTTCAGGCTGAATTTAGTGCAGAGTGTACCATACTGACAGGACAGGAATATGAGGCCTGAAAGTTAAGTCCTCTGTTTATTCACAGACTAGTTGTACTACTATCTGATTTTCTTTTTCTGTCATGATCATGTGCCAGAGGTAAGATCTATTAATGTAAGAGTAAGACATATTTTTCCCAATAAAAGTCTTTGTTGAGACTACAAGCAATTACAACAGTCATTATCTATTGTAATGATATCTTTTTAAAGTTGCAAACACCCAGCCATTAAAACAGGACTGAAACAAAAAGTATTCATTTTACATATGTCTGCTAATAGTTGTCCAGGGATAAAAACATTGAGGGAAAGGATTTTAAAACTACACAAGAATTAAAGGGTTTCAATTACTGGAAATTTTCATAACTAAGAAATTAACTCCCACTGAAAGCAAGGAGGAACGAAAGCTACTCCAACACAGCTTGGGCAGCTTAATTTTAGAAGATTCAAATCTCAGGGTAACTTGATGCATGGGTTTCAGGAATCACAAGGGAAGACCTAGACAACCGTAAATCTTACGAGCCTAAAAATCTTCTGGGGCTTGCTATGGCACTGCCTTCTTTCTTGACTTCTGGTGGAAAGAAATGAACATCACATCTATGTGGCTCCATAGTCACCCTGCTAGTACAATTCTGTAAGGTTAATGGAAATTTAGGTAGAGTAGAAGCAAGGATTACAATTGCTGAATATCTTCACTGTTAATTGGGAGTACACGCTAATGTGGCCTAAAGCTTCCTTGGCCTGCATCATGTCGGGTTACTTTTACCTCCCTTTGATTATGTGCTTGTCATTTAGACTCTTTCTGTAGTCAGTGGAGAATAAGAATAGATCCTTCATCTGGCCTAGAAATTGTTTGGGGAAAAAATGAATTGTTCCCTGCAGATATACTCTACATGTCTGTTGAGGGAGCTGACAAGTTGCTTACACAGCTTAAAGTTAGGTGAGATGAGTCCTGCCCATCACTCCTGACACATGCTCTCAAAAGATAAATCTCAGCTCCTCGAATGCAGTGGAATTTAAGTATCTAGATGATTTTTAGAATCTAAATCATTTTTAGAATTTTATCATTGATCTTAAAATTGACTAGCTCTTCATTCGTACAAATAATTACACTTTGTCTTACCAAGGCACTATAAAGCAAAGGACTGTGAAGCAGATGATAGTTATCATTCCAACTGAGGTCAAATACCTTGAATAAATTCTTTACCAACAATACTAGGAAACAAGAAAAATAAGATTACATCTTTTAGTGATCAGTGGATAACCAAAGCGAGTTGTTGGTTCTGGCTGGTAGCCTGATAAATCAGACCTGTCCGTTTTAAATTTTTGCTTCCTCTCAGGTCTAAACAGCACAAAAAAGTGTAGAGCTGTTTTCATGCCATGCTAAGGAGGCTATATTAATAAAGCCTTGCTCAGGCTGTTTTCATTATCATCTTCTAATGATCATTCTTCCTATGACAAACAAGTGAAGATGTGTGTAGATGGTAGCTATATATTAAACATTTACTTCTAGGCAGTGTGTTACTTCTAATTAGAAAACCAGTGCTTGAAAATGTACTTGTAAGCCCCTTGACAGAAATAATTTCCACCTATGCAAAGATGTCACTTTAAAGGAAAAGTTCCTATTAAGTCAAAATCCCCTGTGTTGTCTCAGTTATTTTTTGCTGAGGAGTAAAACTTGGAGTCATCTTCATCGAATATAAATGTATTCTGGATTGTAACACTGAAAAGAATACAGGAAAAAATGGTATTGTAGCCAGGAACTCTTGTTTTTCAGGAGCCTAGTGACATAGGGTCAAATTTTGACTGTAAAACTCTACAATCCATTTTTCTCCTGTCCCTGGCATCCTATACTTCCCTGTTTTCTTTTTTCTTTTTTTTTTCAGTCAAACTTAAGATTCAGTCTTACTGAGAGCCACTGCTGATGTCCCTAGGTTGGCCCAGGGCATTGAGGCTGGTAGAATAGGACCTGGAATCTGGGGCATCTCTATAATGATCGTTTTTTTTAGTAACCAACCTACTAGCTATTCTCTTTTTTTTTTTTCTGTAATCACTTTGCATAGGGTCTGATTTGTTCCTAAGGCAGAACAAGAACACTAGCTGAAATCTAGAAAAGTTTCATGGAATGCAAAAGACATTTTATGGCCAGCTTTAAAAACTTGTGCATTCAAAACATGAAATATTAAGCGGTTGTTTTTCACTCAGTAATTTTTACATGGTTGTTACATTATGCTCACATCATCTTTGCAAATAAACAGTACTTTCTGAAGCCATTTTTAATATGTTATTTTGATGTGTTGAATCAAGATTATTGTTCATTAGGGAGGAGAAATGCTAATTTGAAGTCTGTCTGCTCCTGAGCAACAGTGTCTCTCGTAGACACCTGCAGCGCACTTCCAAAATTATTCCATTATATGTACAAGATTTGTTCTGATTTCAGACATGCATGTGCTTTAAATATTTTTTACTAAATAAAGCTGCTCATTAGTTACATTTCATATTAAATCACATTTATTTAAAAGAGGACCGGTAATACTTCTTGCATAGAGTGACACACCACTGTATTCCAAGTTTTCATTAATGTAGCTTTAGTTAGAAAATATAGCTCCAGTCAAAAAAAACATTTATCTTTTCATGCTTTTCAGCTGTATCTTGACTAAGCCTTTTTTAAGTTCTGTACATCCTCTTCATAATCCTACTGGAATTCCACAGCTACTGCATTTACAGCCGTGCCACACTTGCAGAATTCCAAAAAGTCTATTTTCTTCCATTTAATGTAGCAAAAAGAAATCCTGCCTGAATACAAAACATATCTGTTTTGATTATGCAAACTGTTGTGTGTAATTTTGCATCTTCTTTTTATATCATCATGTCCATTGAATCCATTTTAAAGGGAAATCATTTTCTAGACTAAAATGTTATCCTAAGAGCAGCTCCACTTTTGCTGACATGATTATGATTAGGAAATTTAGATCATTGCATATGAATGCATTAGAAAAGAATTTTTCTGATCTAAACTCTGCAAGAGAACAAAATATACCACAAATAAATAATCAAGCAGCTTTTATGAATTTAAAAATAAGTCATGTATTTCAAAGTTTTTTTTTTAAAGTAGCCAGTTTAGTCTGACAAATAACATTTCTAATTTACAGCAGAGTGAATCCAGCAATATCAGTTTTTAATTGGATAGTAGAAATGCAAAGGTGACAGGACTGAGAACAGGTAAATCATCTAGGAATAGAAGTGCTCTAAGACAGAAAGCCAGCTGGTGTAGTGCTTCCTTTGTGTCAGTGATCCATGTTGCGTTCTGTAATAGGGACTGTTCAGGCAGTCTGTTGCACAGCTGTTCTTCCTTAGAAACAAACAGCCAGGTCTGTTAGTGGTATCACTCTGCAGGTATTATAATGACAGTAGGGTTTTTGGTTTTGTTGTGTGTGTGTTTTTTTTTTCTTTTTTTCTTTTAAGAAAGTCGTATTCATCTCATTGAGATGGAGCAGCTTCGTAAAGATATAAATAGGAGTTATTATATGTTGCCTTCCACATTAGATTAAGTACATTTAGTGGGACTATAGAGAGAAACAGAGGGTGTCTTTCTGATATTTTTGATATTTTATATTTTGATATATTTTATATTACTATTATTTTGGTATATTGTACGCTTGCATAAGATAATTATTTTGGTGAAAATCATTACCTAATTTTAGAAAGCATAAAATAGATGCACCTCCATGACTTTGTCTGTAGAGTTTCATTTTCATTTCATTATCTGTAAAGTTTCATTTTCATAGTCAAAATTTGATTTCTCCTCTACTTACTGCTGCAGTGGTGCAAAGAGATAGTGAATTCCCAAAAGATATAGACCATTATCATGCTTCTACAATTTATCACGCATGTCTAAAAGATACAATTAGGATAAATATGTTCTCTAACTCTTCCTACATGTAAGAACTGTCTGGATCATGAACAGCTATCTATTAGGGCAGGTTTAGTCCAGCAGTCCAAATCATGTTTCTTTTTAGGAAAATTGGCAGTGTTCTACACTGTAAGCACAGTAAAGTTATTTTCCTCCAAAGCATAGACTCCTAAAGGATCATAAATATTTTTAAAATCACAAGTGAACTATGTCACACCACTAATTAGCTGATTATTTTAAAAACAAACACAAAATTAATTATGCCTGCTAGTGAGAGGGCTTTTTTCTCCCTTCCCCCATCCTCTCCTTCCCTTCCGGCATATAGTCCTTATGGAAGGATTCTGGAGAAGGAAATTGTGATGATGTAGAATAATGGTATCCAGGGCTTGCGGGGGGACACTGAAGTAGTCATAGCAATGTGTAAAATAAACCTTAAGGTGATATTGAGATTTTGGGTGTCTTGTGATGATACAAAATTGTGTGGGGTTGAAATGTAATACCTGGGTAAAAATGTTCTGGAGACAGAACTGGCTGAAATGTTACTGGGGATGAAAGGAGTAGTAGACACAAGTGAATAGTTGCCCACAGTGACTATCAGAGTTCATCCATGAGTAGCCAAAGTTGCAGGTGGCTGTAGTGATGCTTTTCCTTGGCTTCCCCTGCCCTAGCGCAACCTGTACTCCATTTGGCCACCACTCTGGGAAAAGAAGCTGCAAAAGGAACATGCAGCCTTGATGCCAGACTTGTGACTGAGATATAGTGCGAAACAGAGGCAACTGCTAATCCCACTCTTGTGCTCAGTGAAGAACAAAATGTAATCGCTATGGCCTAATCCAGCTAAACCAAAGATATTTTGATAAAGGAGAAGCTAAACCAAGACTGCCTATCCCTAGTGCGTGCAGTTACCCCAGCATTATGCTCAGCTTGCTAGGTACTTTTTTGAGTGCTGTGATGCATACCGCAATGCAAGCTGGTGACCCAAACCCTGGGACTCAGTACTACACAGGCAGACAGCAATTTAATAGGACAGATAATAGATATTAGCCATGTAAGTGCAAAACTTTCACCTCGACTTCTCCCTTCAGGTGTTATGCATTTCTACCCCATTTCCTTAACCTGCATTATGTGCACCTGCAAGGAACCACAGGAACTACATCTGAGACCCAGAGTGAATGCCATGACTGAGAAATACAGAAAGTAGGAGATAACAGGACATGTAGTTATTATTATAGAAAATTTCTCTGCAAACATTTTAATTAAAACCAGATTGCTGTTTGAGAAAAAGTTGGACGCTTTGAAGAATCAGATCGATAATCAAAATAAACAGCTGGTAGGCACGCCAACATAAAAAGAAGCCCCTTATTCTATTGCACTTATTATGATAAAATTTTTGGCAGAAACAGGACAATAAAGATACAACATCTCACATAGTGACAGTGCTAAATTGTCATTAGCCAGATAGGAGGAATCATTACTGTTACTTTCTGAAGTGAGAAATTAGGGATTTGATCCAAAACCAAGTAGAGCTTAAAAGAGACTATTGGGATCAGCACATAAGAAAGGAACTTAGAGTTCCTTCTTATATTATTTTGAAGACTCAATCAATATTGGGTATAATAGTAGGGAAGTTTGTGTGAGTCACGTGGGAAGGGAAGAAAAGGTTGGTTGTTTCATTTTTGTTTTAATATAGTGTTGCTAGATTAATAGAATTAATTATTTTCTTTCCAAAGTTTGAGTTGCCTACAAAAATATGTAAAATACCAAGCTGGTCACCAAGAAAGTCAAAGGAGAGAACTTATCTGTTATGAGATGTTGACATATTACAGACAACACTTAGCTCAAGAAATTTTTGATTTGTAATACAGTAGTTCAGCAGTACGTGACAGTGGAGATAGTAAAAATTGGGTGGGGAATGTGTGAGATAACAATTTTTGTCTCTCCATGGGCACACGCACATAAAAGATACAATTCTGTGTTGCCTATTTGCTTGCAAATTTAGTCTGGTATATAATAACACTGCTTTCATTATCATATCTTTTAAAAAAATAAAAATGATCTAATTCATGATAATCATAACATGAATTGTTTTCTTCTTTTTTTCATTTCATACTTGCTTTGTGCAATGATGATGGGACCTAGGTTGACATGGGAACCATATGTACCAGATTTATTGGTCCTAAGGTTTTGCTAGCAAATAATAGGCTATGTTTGCAACTAGAAGTTCTGTATTTATTGAGTTAGTGTGACAGTTGACTGGAGATGCATAAAGACTGCTACTTTTCTCCTTCAGTTCTTTGGGAATCTTCTTATTATATTTATCAAGAATTAAAAGTTTCTGAGGATAATTTTGATAGATGCTGTCATTTTTCATTTTTTGTGTATCTGATTTATTATATGTAAGGCCAAATAGAAAGAAAAATCTATAAAAAATATAATCATCTAATAGATGATTTAATTAGTGCATGTATGTAGAAAATGTAATCTGTGGTAATTATGTATAATTATGTTTTCCTTGCAATTTAAAATAACTCGTCTTTTTCAGTAGGGAACAACCCTCTTTTTCACTTTTCACCACCTTTCACAGTATTGATTGCCTTTTTAGCAAGAAAGAATTCACTATTTGAACTATAAGAAAAATTAAAGAATTAGTAACTGTTTATAGTTATGGGGGGATGGAAACACTGAAGAGGAAAAAGTATTACTAGAGAGGTCCAAAGGGATATTTAATTAACAGCGAGCAAATAAAACAACAAGCAACAGCATGGACTATTAAAGAAAATCTTCAAAACACTGAGACCTATTAGGTAATACATAAGCCTCCCCCAGGGAAGCAGTAGTCTTTTGTGTTTAACTTCTAATATTGAGCTGGTGCTCCAGGTTATACATTCTTTTTCTGACAGAGACAGCCATGGAAATAGAATGAAGTTGCATGTTCCAGAGAAGAATTTTTTGACTGATATTTGAGAGAATAATCACGACTTGGGAAAATTTGCAAGGCTAGTAGGGAGGATAGCTCTGTGGATAGAATATAGAGAGGGAAAATAGAACTAGGTTGGAACGTGGCATATATCTGAGCATAATTATGCACTAGCACAGATACTCTGAAGAACTATTAAAATTCTGCAAGAAGTCTGGGGGAAAATGTCACAATGTGAAACGGCCTGTGCAAGAATAGCTATAAAAAGTCTTCATGCACACTTACAGATATATCCCCCCAAATCCTGCATTCACAGATATGTGGTTAGTAGAATATATTTTGGAATTCCTATACTATGGAAAATGTAAATAATTCAGTATAGGAATAAAATACATTTTTTTTTCAGTAGAAGAATATTGTGGACCATAATGTGAAAGCATGGGGGAAATAAAGTTTCCTTTTGATATTTTCTGTTGAACTGATTATTTATACATTCCTGTTTTAAACAGATAATCAGAAACATTCCATTTGAAGTTGTTCCAGTGATAAGAGATACCTCTTTATTTTTTCATATAATGTTACAGAATCTGTTATTCAAGATCACCCCAAATTGTCCCTACCAGACTGTATTGCCTAAGATACAGCCAAAGTCCTGATATACCCACCAGGCATCAGAAAGCTTTTCAGAGGGAAATGAAAGCTTTGGAGGTATTTACACAATTGGAAGGACATGAACTGAAAATACAGTTTTCATAACACAGTCTGTTAATAGCAGAATTCAGCTAGCACAAAATGCAACTAATCAGTGGTTTGAACAAATAGTTACAATGAATTAAATAATTTCAAAACAAAATACTTTAATTTTGTGTTTCCTGTTCAGAAACAAATACTTTAGGGTTGGTTTTGGTTTGACAGAAACTGTGTTGTTTACCTCTGTCAGCCAAAGATCAGCAGTCGAGGAGGGAGGCACATCAAGACCAGATATTTTGGAAAGCATTTCAGCAACCACACTGAGAAATTGTATTTAGTACAGTTTTACACCCATACTCTCCATGACCACCTCCCTTAGTCTAATGGTTCTTCTCCTTTCTCTGCCACTTAGGACTCTAGATGATGGCTATAATAGTGCACCCTTAAAGCCAATTCTTCTGCCTCCTTCTTCACACAGTCTGTAGACACCATCTCTTGAGCTCAGGCTCTCCTCTTTCCACCATTTTTCTTTTTGCATCATAAAAGTATGATTGAGACTCCTACAAAATCTGTGAAGCATTTGTAACTTTTGTGATTAAGATACCTAAGGAAAATGAAAAACAGGTGTTCTCGGAATATGTCCTTCAGATAATTAATTCTCAGACAGCAGGCAGAGGGAACTGATATCATGTAAAGGAAATGCAGCTTAAAATATATCTGTTCTGCATATTTTTTGAGATGTCGCTTTTTCAGTATTTGGTAGTAGAGTATTTTATGTCATACTAATCCTATTAGTTCTTTTTTTTTTTGTGCAAATCACAGATCTTATCTGCATGATTGCCAAACGTAAGATGCTTCAAGGTTATATCCATAGTTGTAGATGTTCAGTTGAGAGTCATGTTAAATAATGCCGCTCCTGAAACAATTGCGTCAGTAAAAAGGTAGAAAAAAGAGATACATAAAGATCACACCTCAAAATTGTAATATGGTATTTTATACTATGAATTCATAATTTTCAGTTTATTCACTCATGACATCGTGGGAAAGATTTAGCTGATCAGATGTCATTCATTGTATATACTGCATGTTTCTGCATTTATGTTAGTATTCTCGGTTTCTACTGCAATAAGTGAAGAAACCCCACTTCTGGGATCCTGCCCTAAAGTAGATGAACTGCACCCTAAAAATGATAGTATCTTCATTGATTAGAAGAACTCCCAGAATAATTACCTCAATAATACATTCTCTATTACAATCTGAAAATCAGGAATTAATATTGACATCTTTTTTGATTTTGTTTAAAAAATGTATCATAACCATAACAAACATTTTTGGCTGGACAAAAGAATCCAATGTAAAATTCAACAGTGTGATATAATACCGTTCAGATAGATAAGATTATTGGAAGGAGAACTTTAGCCCTTCCAATCCATAATTCTGTGAAATAGAAACTATTGGGAATTGAAACTGCCGTCATAAAATTCTGTCTATTCTTCTATGTAGTTGATAAACAAACGAGTCATTCAGTATAACCTGTTTAAAGACATGTTGGATTTTATTAACATCTGAGAAACTCATTTATCCAGCACAGTTTAAGATTTCCTGTCACCGCCTCTACTAAAACAAAAATCCTGTGGAAACTTTGTCACAGGCTGTTTCATTAGCCATATGAAACACAAACACATTCTACATGCATCTTTGTTAGGGAATGCTATGGACTTGGACTGCACATTACTGTAATAATTATTTGGAAAAGAAAAGATTCTGCAATTACAGGGAAGCATTTAGCAGAATCTTCTCAAAGTAAAAAACAGGAAATGGTGTTTGTTAATCTGATTGTATTTTCATTATTGTTTCATTAATCAAACACACAGTAAGATCTGAATTTATAGCCATTTAATTTTCTATGTTCTCTTTTTCTCTGTAGAAATGAAGAAGCAAAACCGTTCAGACATGATTTTTTTCTGGAAATATAGAAATATAAGGCTGGAGAGGACTTTTTGCAGCTTCTCTTCTGCTGCCAGCCAGTGCTGTTCCATCACTAACAGTTAGAAATCTTATTTTCATTTCTAATCTAAATTTACTCGTGTGCTTACTTTTTTTGTCAACACTGCTTGAATAGTCCATTTTTTCTCCTGATAGTAACTATCTGCTGATGGCAGAGGAATTTATTGATACTAATTATCTTCCCTCTAACTTTCAGTCTGTTTGATTGCCAGCAAGGTCCTTCAACACTTTTAGGTAAGGCAGGCTCACCAGTCATCTGTTCATCTTACCATGCTCTCCTTGCTCCTTTTCAGTTTGAATTTACCTTTCTGGAACATTAGTGTCCATAATTGTAAATGTATTTCACACAAAGTATTACTAGTTTTATAGCTATATACACTGTGCTTTTCCTTAGCTCTACTAGAAATATCCAGCCTGGTGTGGTCTAGGATCACATCTCTTACTGGATTGCATTGAATATAAAATTAGTGGCAATGAGATCAGAATCATGCCCTACATTGGGTAATAGAGAATAGGAAACTCGAATATCAAATAAACACCCCTCTTCCACTCTGAGAGGCCAAACAGAACAAAGAACACAGTTTACAGTGGAATTCTGTTCACTGGAGCGCTCTTTAGGTTTTTAGACGTATTTTTTTTGTTCTTGTGTTATGAATATCCATAACCATACCTAAGTTCTATTTCACAGTTTTATTTCTAAAATACCAGTTCAGTTCCCTGTAAATTTTCAATATTATGCAGCTCGTGTAATTGCATATGACAATAAATCATGCACCTTTATCATACCATTTATTCCTACTCATTGAATATATAACTGTCAAGAAACAACTATGCCATCATATTTCAGCTGCGGTAAAAAAGATTCTTATTTTATTGTGGCTTTCACTCATTCCCAGATGTCCTCCTTTCCTTGAAAGAGACAAGCCTGGGCGATGCCAGATTAAGATGAAATATCATCATCGCAACATATTAATTTTTCTTAGAAGATCTTAAAATAGCTTTCTTATGCTTTTGCTGGAACATTTCTCATCTCGCTTGAAGAAGAAAAAAAAACATGGATATGAAAATGATCATCATAAATCCAAACTGAATGGTATATCCTCAAAATGTGGGTTGCAAACTTAACTGCAGTGGCACAAACACTGTGCAGAAATAAACAAAAATATACTGTTATACCGGAGAAAACATGTCCTTTTTGGAGGCTACACTCTTTATACATAAGTAACAGGCTGAATGCAAATCAGTAATATTTTCTAGGCATAGTTATGAGAAATATGCAAATACGATAAAAATGCAAATATCTCTCATGCATATTTGAATGTTATAGGCCTGTGTTCTGAATCAAATGTAGAATTCCTACTTTCTTAGAGATACATAAGCCCAAATTTTGCTTGTACTGAGTACAAGTAAATAAAGTACTTTAAAAAGCACTCAGCTGATATCAGTGAAGTTATTTTCAGCAGTGTAAGATCTGAAAGTATTTAGTTATCTTAGTTCACACAAGAGAACAGTGTTAATCTAATAACACCTAGTGTATGAAGTGTTACAGGGTAACTGTGGAGAAATTTTCAAACAATTTAAAATGCAAATAGAGTATCAGTGCTTTTATACTTTACAGGAAATACTTTACAGGAAACTTTTAGGATATATGGATGTATGCATATTTACTCTTGTGAAATACCATTTGAAAGGAAAAGAATTCTTCAAAATAATATCACAGTACAAAATAAGGAAAAAAATAAAAGAAGAGGTTAAAATGTTTGTATTAATTCAGTGCTTTCATTATCAATTAAGATGCCTGCAAGGTCATAAAATATTGCCAAGGGAATAACTAAACAACAGAAATCAAAGAGGAAGAACTGATGTAAAGCCACGTAAGCAGCAAAACACAAAATTTAATCACCGTATACCCTTGCTTTGGTGTGGAAGAGTGTTTGGATTTTTGTTTCTGAATTATCTGCAGTTTTGCCCTTAAAATATATCCAATTGCAGCTACCATCTCTTGATTCATTTCAGCAGTTTGGTGTTCTGTTCCTGTCAATCCTCGCAGAAGGATCTCTCACTTGGCTGGCATAATAATTAGCCTCAGACTTAACTGAGAAACAATTTTGTATTGTTAATAATTATTTTCATAAGCGAGGCGTCTCTTTTTAAAGGAAGCACAGTTAAGCCGGAGGCAGCTTACTCAGCTCCCTTCTTAATTACGGACCACACCTTCACCATGGGAGCTGTGTTTCTTGAGACACCTAGGGCTCAGACGTTCCCCTTATTGAAGATTATGCAGCTCTCCTGTTTATACCTGGCCAGTTTTGCACCTTATGGCGGTAGTGATGCTGGCTCTTCACCTGCCCAGGGCAGCTGAAATAGGAGCTGAGAAGTTCAGGTGATCAAACCTCCCAGTTTAAGTATTTCCCATGACCATGTTTGTAGAATAACTTACAATACAGTTAACTTTTAACTCAAGTGCAAATATGCCCAAAATACATGCCTAACACCCAAAGAGACAACATGGCTGTAAGTGCTATGGAGAGGAAAACTTCCCTGCAAGAGAGCTCCTTTACACTTCCATGAGAGACCACTTGAAAGATCACCCTGAAGGAACCACCTTCAGAGGCACAGTCATGTTCTCAAGCTCCCTTCTGGTGGGACATGATGAATCAGTTTAGCTGTTCTCCAACATGAAAAGGGGCAAAAAGAGGGCAAGAAGGGAAGGAAAATACCACTTTTCACTTTTTGCAGACAGTAATCTGTGAAGTTGTTAGTTGCCTTTGGGATGGAAACCTTACCTCCTATTGCCCTGAAATAGGTGATAAAATCAGGGAGGAGCGTGTTTGCCCTTGCAGTTAATCTGAAGAAGGATTCCAAAATCCAATGAGGATTCAAGGATTCCAAAGAGTATTAAATTTTCATAAGGTACCATGACTATAATATTGAATAATTCAGTACTGTAATAATTCAATTTGTAGTAACAAAACCAAAGATCATAAATTTCATCAGTAGATTGCAGATTGCAAGAAATTTTGCATGCCCAGAAACACATACATTTTTTATTTGCTGTCAAAACTAATAGCATTTAGACAGAAGCATTTATGCACTCTCAGAGTTTGCCAGATTTGATCTTGTGTAATGGTACTGTGTAAGTTGATAATCTTATATGATGTTATGTGATGAGGACGAGAATGGGCATAATAATGCAATTCTTGAGTTTGAATATGCAGTAAATATTCTTACTTCTGTGTTATGGTGATGACCTTTGCTGACACTTGCAGTGACTGTCCAGCATCTCTTGCCTTCCTCTGCTTACTATAATGCCTTCCCACCCATGCACGTGTCTGGTCAAGAGATACAAATTTCATCAGCTACTTCAGCTGAGAGGTTGGTTAAAAGCCCAGCCAGGATGCACACTCTGCTTTTTAGAACAGTACACACTGCTGCTAAATAGTTGGCATGCTAGAGAAGCTGCTCCGCAGACTGCATGAAGTCCCTGAGCCGTATGTTACGTAGGCCTGTTCTTCAACTTAGTTTTGTTTGTTTCTGTGTATGTCAGTGGTAGGATATGGAACTGTGATCTCTTTTCTTATGTAAAGATATCAATATATTTCAAATATAGAGGGCCTTTTCAATTCATTTTTGCATTAGCATGTTATCTTTTAATTTTAATATGATTTTTTATATATGGTAGAGAGTAGTCTCAGAGTAAACAACAGATGTATACACCTATATTATGGTTTAGCACTGATGCTAGTATTAAACAATAATAAGAAAACATGTCAGAAACTTTAATGATTAGTAAATGTGACAAGAGGAAGAAACATTCAAAGTTCTGTTCTGCTTTAAAAAGATGACTGAAAAAGGCACATATTTCTTTTCCGTGGTCAGATATATATAGCTGCTATTAAAAATAAAAATTAACTTAGCACAGATTTGAGTTTTACCACTATTCTCATATATTATTTTCATGCAAAGCATGCCTTTCCCTGCTACTATAATAAACATGGAATATAAAAAAGTTCTTCCTACAGCCTAGTGCCTCCTGCTTCCATTAAAATGTACAGTTCTAGTCTTCAGTAAAAAAAAACGTTTTTGTCACTTGAACCCAAATTTACTTTGCATTCTAGAAGTTTTAAGCCTCTCTAATGCTCCAACCAATGCACACCATTAGCAGTGCAGTTTCAAACATCAATTGTTATCTACATTACAGGAGTTGGATCACTCTGGTGTATGTCAGTAAAGACTAGCAGATGGATGACTCCAGCAAGGAGAAAGAAGTAGCTACAAGCATGAGATGGAGCTGATGTGGATGACTGCAACATCATCTAGGAAACCAGTGTCTAAGCAGAGGACTGATCCTACGTATCAGGATATTGAGGGGGCATGTACTGATTTTACTGCTGCTTTTCGTATTAGTACAATGACTTTCTTCAAAGGTGTACTGCATAGCAGTAGTCCAGACAGGAAAGAATCAAGGTCATAGTTCATCAGAATGGGAGACATTTCTAGCTAATTGGAGATGATAGAAAATATTTCTAGAAATTGTTGTATGATACCTTACTATCAACAAGATAAGTCATGAACTTTAATCACCTGAATAGACTAAGTGTGCGTTTGAATCTTCAGAGTGACCACTAGCATGATTTAGCATTCTTCAAACTGGTTTCCTTTGCTTCTCTATAATCTGTGACTTCATTTGACTGGCTGGTCCTCTGTTACTGCAAGGGCATTGTTGATTAACGCATAGTTGTAGAGGTGAAGACTGGATTGTATTTCTGATACAATGGAAGATTGGGAAAGAAGGAAAAGTACATTATAGGGAAAGCAGTGAATTCTATACATTTATTGCTCTTTCTCCCTCCCTCTCTCTCTCTCTCTCTCTCTCACTGGATTTGTTAGTTGACAAAGGACATCTTGCAGGACTGTAGAGGCATGAGAAAGTAAATCCTGTTTGTCTCTTTGTTGAAGGGTTTTCCACAATATAAACACAACAAACAGATTTTTTTTTTTGCCTTTGTAATTAACAGACCACAATTTTATTATAATGTTGCAGCAGAGTAACATTAACTGAGGTAAAGTCTTGAGAAAGGGATAGTAGGAAAGCCTCAGTTGTGGAAGGTGAAAAAATACCTTACCAGAGTGTAAGGTGTTATGAGCCTTGTGCTTGTCTTCCACTCTGCAGTAGCTATCCATATTCGTGCTCTGAGTGGTACTTGTGTGTTCCCCTTCAGTAACTTGTTCATCTGCACATGCACCTAATGCCTCTTAGGCTGTCCAAGTGGGGGCTACTTTATAGGTAAGACCACATGTAAAAGCAAGTTATATCATATCTGCATTTGGCCGCAGAAAACTTGCTATCTATAGCATGAACTAGAGCATCCATTTAGAGTAAAATTGTTCCACAAAGATGTATATTTCAGTAAGTGAAATCTCTTATATATGATGTTCTAAAACTCGCTATGTATTGTGTGAATTTTTATTGTTATAACTGTTTTCCTCAGTTGTGTGTTTCCTCTGTATACAAACTTCAACAATTCCAAGTATATAAAACACAAGAAAGAATTTATAATTATATCCTAAACCACATATTAGTACAGCAATTAAATTCAAACAAAAATATATGACAAATGCAGAAAGCCATATATTGCCAAAATGCAATGTAGAAAAGCCATGCATTTGCTAGCCCACCTGGAAGTAAATCAGGGAGTGATCACAAAAGTAATTCAGACAGTGGATCTGGAGAGGCGTCATTCACTGGCAACAAGGTTGGGGATTGACTGAGGATGATTGTCTCTTCGGTGTCTTGTGAGGACACTAAAATAGACACAATTACACAAAGCTCCTACCCATATCTTCCTTTGAAAGACATCATTTGTTTTTTGTCCAATATAGTGTTCAGTCCTCACACCAACAGAAATAATACTGTGGTTTCCTATTTCTGTAAATGCAGGTAAAAGAAAGAACTTCATATGCTAAACAAATAAACCCTACAGTGCTGCATATCTAAATGTGCTACCTTTAGATGTGTTTGCAATAAAAGTATACAACTGTAAATTATAAGAAAACAATCTTGCAGCTTATCAGTTGTGTTTTTCCAAAGTTTATTGTAGAAACAGAATGCCTTAGAAATTCAAAGTATGTACTTTAATAGGAGAGTTCCTGTATTTGACATAGACACATGAAAAGGAAAAGAAAACAACAAGAAAAAAATATTTACCACTGCTTTTCTTTATAGTTTTGAAAGCTGATGAGAAAGTAAAGACTGTATTTCTTTCTGTTGGCTTGTATTTTCATGCCTAAATACTGTAACTTATCCATTAAATGGGGCAGTGATAAGCTTATTGCTGGAAAACTTATTTGAAAAGAGAAACTCTTTGCAGTTTTTTTTTTGGTAGTCCAACTGTTTGTCATTTATTGCTGTTATTATTTAAAGGACCTAATTACTATTAGTTTTTAGACAAAAAGGATATTCTACTTCCCAGCTGTCTTCTATCCTTATGGGTGTCATTGTGACTTGCTGTTTTATGAGCTATAGGAATGTGATCTTTATGTGAACTGATCATCTATAAAGAAAATCTGTGGCTAAAGCAACTTACTTTAAAAAGTGTGAAAGGTCATGAAATCTCATCTACTATCTCTTTTGCAATAAAAGTATACAACTGTGTTCACTTTTTGGATAGTTGACAGTTTTATATGACTATAGCCATGGATTCTTTAAGGAGATTTCAATATACATGCCAGATCTGTACCTTTTGAAGAATAGGTTTATATACCAAAGTGCAAAATTTAGTAATCATTACTGCCTTAGAAATTTTAACAAAACAGTTGACATTTTAAGTCATTATGTGTAAGTTATTCCGAAAATCTGTAACAGGAATTCCACTTGACAAATCTATGGTACTACCTTAAGAAACTGAATCACTTCAACAAGTGCAAGGTCTTAAATGCTTTATCGTATATTCAAGAATATGTTATGTCTAGTCATACAGGAAAAGTGAGCCATGTGGTTCACTTGAACTAATACTAATATACTTTTCACTAAATCTCCTGAATTTATTTCTTCTGGAGGAATTCATAACATGTTTTTTTATGATATAAATTTTGAACTATTTCTAATTAATGTGAGCAATCAGAACACCACTCTTTTCTCTCTGTGGTGACTAGTCTTTGCTAGTAATTGAATGGTAGCCTTAAACAAGGTGAGGTCATGAAGCTTATTTATCTGACACAGTGAATTCTATGCCTGTGTAAGAGGGAAAAAGGATGTTTTTTTGCCCTCAGGGTATTAGTCATGGTCCATAGGCTCGTGGGAAAAATGTAGGAAGTCTCAAAAGTGTGTTCCTATTATTTCAATTTTTCTTAGACTTCATTTGAATCCCAAAGTGAATTTTCTATTATTCCTTTGAAGGGTGCATAGGAGGGTACCAACAGTCTTTGAGGAGCAACACCTGCAGTTGCATTCAAAGGCATGACTTTTCCAAGCAGTTTCTGAGCTGCCTGGTATTGTCCCAGGAAGGATAAAGGCCTAGGTTTTTACCTGACTGGCAGAAGCATTCCAGCACCAATAGAACTCTAAACATTGTTTTAGAAGTAATGAGTCCTGCTGGTTTCATCCTGCAAGACCTTGAAATCCCACAGGGCAATGTGGTTAGAAATAAAACAGAAGGCTGGGGTTTTTAATGAGTTTCCTATCCACAGATGCCATCAAGCTTTTATACTATTCACTTTATTTCTACAGCTTCAACAAAGAATCCCAGAGTTGTGGGCAATACGCTGACAACTGCAGTTCACAAACTTGGCAGAAATCTAAACTTTAGATAATAAAAGATCATTGAAAGAAACGAAAGGAAAAGCAAAATAATAAAAAAAAATGAACTCAAATATGGGGTACCTTACCTACAAAAAGTGAACACAGTGCTATTCAAACAAGCTAAGTGGCTTGGAACATAGAATAAGGATATGACTGCAGGTCTCCCTGGTGTTACAGAGGTTATGATGACAAAGAAAAGTGAACTGAATGGGGCCAGCAAGAGGTCAGTGTGCATTTTGGGAATGTGCTTGATGCAGCACTAAACTGACCAGTCTCAATCTCTTCACTGTATGTGGCTCTTAAGTCTTCCATATAGTCAGAAGAAAGGTGGGGATAGTACTGAAGAAGGAGATTCTTTATTTCCTTATGAGAAGTTGAAGGTGAAAATATCTGTGCTTGCATGCAGGGATTTAGAATATGCATGACCTTACATTTATATTACTTTTCCCAATTTTATCTTTCTGGGATTTTCTTGAAGGAAGAACCTGGAGAAAATGTGGCACACAGAAATCCTTGGTCTGTGTGTCTTCAGTTGGATTGGGTAAGGTCATGGTGGTCCTCATTTCATCTCTGTTAAAATAGAGAGGATCTCATGACTCTAAGTGTAAGGGGATTCCATGGGTTGAAAAACTTGCCCTTCATCTTAGCCTTTCACCTGCTGTTCAACTCTAAAAGAAATATCTCACTGATAGGCTCACAAATATTTTCTTCTCAGGAGTTTCTTTCTACAGTTGTGATGAACAAGCACATGTTGCATGCACTGTGAGGATGGTCCAAATCAGTTGACCTGCCTGAAACAGTTTTCTCTCTAACTGCATCCCATTTTACAAGAACTGCCTTTCTGAGTTTTCCAGTACAATTTCACAGGCTTGAGAGCTTTCACTAAAAGCATATATATATATCCACTGTAAACCCAATACCCATCAAGTATAGTTTTCCCACTCCTTTGAGCTGTGCACTTTAATGGGTTTTAGGTTGAAAAAAATATTAATTATATATATAAGCATTTCTTAATAGCAGCATATGCATGCAATATATAATTATTGTCCTGTGAATTTTAAGGTTTGCCTTTGTTTTAGTTTTTATTTTTGCCAGGAGTGATGCAATCTGCAAAAGCCTTTGTAGCTATGAAGAGCTAGCAGAATAGATTTAAGTGGTAAGAATCTCTTCCTGCTCAACTCTAAATTTCGAAAAATGGTATTTACTTCCTCTCAAGATTTATGTATCTGTAATTTCATCTGTGGCCAGTAAATATTGGATCAGACTTTGCCTATTGACTTGTTCATGGCCAAGCAGGTTGAAATAGTTAAGAGAGGGAGTTCAAATGTCGCAGGCTTCTGTATACTTCCATCCTGAGAATTTTCCAGGGCTCTTAGAAGCACTTACACAATCAGTATTTCCAGCTCCACACTTTAGCACTTCAAAGATCTGAACATCTCTCTTTCTGTCCTCTGTTAGTATTAACCCAAGCTAGCACCCAAGCTAGCCGCACATTTAGATTTCATTATTTAGTATTAAAGGGACCTGTAATATTTATTTAATAAAGGGACCAGCCTGAGCTTCCATCCTCGTGCTGTCAGTGAAAATTCTCTCTTTTTTTAATACCTCATATATTACTAACTTGCAGACTACTTGTGATGCTGTCATAAAGGCAGCATTTAACCACAGAAGATTTGACTTTTAAAGAATAAATATGTACGTATATATATATATCTATACACATGATTACTGTTGCTGGACCTCATTTGTAGAGGAAAAAAATAATGTAGAATTATAGTGTTTTGCCTTTGTAGTGAAACCTTCAAGCTTGGTGTAAATTAAGCTGAATCTTATCTAAAATAAAATAGTGCCAATAATGATTAACTAGACACCTATTGATAATTCCCAGTATGCGTTATCTATTATCATTTTTTAAATAAAATTGAAATCTTGCACTGACATTTTAAATATATAACCTGTAGCTACACATTCTTACTACTTTTAGCTGAATGTTTACTCCCACAATCCCCTCTACAAGTCACAATTTAAAACATTTTGATATTAATGTGCTTTTACATCAATTTGGCATTTCTCAAAACTGAACATCTCTCCTCTTTTAGCATTTTACCAACAAAGAGTGAAGTCTGCATCAGGCTTATTGACTGTAGCACCTAGTTTTGTACCAAAGTCTTAAATTAAATTCCAGTCCTGTAACTGAATCTGCAGTGGCATATGTGTCTTCTCAGCACTCTAGTCACTTCAAGTAGGCTCTGGTTAGGTATGGGAGCTTTAGGCTTTTGTCAGTTCAGTATTTAGGGCATGGACTATTTTTCTAAATGTTTCTGTAGAGCCCACTATAAATTGGGTGGTATCCTGAAAAATCTCCTTAACATTTAGTAGTGGGAATGAAGAAAAAAATAATATGAAATGAACAATGGTAAAGGAAAACACACTTTGTTTTGCTGCCTTTCAGCTTCTGTAACTAAAGCCGCTACAAATTCTTGTTTGTGTTTCGGTATAGTTTTCACTGAAAAATATATATGAAATAATTAAAAGAGTGAATGTTTTTTAGTAAAAAAAAGTATGTTGCAAATTATGTTTTTTCTAGTTGAGTGCAAGTTTAGGTGCTAACTAGTATTTTGAATACCAACCATAAGATATCAAACAGCATGTGCTTTCTATTTATATTGGTTACCAATTCAGAGGAAGAGCGTATAAAGTTAACAAGCAATTATTTGGCAAATTAGTACTCAACAACCCTGAGTAAATAGGAAGTTTGAAACCTATCTGTTATACAGCTACTTTAATTTGCATAGCACACTGGTGTGTTTGCTTTGCAAATACTTTGCAATGAATCATCATTTGTACTATACAGTCCAAAGAAAAGCAATCAAAATTCACAGCAAGACAATGAAATTAATTATAACTGTTGAATTCTGTGGTGGTAATTCCTCCTCATGCAGGAAGATTAATTGCATTGCACTTTCCTTGCACTCCACTAAATGATCTGATGAATGTATAATCATTTACAGATTTCTCAAATGCTGAAAATTGATTACCTTTGATTAGCTCTGATCTGCACAAAGAGCTCTGACAGAGTATCAGTGAAACATTACAACATTACAGACAAAGTAACAAATGATTTAATTACCAGTGTGCTTATTAATGTTAGATTCCCTGCAGTGATCCTGGCAAATCAGGGGCCTGTAATAGACCTGTGGGTTTCACTGAATTCCATTAGGGTTTAAATAATATTTCTCACTATTTTTCAAATCCTTCTTTTCATGGTTTCTTAATAACTCTAATTAATTCTAATTTGCACAAAAATCCATTGCATCTCCATAAACTTTTAATTAGATGTAAAGTAAGAGAAGTCACTGCTTTCAGAGACTGGGGAAAATACAAACTGCAGTTTTGCATGTTTCCAAATAGATTTGCAGCAAGGAAAGATATTTCTCTGTAATGTCACTTAATGGAAATTTAGCACTGAAATGTGCATGTGGTCCAGCTATATACTTTTAGTCGCAAACATAATAATAATTGCTTAAACATGAAGCAAAATGAAAAAGCAAGATGGTAAAATGTTTAGCTAACTAAATGGTAAACATCATTTTAATACTTTTTAATGTATTGCCAATATATACATTCACTCATTTTGTTAATTGTGGTAGATAAAACACTCTGATTAAGCTGTACGCTGTATGCTGAAAGACTATTTCAAATTGAAACAGCAAGAAAATACTAGTCCAGTTAGATACAGACCATGAATGTTGTTGGCACAAACAAATCAGGCTTTTCTGTGCTTATACTCATGAAAGCTTAGATCAGATTGGCAGCTTCTTTGGTTTTCTCTGGTTTTATGTCATTATATATGACATTAAATTATTATGAAGCAATGACAATGAAAACCCAGATGATCAGAGAAGTCAAACAGAGCTCAAATTAAGCTCTGTTTCTGCAAGTGTTTCTTAGAGAAAAAAAATAAATGTAGGTAATTAAAAGATTATTTAGCACTGAAGGACTAATACATAGACAACTTATAATAATATTTTGTATTTCAGTTTTGTAAGAAAGGAGTTACTGTAATATTGCAGGTGTTACTTTGTCATTTGTAAGGCACAAGATGGAAAACTTAAAAAATAGAAATATTCAGCCCCCAGTGTGGATGATTACATTTATTATATTCACTGCTGTCAGCAGCTGAAAAGCTATCCATCACATTTAAACAGCAATGAGAGTCAGAAGTCTTTTTGTGGAGAAATATTGAAGTCAGATTGTTGATGTCAAAAGTCAAACTCTAGTTCAGCTATCTGTTTTATGAATCTGACTGAGACACATTGTGCCTGTGTTCAAACTGATATCTAGCAGAGCTCATTTTAGCAAATGTGTGATTTAGAAGTCAGAAAAACATTCATACCAGCAAAATATTAGGAGGAAACTGATAGGGCACTCGGCTGCTTTTATATTTAAATATCACATCATTCAATAATAATGTATCATTTCTTTTTCACTGCCGGCTAAAAGACTGTTATGTATGATACAATTACATTATCGTACCTATATACAATAGTCGCAAAAATATTTTTTATAAATGCAAAAAACATTTGAAATATGGCTACTTTTACTGCACCAAGAATATTAATTTTTCAATTGATTTTGGATGCACACAAACATATACGTCTTTATATCTATGTATGTGTACATATATATATATTCATCTAGTTTCAAAAGGCAAATAGAAGACTTACATGAAAAGATACTGACATAAGGATGAAGCAGTGCACACACAATAGCTGAGTGAGAATATCCAGTGCAGGCATGGCGAGAAAAAAAAAAGAATGTTTAAACTCTGAAAGCCTGGTTACATGTTCACCACTGGAATTATCTAGCTTTACCAACAGTTGCTACCATTTGCTGTACTTCTGCAGTTGTTAGAAATTCTCATTGTTAGAAGAACAGTACTGAATAAAAGGGTCTAGCATAGGGTATTTTCAACTCTAATTCTTCAGCTCTGGCTTGTGAAAAATTGAAAGAAATCGACCGTCTCTCTTCATTAGAGAGAATTTTTAGAAGAGAATTTTGCAAATAAATGAATTGAAAACAAGTTGAGGATAATGAATTGTGCTGTGATAAAAAACACTAAAACTAAGTCAAGAAATGTACTCACAGCTTTGGGAGTACTACTTAATATCTTCAGGAGTTTACATTCGATATTTTAAAAGCATTTCTTAAGGAAGGTGCTTTGTAGCTGAGAGAAAACGTATGCACTACACGTTATTGAACTTGCTACCGTCACTGCAGATTTTGTTTTGTTTAACAAAAACAAGCACAGTTTGTGAATTCAAGTCAGGGAGTTCCTTTTATTTTTGCTAATTTCACCATCCTTTCTCTTTTTAAGCACAGCCCTCAGGGTACATGATGTAATGGTCACCATTATAGTACAGAAGAGGAAAAAAGGGTATCATGAAATGCAGGATTGAATGGTATTCTTAGAAAAGAAAAATGTATGCCAGATTTTTTCCAAGGGAGCTCTAGTCAAAAACAAACAAATATGCAGATAGTGTACAAAGCTTCTTGAATCATCATTAGTAGTTAGAAAAGAAAAAAAAAAAATTGGCAGAAAGAAGTGGACGGTTTAAAAAAAAAAAGCCAAAATGTAAGGGCTGATTCAATGATACCAGATGTAACACATGACTGTGTGGATTGAAGGGTCATGAGTTTGAGTCAAAACTCAACTTCAAGTTAATTGGCTGGCAGTGGGGCTGCACAAATTGCAGAGATAGGGTACTTGTTTCCTAGGGCAGGGGGTCAGCCGCCTTATGCATTTGCACTCTCCGCTTGGCATCCAAGAACTAACACTTGTATTTGCTATAAAAGAGTTTGCTTGCTTGTCATCTTTTTAAATAAAAGAAAAAGAACTGGCTAGGCATAAAATAGGAAGACGGGTTCAGAATGATTCAAAAGCTGTTCAGGCTTCAATTACATGTATTTCCTTCCCCCTTTTTCTTCTTTTTTTTTAATTTTTTTTTTAGTCTCCACAAACAATCCAGAAAACAAATAGCATGCAATAATTTCAGGGAATATTTTGGCCCAGTGCTATGAATTCATCGATATGAAAAAGCATATATAATCTTAACATAGTTTCCATTTGAAAAGACCAGTATAATTCTTTCCACCTTATGCCGGTTGAAACATTATTATGGTTAAAAGAGGAAAATAATTGTGGTTACTGACTTTGCTTTTAAAAAAATGTTCCTTAAAACATTTAAACAGCCAACAAGGAAGATTTTTTTTTTTTCAAAAAAAGCTTCTAGCTGAGTGCGTGGAAGCTCTGGCTACGTGCCCGAGACGTACAGAAAAAAACAACATATGGAACTCACCAGTTCCTAAAGTCCCTCTCCACCAAATTTATGCCACTCCCCACCACAATAAAGTGACTCACAGAGGGGTGTGTTTTACGCCTCCCAGGCAGAACTCCATAGTCCACAATTAGTCTATATATTCAAGGCCAAAATACCTTATTGTTTTACTTGCTGTATAATTATCTGTTATGATGAACTGTGATTCTAAGGACTATTGTCCCTAGGCTTGGATCTGTGTATGGAGCGGTTGTCTGGCCGAGACCCAGGAGTGGACCTTCCATTTAGAGCCCATGCCTGAGTGATTTCTCTAGGCTCTTCCCGGCCGTCTGAAACAGGGACTGTTTCTGCATGATTTCTTGGGTTGATGAGAAGCAATTATGCCTGAAATGAATTCATTCATGTCTGCCATTTTGTTTGCATATTTTTCAGCGTTCACCTGCTATTAGACCTGTTTTTAAACTGTAAACTAGTTTCAAGGAGACGTTTGTGTCTAAGGCAGTTTGGTAATCAGAAAAAAATATGTATTTATAAAAATGTTTTCGACACAAATCACTCAGACAGGAAATCTAATCTAGTGGTTTAGGAAAAAAAAACAGCATTCAGAAATGTCCCAGGCATTTCATTTCTGAGGTGACAATGTACAAAGAAAATAATTTAAAGATATTAACTCAGACTTTTACTATGTCTCCTTTAAAAACCTCATTTGGAGGAAAAGAGTGCCTACACAGTCCTTTTATACCTTTTCAAGTCAGAATCTGGTAATGTAAATTTCTTAAATATTAAACAATGCATTTACATGTGAAGCAAGCTTCTGTACAGCATTTTTCATAATACCTTTGGAAACGTATAAGCACTTAAAACAGCCAGATTTTAGCAAAGCATCTATTTCTATAGGTCATAAATTATTACAAAAATTCCTTCACTATGCATAGAGTCTTCTAAGTGTTTATCAAATAATTTGCTACTTTCATTCTCAGTGTCTGGTAAAGCTTTCCAGAAAGCAGTTTCCAAGGTGATATTAGGTACAATGCTGATAAAAGGTAGCCATGTCATAAAAACAAATACTGTAGAAAAAGCTTTGTCAGTTTGTATTAAGCTGCATATATTTTATGCTAATTTACCGTATCTTTTGTTGATTTGTCAGGCTTCTGAATGCTTTTTCTTTAATGAAGATGAGTAAATTTTGATAGATGCAATTTATGTCTGAGAATTTCCTCCCAAGAAAGAAATTACTTTGTCACATTTTTCTCCGTGGTAAATATAAAAGACACATACATACAAAAAAATCCAGGCATGACAGATATTTATATAATGATAAATATTAAACAACAGATTAATTTTCAGAAATCAGAGTTATTTGTATAAATCACTGATTAAACCTTTAAACTGATTTCTAAAAATCCTCTTTCCCTACTGAATATCCCTATAGAGAAATAGAGTGAAGCTAAATGAATAATATATATGTATATATACACACACACGCACACATATATATGTTTTTGTAATTTATAGAAAATGTCAGAAGGAAGTTGGGAGTAGTTTTGAAGCACATAGTTTGTCAGCACTGGCTAGAAAAGGGATTTTTACTGTTGTTGTGGGGTTTTTTTTTTAGAGGAGACTTGTACTAAGGTGACCTCTACTGTTTAAAGAAAAGGCTTGCAAAAGCAACCCTTTCCCAAATTGTCCAACAATCTGAAATTGCCATGACAGACATGGATACTTCTGTGCTTAAAACTACTTGCTTAATTTCTTGCTGTTGGGATTACTACAAATAATTTTAAGATTTCTTTTTCAGGCATTGGAAAGTTCCTCTGCCATTTACTTCATAGCCATTTGCGTGCAAATTCTGCCTGTACTGGGATCTCTGCCATTAAATTTTCTTCACACTGAAGGGTTTTCTCTGCTCCTGGCGGGGCAAAGTCATGACCCAGAAAAAAATTGATTCATGAATTCTCAGGGTGCAACTAAAGAAGAGAGGAAATATGCCTTGGCTGAGCTCCTGCTAGTGACAATTTAAAACCTGTAATTAGTTTGGATTCAAGCTGCAAAAGGAATCTGAATTTAAAATGCATTAATTCAAACTGATATATTAACTTTAACAGAGTAGATCCCTTATTATGTAGAATCATTATTACAGTCTGTTTTGCTAACTGTTGGAACTCAGACTTTATTAACTTAAATTTTTGTAGAAAATGCAAGTAATTGCTGGGGAGCACTTTATGTAGGTGATGGTTTCTCTGGCGAAATGTAACTTTGTATTGGGGTTAGTTAGCTTTAACACCTCAGTTATGGATTCTATTTTTGCAAATTCTCGTCAGCCACAGGCTGCACAATGGCTGAGGCCACTTACCCCCCGCTGCTATCAGGACCCTGCAGCCCCTTCAGCTAACTCCCTGACATTTCTATGAACTACACAGCTGAAATGTTATACAGTAATTAATGTTGATCCTAGCACACACACAGCCTCCAGTACAAATTAGGATAGAAAAGGTTATCATAATATTTTGCTAGTCTGTTTGGTAGACTTGAATTGCTCCCTGTGGGGGACAAACAAAAAAGGTATTTTTAAGATATTTTGCATGACGAAGGAACATCCAGGTATTTTTATTCCACAAGTGAAAACTACCATGAGCGTTTTGTCAAAAAGTGATTAGTCTGTCTGTTTGCACATTTTGATGCTTACCAGCCTTTGGTTCCCTAAGGAGGAGCTCGCAGTGTTGTGGTATGTGCTCTTGCAGATGGAGCGATGGATGGTGACTGAAACTCTTAGCGAAAGCTCAGTTATCTTGTGGAGTTCAAATCCAGGTACAACCAGCAGCTGGATCCTCTCGGACTGTCAGTGGTGTCTGAAAAACACCCAGAGACTAAATAATTTAGATTACACCATTCTGACCTGTATAATTGTTTAAATGAGTAATGCAGCCACTAACTGAAAGAGGTCAACCATCTGTAGAGGAAACATAGAATTTGGTTTCATTTCCAAACAAACTTTTGAAGCGTAATACTGTGGGAGGTAGGGAAAAGTCTGATGACAGATCAATGACTTATCTGCTACACCAAGGTTCAAACTTCTATCACTTGCAGAAAGCAGCATTAGTAGAAAATGCTTCTTGGGAGAGTAGATTTAATACAAATAAAGTTTGATCTATTCAATATGCCATTAATTGTCTTTCTTATTTTCTCTGGTTTATTGTGAATGTGCCTTAAACAGCTATGATTAGTATTGATGGATGCTTATTACTCAATAAGGAAGACCACAATCTTATTTAAGTATTGTTGAAGAAAGATTCATCATGGAGTTGTTCAAAAGGGTATGGATTATCAATATGCTTTTTAGGAAGAAAGAACTACTAAAATTACTGAGGGGTTAGCACTGTGGAATTACAGTCTCACAGCCATTTTGTAATTTCAGTAGGAGTGGGTTCTTCATCTCCAGTATTCGTGCATGTGTCCTGCACTTTTATAGCTTAGCAAATGTAAATAAATAGTAATAACCTTCCTACTCATATTTAATGTTGGCCCATTTTTATAAGCAATGAAGGGTTCTGTAAGAAAAATAAGAGTATGGGCACTGATTTTTCTTTTTTTAAATGAGATTCCAGAACACAATTCCATCCAGTTGGTGCAGAGTAAACCCAATGTGAAACAAAATTGCCAATAATTAATGTCCTCTCAGTAAATTCAATGACACAGACAGCTACATTTTTTTCTTGTCATTTTCTGTCTTCCTTTTTATTAGAGAATATATTTTATATGCAGGCTCGACCTTGCTTAACACTGTGCTTAACACTGCGCAAGATTGCAACTTGACAAACATATATTATTGAATGATGCCATTCATCACATTCCGAAACAGAAGTGAAGGCCAATTCCATTAAACAGACAGTGTGAGGACTGTTGCCGAATGCACAAATGGTGTTCTGTAAATGTTACCCCACTCATTTACGAAGGCCTCCTTGAGCGTGTTCACTGGAATTAAAAAAGAACTGTTCTTTGGAGCTGGCAGACAAGAATCTCGGGTTTCATATTAAAATTTAAAAGTAACAAGCTCTTCCTTGAAAACATGCTTGAACTCATATAAGCTCATAGAAATTAATATAAACTGACGAGCAAGGAAAAACCATTGTGGTTTCTCACCCAGTGGTAAAATTCATGTTCATGCTCATACAGGAACAGTCCTTTTATATAATTAACAGGATAAATTTGGGCATTATTCTAAAGGAATATTTAGCAGTACTCCCCCAAATCCTTACACAATAGGCTAGTAGGGCAATATCTGTACAAGCTAACATAATAATGGCAGGAAAGAGTCTGTTAAGTAATGTGCCCTGTGAATGAGAATATTAAAACTATCTATGCTTGAGAAAATGTTCAGCCTTTTGAAATTAAAACTGAGTTCACCAGACCCAGAATCTTCCATCAGAAAATCTTCATCACAGGGCTGTGAATTAATGCTGCTTTCTTTTACTTTTTCTCTGAACTCTTTGCTGTTCAGTGTCTGAACCTGAAGAAGTGGGGAATAAGAGGTATCCCTTCTGTGACTGCTTTGTTGCCAGATGACTTTTAAACATTATCAGGTTAAGGAGAGCCTAGAACTTTTAAGATCTATCTCCTGGCTAAATATACTAACCATTAAAATATATAATAAAGATTTTGGAGGCATAGAAAGATGAGTCAGTATAGAAAGGGCTATTTAAGAGTGTCAAAAATGAGAGTATGAGCTGTAAGTCTTGATCTTTCATGGACACTTAGGTCAAGACCTCAGAGAAATACATAAATGTGAAAGAAAAAATGTAATTTACTCTTCTCCTTCCAATGCTACATTATGGGCAGTTTAATCTGTTGTGGCAATCTACTAACCAGTTCACTTTGATGTTTGTTGCCTGCCCTGCTTAGTATATTCTGAATTAGTCATATTTGTGAATTTCCATTTAAAGGGCATTCATCCATCTAAAATTATGTGTATATGTGTGTATGCATGTGTATGTGTGCATATATACATGTATGTATAAATATGTATATATATGTTTGTGTGTGTGAGAGAAAAAGTGTATATGTGAGCTTGTACTTGCCTTCAGTACTTTAGCCTGGAGATAAAAACACTTGATGTAATTCAATTCCTAATTTGTAACTGGATATAATACTTCCAGGCATTACCTCTTTATGCTTGATAAGGCTATAGATTTTTTGAGGCAGAAATGTTTGTTGTTTTTTCATTGCTTAGCACCATGAAGCTTGATCTAAGTTTGGCTGCAGTAGTAATAACAACTTAAAATATTGTGCTAGAGTTTGATTTTCCTATCCAGAACCAAAATAACTGGTATTTAAAGAGAATTTGATTAGCCTATGAATGCATCTTCTGTGCACTAGCAAGTCTCTTCTTTTAAGACTGGTTATCCAGAAAAATAAAACAGTGGACCGATTCTTATACAGGGGAGCTAACCTGAGCAAAAGAGCAAAAATGAATCCACAATATGCCAGGAAGATTGATATATTGGAGGATCAGGAGATATTTCAGGTTTGATGAAAATGTGGGAAGAACTGATGAACCTTCTGATGGTACTGCTAAACTAGCATAGATATTCATACTGAAGATGTGCCAGCTTCTCGGAGTGTATCACAAGTAGCTCATATGAGAGGTGGACGTAGATTGCTTATTTTTATAAAGGAATGTTAGCCTTGACTATTTTACCTTGGAGAAACTCAACCAATGTTCAACTATTCAAAAATTGCAGTATAACATTGAGTTAGTGACCAATAAGTATCTATAACCAATATCTGATGATTCAGAGAAAGGTGAAATTCCAGGCACACGCCAGGCACACGCCATTTGTATCTCCTCCACTATCACCCAGGTCAGACATCAATGCGGTGTTATACTTAAGTATTTGATTTTGTTTCATAGGACACTTTCTCATAGACAAGTTAGTTTTATTAAAATTGAAATGTGTTTTCAGATTTCAGCAACAGTTTTTTATGAGAAAATTGGAACCAAATGATGTTGGTAACTTTTCTGGTTTATATCAAGTGGATTGTAAATATGTAAATAAGTACTACTAGTCATTTAATATCATATTTCTTAAAAAAAAAAAAGTGATTTCATGTTATCCAAGTTATATGTGTTCATAGTTCCTGACTGTTTTTTTTAAATATTTATTTTGCATAAAATGCTTAATGTATAAAATATATCCTATATAAAATATTGATTTATTAACACAAAATTGACATGAGTATTGCTACCTTAAATAGTCTGTAGCTGAGAAAGACATACTGGAAGTGACATAATCAGATAGTTCCATTGTCCTAAATTAGAGTTAGATGAGAAATTTGTATTTTAACTAATGTGATTGAAAGAAAAATCTCTTCCCAAATAGAAAGCTTAGATAGAAAGAAATAGTCATCTGGAATATCTGTGCAAGTGCCTAGAGGTGGAAGGTGAGGGCTTCAGAGATTTGAGAAAGTTGCTGCCCCACAGTTTAAGCACCTGGTAGCTTTAACCATTGAAGCACATGAGCTTAAGGGAGTGGATCTCCGGTGTTGCAAAGGCAGCAGAATTTTGTAAACTAGCCATAACAGCGAGACAAAGAGCTCCAGATTGTGATCTTCAAGCTTCAGACCTTCACTGCCTCTTCCTCAGTCTTAGTTAAATTGTGATGTTTCATTGGAGTAAAAAGTTAGATTAATAGAAATGCAAAACAGAATTGAAACTTATTCTCATTATGCCTGATTCTGTGCACATGAATAACTTCTTAAAAAAAAGTTTCTGAAAATGGTGTGTAGGTTCAGTGATTTGGTCTTAGTAAATTCTTTTTTTCTCTTTTGTTTTCTAGAGTGTCTTGTAATGATAAATGCCAACAATGATACTATACTGCTAATAGTACTTAATAGCCACAAGTGTGATACATCAGAATGCAGTCCTAGAATATTAATAAATGTTTTCTGGCGTAAAAGTAAAGCCTATTTCTCATGTTAAAACAGAGAATTCTTGATTTTGAATGATTGGAAGATTTTCTTTTCAGCATGTTCTATATCATATGTGTTTGCAAGTAGACAAGTAAAGGAAAAAAATCCACAATAATTATCTAACGCTAACAAGAAGTTTAGTTATGTGACTTTCATAGTTGATTAACACAGATTTCAGCTTTCCCTTGAGGAAGGAAACTTCAAGCCCTTTCCTAGAGCTTATGACCAAATCTTTCATTTATGACCAGAAACGCACATTTCCCATGGGACCTAAGTGCATTAACAACAATATAAGGAAACAAGTCTCTTGGAAATAAACACATTAAACTAAAGTAGAGTTAATTTCTCAAATGAGCTTTCTCATTTGCTTGATTATATCACCCACAAAGAAAATCATACCACTTACCCTTTGTAATATCTAGGTCTTGCATAAATTCAGTTAGCACAATAGCTTCTTCTTAAGAAAGACATATTAAGCTGATATGAAACTTGTTGCAGCACAGATTTCTGTAAGTTTGCAATGTATCTAATTTGCTCATTTTGAGTCACAAAAGTGCAAAAAGAAATTACCTGGGATTCACTTGGTTTATATTTTTTTGAATGTGAACTCTTTCTGTATAGATGTAGCAGCTTCTTCCATGACATTTAGAAGTAGTTAGTTAGTAGTTAGTCAACCATTCTTCAAAATTTGCTTAAGATTCTGGTTTGGTCTTAAAAATGGACTTCCTCCTTGAGACAGAATTCACTTAAATGACTTGCCAGACTCACACAGAACAAATATTTGTCAGTTTGCGTCATAATAAGTGAGATATTTTATTTGCCATAAAAGTCAGACATATCATTCAATACAAAACTAAAAAGTGCACTAATCTTCTCAGTTTGGGAAACTTCATGAAACAGTCTCTTTTCTGAACCGTTTATTCCACTGAACTAAATATAAAATTGTCCGTATAAATTTACATTACATCATGTACTTTCATGAGTTTCTTTCCTGTTTCTTTTGAGTTGATGTTTTCCATTGCCTGCTATAACAGTTCTATTTAGGAAACACTTTTGAAGGTAGTGTGTAAAGTTCTCACCTGTGCCAAGCAGTTACATTAGACGTTCTTTTTGAGAGTATGCTTTAGTGTATCCGCAAATATGGAGACATACTGCCAAATTCAGAAGACATATGGCAGGGAAGAAGAATTCTCCGATATTCTGGGTACTGGTTGGGTCCTACAGAGGAATTATCTATATTCTATATGTAAACATTTGTAGCAGCTCATCCTGAAATGCTCAAAAAATATATACATCTTTTAATCCTATTAGCAGAAGTGAATGAGCACATAAACAAAGCTTTTTTTTTTTTTTCCATGGTACATTAGTCTCTACTAACATCTGCATTTCTATATGTTTTGTGTATTTTGAAGAGCAAACGCACTGGTGTACAATGTTTGCCTTATCCTGGTCTATATGTCCTCAAAATCATGAGGAGTATCATATGTATCATGTCATGATACAGTACTGACATATTTAAAAAATGCATCCATATCATGAGGGATATGTGAAAAAGTTATATTAGAGTCCCCATCTCTTAATTGCTAAGCCAATCTTCTGCATGTTGGTTAGAAGGAAAACTTAATGATATTGGTGAGATAGGATAAATTCTCGCACCTCATCAAATAAAATTTTACTAGTCTTTCGTACTCTTTTATTGTTATCTTTCGGAGATGATTATATGAAGAAACAGAAGATGTAAACTGATAACTCTGGGTATCCACAAGCTTCCTTGAATGTGAATGCTACCTGCTTCATAGTTAGGGCTCTTGCCATCTATTTTGTATTTTGAAAAGATAACTTTTTTCAAAATGAGTTGCAGAAATGCAAATTAAAATATATCCATAGAGTTGTGATGACACTTTTTCCATTTTGTCACAGTCTTTGCAATATTTTGTGTTTTTCTTCAAGCATAATTTTGGAGATATTTGAATAAGAGAGACTCTAAACTGTCATTTAAAAAAAGTGTTTTGGTGAAGAGCTGTAAGGCCTCTAAGACTGAAGCAGGAGGAAGCAAATTAAAGGAACCAAAACTTAGTAGCTTGACATTGCACAGTTTTTATAATTTTATTGCATTTATTATTGTACTGAATTATTAACAGTGTGTAATAAGGATACCAAGTCCCTGAAAATGAATATTGTACAGTCTACTTTTACAATATTTTGTGCTCTGAAGATAGTCATGAGTAAAAATCCAGAGATTCTATAAGACCATATAACTCCTTTGAAATCAATACAGTAATATCCAATTTCTAATGGGAGCAAATACCATTTTATAATTACAGTATATTTATTACAGACAACATGCCTTCTCCTTTAAAGCATTTTAAGAACCTAAGTCACTTTGAGTTACCAAACCTGGGACCTCTTGTACAAAACTGTGCCATCACATCAGCATGTAAGTGCACTCTGCATAAAAAAGGATGGGGATTGATTTAGGCCGCACTACAGAGCCAGCCCCAGGCTGAGAGTAGCTTTATTCTCTGCTTGTTTTCTCAGCTTTTTATTCATTTGCAATGAGGGAGTGTGGTGCTTTTTTGAAAATGACTCTCTTGATGAGGCCTCTGATTGTAAAGTACTTTCAAACTGGGAACTTCACCACCTTTGTTGCTGAGTGGATAACTTTTCCATTAAAAAAATGTGAACCTGCTTTCTGCCAACTCCTTTCCTCCCTTTCATTACTACTCATGTGCATCAAAACTGACTTTTCATCCCAGCCTGCTCACAGGAAGCGATGAGGAGCACAAGTTCCAGTGCAAATGCATAATGACAATCAATATTTTGGCGGACAGATAATACTAATAGCAGTTTTCTAAATGCAGGTTGAGTCTTTATCCATCTTGTCTTTGTACCCAGTTTTAATTTTCTTGCAATTCCTATACACCAATATGTAGACATGAAATTTTATTTGACACTGAATTTTAGTCACAGAGGTGCCTAACTTGTCAAAAAACTTTGAATCTGTCCATGGAGATGCTTTTGTTCCTGAGACTTTTTCCAAAACATCTGCAAGGATACACTTCATCAATACATAATCCTAGTAGCAACTCTCTTGCTCTCTTTCTCAAGCAGAGCAATTTCCTCTGTCAAGAAAACTGCATTTTTTTTCCCCACCATGATCTGGAATTTACCTTTCCTGTACATCAGGAGTTTGAAAACTCTTCGTACTATACTGTGGCTGTAGCTGCTAGATGTTCAGATCGATGATAATCTAGTAGTAAAAAAAGATAGATACTTAACATTTTAGCAAAAGTTTGGGCAATATTTAGCACTTGAGTGTTAAAGGAAGTGAGAATTCAGATTGTCAGCACTTAGCACTTTCATTCATATTCACTAATCTCAGGAAATTATGTCCTGAGAAACCAGTACATACTTAAAATTGAAACAGACAGTTTAAAAAAGAGTCTGCATGACATCATATTTTTTTGGTATTAGAAGTGATTGTTCTCCCTTTTTATGTTATATTGGTGATTATAATCTCTTAATAATTTATTGCTGCATTGTTTCCAGCAGCCCAGGACAGAATCTCTCACAGTTTATTATTGGAAGACATTACCAAACTCTGTCAAATTTGAATGTGAGATTATGTTTTACATTATAAATTATAGCAGCAGCTGTTCTTGTAAAAAGATGTGGTTTCTTTAAATGATCTAGTTGATGCAACTCTTTGAATCACTGTGGTGAGAGACAAAATTGATGACAGGCTGATTTAGTGGTGCACTTTCTAACCAACAGTTTGAAGAGATTAGGGGGTTGTCAGAAAGATATCAAGGGAGGTTAAGGGATTAATTTCAAAAGTCATTTTAAATTAACAACTAATTCATAGGTTTCTTTGAACTCTTTTATAGTTGGATGAAACTTGATAGAAAATCAGCCATAAAGAAAAATTTGCATTAAGTATTATTTTATCCTTTTCAAAATAAATCCTGAATTTTACTGAATTTCAGTAGCCTGCTAATTTGTCTCAGTAAAACATGATATGTCTTGGTTAATACCTTAACTAGTTGAATTTCTATAGATCCTGAAATCAGTGTTAGGAAAAGCAAGCAAACAAACAACTACTGTTATGACTATGTTAAAAAGTTATTCTGGTTCATTTGTTCAGATTTGCTAATGACTTCAGCAGAGAGGCTCATGGTCCTGTCAAAAGTAACTAGTTACTAACATTTGATGTCCACACTGAAACTTTCCTAGGTTGAGTGTAGTTACAAGACTGTGAAAAAAATCTCAGTTCACATGTGATCAGAAGTCTTGTGTCTGGATGGGCTGTCACCAGGTCACCGCTACAAGTCTTCCTTGCTGCTGCACCTGAGGGAAGTTTGACCATCCAGCTCTCAGAGCACGGTCCCCTCTGGCTCCTGGGCAATGTCAGTGGAGGTTGGTATGGCCTGACTCAAGTAAGTGTTTGCGCTGCCGTATGCCATGTACAGGAATAAATCCCAGAGGATGAGGAAAGTAGCAGGAGCTGATGCAACATATCAATGGCGGTGAAGAGGATCAGGATGAAGATACTGGCCATGGCAGTAGGTTTATCATTATACTCTAGAAACAGAATAGAAAACAGGTGTCCAGGGAGGCTTTAAATTAAAAGGTAGGTATGAAATATGTGTCTTAAACCTCCCTCACAAGCTTATCCCACACAAAGAGTGGTTATCAAGGTGACTTGTCTTATCAAGTCTATAGTTCTAGAAGACTGCTTCTAGATCTGATACTCCTTTAATTAAAAACTGTTCTAAATATGAAATTTTTGTTTTCTCAATTCAAATCAATCAAAACAGCTAAATATAGGGTATTTCCTAAAATACTGCAATTCATATTTCTGTATATATGCACTACACAGTCCTTCACTATTCTATTTCTTCTGGAGTAGCCGTATCTTTTTTCAGTTAAACTGACAATCTCTCTGTACACCAGGTACCCATAAGCAGGAAAACTATCACATATCTTGTAAAGATAAACTTATTATTTTTATAGCACTCAGCTTGTGCAGTAAGAGTACCAAAAATACTGAAGAAGTCTGCAATACTGTGGTGAAAACTCAAAAAAAGACTGAGATCTCACATTGAATAAGTAGTCAAATATTGCATGACAAATAATTCATTAAAAGAAGCAGAGACTACACAAAAATAGATGGGATCAAGTAAAGAAACAGTATCATGATACATGCATAAAAGGGCTTTGCTCCAGCTATATAAGAATTTTGAGATGTTCACTTCAAATGTATATTCCCTTTATAAACTCCAGGATGTTATTCTATGAAAAACATATATGACCTACTATATCGGCATGAATGTTTTGAAATATTCTATTTACTCTTCTTTATAGCCTATTCCCTTGAGTCAGGAAAGGACTTGAAGATTTTATATAGCAAGAAAATTGCTCTGATCCCCCACTTCCAGCTTTTATTTTACCCGCCGGATCAGATTTCATTCTCTGTTTATCCTGCTTTGAAAAGTATAAAATGAAGATTAAGCAACACGTAAAAGAAAATAAAGTTGAAAGATAAAATATGAGTGATAAAGAATGAGCATATGGAAATTACGGAGCATTCTCTGGAGGTTACCTAGGAAGTGATGTAACACATGTGTTCTGGTCTGTGTTCTTGCATGCAAGTAGGGTACATCACATCAGAGTCATGAATAAGGACAGTGAGCAGTTATCTTATTTCTCTATATGCCTGTACTGTTGTGCTTAAAAAAGAGTAAAAAGGAAGTGTACAATCTGGTATTTGAAGTAAGGCAGCTCTAAGCATGGTAGTGCTCCTTCTAATATATCCTTCTAATATATATTTCTTCTTCTGCCTATTGCTACTACCAGGCAGCAGCTGCAGTGGCTGTTTGGAATTCTTATTATTGCAGGATTTAGGAAATTTATTTGCTATAAATTCTACCACTTTTTATGTTGTGGTATCCTGTATCCAAAACAGTTCCATGCATTCAATATGCCCAAGATACACTGTATTTCAACCTTATACGACATGACTTGACTTCTCTCTCAAATAGAGAATACTCGGAGATAGTGAGTATGTTCTGGAAACTTCTTCCTTTTAACTTGTCAGATGAAGGCATCCCCGTGCCGTTCAGGCCTGTGGACTTACTCTGTGGTTAGTAGCTAGACAGTAAGGAGAGCGCAGAAGAGACTGGCTCTTGCCACACGCTGCACGCAGAGGAGCAGCAGAGCTGTGGACAGGCAGAACTGAGACAGCCAGGACAGGGTGGTACAGGAGAAGGCTGGAAGGCAGTGAAAAGAGTCTAGAACAGAATCTCTAAGAAAAAGCAGGGATCAGATGTGGCCAGGTTCAACTGCGGCTGAACTGAATTTGTGGTCAGAGAATTTCAGTGCTGTGCAGAAATCTATGCAGCATCTCTGAAAGAGAGTGAACCTCTTCGTGCTGTGCCTAACAGTTGGGAATACCTCTGCTGTTGATGCTGCAAACCACTGAGTAACTCTGAAGTGCTGTTGGTAGTCCTGAAACATGCATCAGGCTGTTGTAGAAGCATTGACTGTAAGGACTGATTGAGCTATAATGCAAACATACTGCTCTGCTGAATATTTTGTTTGGAAATTTAGTGCAGTGTGTCCGCTACTTGAGAGTGATTAGTCTAAATCCTAATGGACATAAAATATAATGTGATAAATGTATCCAGAATAAGTGGTATGCAATAACCTTTTGTGGTGTAGAGGCAAGGTTGATGGGGGAAGGGGAGAGGAGGGTCTGGAGTGTAAGCAGATCTAATAAATAACATCTCAGATCTCAAATCTAATACTAACTGAGACTACATAATAAAAAGCAGGGCCTGCAAATCACAGAATCTGCATTTAAATCAAAACCGCTTACTTAACTCTTGAGTTTTTGATATGTAGTCATATTTTAAACAATGTGAAGGCTACTGGGAAAGCATGACCACAACAGTTGTGTTACAGAGATATTCAATTCCTGAGGTATTTTATTGTAAATGCTCAATTGCAGTTGGCAGCTTTTAGGAATATTACATTCTGGGCATACAGACCCTTTCAGTTTTACAGTACTATTTCTGCAAGCAAGATGACTTATATTCTTTCAATTAGGATCTTTAGCATTTTCAAAGACTTCCAAAGAAAAATGTTAAAAAACAACTTAAAGGACTTAGTAACTATCAGGATTGCATCAACTGTTTTTAAAGGCTTTATGACAGAAGCAGAGCCAAATGGATTTCATTGTGCAATATATGGTTCCTTGAATATTCCTATAGTTCAATTTTAGAGAAGCTTTCTATTCTTTTGAGCATTTAGTTTGTCTATTTTTGTACATTTTTTATTTGTCTCTTTTGCTTAGAATAGGTGCAAGAAAGAGAACAAAGAAACAGATTGTTTTACATTTGTGTCCATGCATGTTCTGTGTAAACTTGTTCACAAGATATGTCATGGCTTAACTCCTGAGTTATTCGTAAGGATAATGGATTCAACTCTGAAATCTTGGTAGTCACTTTTCAATATATTTTAACAATCATTATCTTATATCAATCTTCTCTGTAATTTCTGAAGCATCTGGAAGGATCAGCAGTCCAACAAATACCGCCCAAGAAGAGGCGTTGGTGTCACTTATGGCAATTCAGTTCAAGTGACCCTTAGTGCCCCTTACCACACCTTCTTTGCTCTGAATGTTATCCCATAATTAATGTACAAAGAAACAAGAGTGTATGATAGCATCTGGGGATCAGTTTCCCTAATCATAGACTCATTTGTGAAGAACTGTGGGAAACCCAAAAGATTTCAAGCCCAATAAGACAAGAAATGAGAACAGGGTCTGATTCAGCATCAAAAGTAAGGATTGCAGCCCGAGCATATTCCCAGCCTAGTTTAAGCACTCGCTTTCAGATATGCAGTTACAGCCATTTGGTCAGTGAGCAAGAAAATAGGATGCCATAGCATGTGCTCTGTTCATAAGCAGTGATGCTACTTCAGTTTGGTTTTAAATGTCTTCCTGGTCCTGACTTAATCCTAGCTGCCGGCTTTGTTGCACCAACTGGTGTTTATTTTGACGCTGACATCTTAATTCCAGTAATCTGACTGTTCCTTGTAGCTCATTATCCCACCAGCAATGTACTGACCACTATAAAAAGAGGTGGAAAGGGTAAAGGACCCTTAAACTGATATAAGTCATTCAGCTCTGTTTAAATTACTGTGAAAGTTGTATTCATGTTTCTGTTTTCCACCCCACTCATCAGTTGTTTGTAACTATGCTAGAAAAGATTCTCTCCTGGCTGGAGCCCAGCAGATTGGTGCTCAGCTTGAGAGGAACAGTATTATTTAACTTTGAAAATATTTATTGATTCGTGTTTTAATTAGCAGTAAAAAGCATTTTGTTTATTTTCAGAACATTTTTCCCCTCACATTTAAGGGCAAATTCTACTCGTTTTGTGTTTCACTTGCATAAAGGTGACATTTTCATAGATGCTTGCTTGGCACAAGGCAGAATCATGTACTTGGTATCCTGCCCTTGCTTTTTGGAAGATCCAGAATTGGCAGCTATGGTTATGCGTAGGGGGGTTTTGCTCTCTCTATAATTTGCTACCCAGAGCAGATATGGAAATTTTTAACCCGTATTTTGTGGGTTTATTTCTTTTTTGCATTTGTAGGTGTTTTTCCTGTAGTATGCTTTGTTCTGACATTTAAACACAGAGCAGATATGTTTTAAATGTTTATGCTTAAAATACCATTCATCGTGTTACTAAGTTTGTACAGCTCATGCCAATGAATAGTTAACATTTGGGTCCCAAAAAAGTCTCTACAAAATATCATTTGATGGAGAAGCCAGGAAAAAAAATGGTGGCCAGTAAATTCAGATTTAAATGATACTGCACTGTAATCCAAAACCAAGCAATTTACCTATTTCAGCAGCCTTCAGAGCAGATTTTTCAACATCACCAATGTTATTGGTACTTGTAATGAATATCAAGAACCGATAGAAAGTATTAATTATCATTGCAGCCTTGAAACTTGAAGCATTATTTTATAGCACAAATGCTTATGTGCAAATGTTTTCCCAGCACTAATCCTAGCACAGTAGAACTGGGGAAAGTATCCATCAGGAAGGCTTTGTTTATTTGTTTTCAACCACAGAAAAATGCCTAGTTTCTAATCTGCTGTTGATTTAGAGCAAGAAAATGATGTTTTCAAAGTAGTGAAATTTCATTTTTCATGATCTAATTATTCACAGAAACTTGAAAAATATGTCCTTTGCTACCTACATTTTCACTTCTGACTTTTAAAACCAATAATGAAGGAAATCGATAGTGGAGGCTAAGAAGTTTTTGCTTGCTAGAATTTGTATTTCATAGGAATACATATGAAAATTATTCATATTTTTATCTCTTGTGCTTTGGGAAAGTGATGATCAGAGAAGTGAAGGCGTGTGCTCTATATATCGTAAATCTGAGTGCCATTTCAAAAGTTCTGGTGTTGTGTGTTCTGTTGCTGCAGTCCAGATCTAAATATCTTGTTTTGTTAGAAAAAGTCCCAATACTGGGTATGCCCAGTACTTAGTTCATACTCTCCACTCCACAACTTGCTGCATTGATGGCAATTTAGTAAGTCTAACTGGACGTGAAATGCACAACTCCCTTTTGCGCACCAGCCTCCACGATGAGAGAGCAATCTCTAGCAGAGGAGCAGAGCAGACAAATAGGGATAATAGTTTCTTAGGCTGTCCCATCACAAATTATCAGAGGGTTTTACTGGAAGAAGCAGAGATGCCAGAACGGTTGGTATGTCTTCTCCACTCTCACTGCAACTCGCCGTGAGAGAATCCAGAGTAAAAAGGGTGCTTGATGCCAGTCTCCAGAACTGCACTCATGAAAAGTAGTCTGATTGTCCATTAATACCCTTATGAAATTAGATACAGTTTTTCATCACTTTGGAGAAAAGTGTATGTGTTTGCGAGTTGTTTTAGGAATGTGAGATCCACCGAGTGATAATCCCTGTAAAACAAATCGGCCCACTCAACTTTTTTTAAAATCTTAAATTTTGTTTATGTCACTTTTTCATTTTTTACTTTCACTTGCTCATATCTGCACTTCAATCTTATATGTTTCTAATGTTTTCTCACTGCCTTTGTCCAGCAGAGAGGCACCAAAAACTATTTCTTTCCTCACAGATGGGAGATCTGTCATGCATAGCATCATCGGTCTTTACCTATCAATATACCAGCTATGAATTCATAAATTACAGCATCAAACATTTATTTCTGTTCATACTTCTCACTATTTTAAAATATTTATTTCAGTAAAAATAGATTAAATTAGAATGTAGCACTTCTTACAGTGAAATTCTTTTTACTCCACTGCAGATCTCTAATGTTAACGATGGAATGGAGTAAGCATGGAGACTAGAGTACATTTTGCTGGAAACAAATGACCGCTTACAGGAGTTACAGTTTCCTCTAAGCAAAGAGTTTAGAAGAGAGAAAGAGCTATTTCTTATCTTTGAAAGTGTTTTAGTCATGCTGTGTAATTCCATACAATTTTTCATCTAATAAACACATAAAGAACAAATTATATTTACCAGGTGGTCCATACAGGTACTGTTTCCATTACTAACATAGTTCACATTCTCTCTCTACTGTTTTTCTTGAAAGTGCCTTCAAGATCACTGAGTCCAATATCTTGCTGCAAAGACAGCGTTTATAAACATAAATGTAAATTTATCTGGCCCTTAAAACCAGTTAAGTAGCTTAAGTCACCACTGCGCTGCAGGCAAGCTATTCTGGATCTTTACATCCTGAAATGATTTAGACATCTATCTGAACTTCACCTTCATCTGACTGAACTAACCATGGCAATCTGTACTCATCTTCTCCTGTAAGATCCACCTCAGTCATCTAACTCCTCTTTTCAGTCGTTTCAGCATACGTTTTTTGTTAGTGATTACAAATGACCACAACTATACACAGTAGTAAAATAATGCTACCAGTTTCTCATTCAGTGGCATCAGCATTTGCATAGCTCTCCTGGAAATACCTTGATTAATCTACGGTTAATAGCAAACAGAAACAAACAGAAATCAATTAAATCAAACAAATCTTTCTCAAATATTCTTCAGGTAAAGTCAGAGTTGGAAGGGAGGTCTAATTTTCTATTAGACTAAAAAGTGCAAAAGATTCTGGGCATTTCCTCTCTTTAATTTCTGTTCCCAGTATCATAATGTCTTTCTCTGTAATTTTGATTATTTTGATATATATAATAATTGATATATATGATATTTAATTTTGATTATGCCTCTCAGCTTTTTATCATTAGCAAATTTCAAATGCAAACTCTTTTTTAGTGTTATAATGAAAATACCAAGTAATATTAAGCCCTACGCTGCTTTTTGGGAAAACTACTAATTTCCCATTAGTTTAATGGTTTGTTTTTAGCACAGCTTGTTCTGTTCTTCTCTTTGCAATGTCATACCTCTTCTATTGGTTTTCCTATACTCAAGCCTCTCCAGTTAAGTTAATTGAAAGTTTAGGTCATCTCAGATTGTCCATATAATTTGATGCATTTCTATATGAAAATGAATATAATGATAGTTTTGTACAAGTGCAGCTGTTTAGGGAAAATCTACAATACTCTTGTGTCCCTTATTTGTTATGGGGAGCCCTAGAAACTCTTTGTCCTTCATTTCTTCCTCTACATGCTTCTTTCCTTTCCATTCTATCTCATTCTCGTTTGAGCTCATTCACTGTCCCTGTCTCCCACAATCTGGAATTATGTTTTCTCAGTCTCTCCTTTCTGAATCTATTTACGTTTCTCTTCCAAGCACCTCTCCAGATTTCACTTTTTTTTTTTTCTTTTTGAACTATATAACCTGCCCCTCCTTGGACAATTCTGTGGAGTCACTCTCTTCTTGCTATAGGTTCTGATTGAGGACAGTTGCAATAGAAAGGAAGGAAGAAGGATAGCAGAGCAGAAATAATGATTATAAGCAGTCATGTAAGGATACTGTAGGGGAAGAAAATAAATCATCTTTGAAAAACTTAGCTATCTCATATTCTTCTGAGGAAAAAACATTTTTTTGACTAAGTTTCTTTTTCACATTTCACATTAATTTTGCTTGTGAGGTGGTATACCTGAAGATTGCGTGTCTTTAAGGTCCTTTAGGAGTGTTTTTAGCTCCTTGTGACATTACTGTTATAAACCTATGATAATTAAATCAAATTTTAAGTCATTTTTAAGAATATAAATATTAATAAAAATTATGCAAAAATATTTTTATTCTCCTCCTTTAAGATTGTGAAACTTGGACCTCTTAGATTTACACAGTGAAAAAGAAAAGAAAAAATACCAGTTGAAAATTGTGCCTATATACAGAGGGAGGCAATTGTTTACATATATATATATGTGTGTATGTGTACAGACATATATGTATAAATCTGTAATATTCCTGAGGTACTTACTTTTAAACAGCTAGCTTATATAATGCCCATTTCCATGAGGTGTCACACAGCATTCAGAGAACTAGATGGGAGATTAAGATATAATTCACAGCTCTGAGGGCTATGTGGCCAAAGAAATAAAAGGTTAATTCTACCATGTCTTTTTTGTTTAATTTATTTATACGTTTAAAATAGTTTCAGTATTAAAGCCCCAGTCTCTGTAAGAATACTTTGAATAAGAGTACTTTAAATATAGATCAAGTCAAATCTCAATGAAATGTATGGTATCAAGAAGACACTTCAGAAATCGGTGTCTATTTTCTGCTACCAGTAATGCAATTTTAACAGTCACTGAATTGGGTTGTTTTGTACAATACAGGAGGTATCATTTTACTGTGTAATTCAGGGTTGTAGTTTAAATACAACACTGGATGATTTGGTCCTTAGCTATCTTTGACAAAACCTCCAAGGTAGCTACTTCCCTCTCCTTTTGTTACCTTGCAACAATAGCTGAAGACACCTGAACCTGCAGGGTTAAAGAGAAAAGCAGTGCCTTGGCAATACTAGTCCCTTTTTCAGAAGGATATTGCATGCAGTGCTCTAACAGAAAATGATCCTCCTGAACCTCAAGGCATTAACCCTACCTAAATGTAGGTGTGTTAACCCTACGTTTGTTTGAAGAGGCATACAGATAAAAGCTGCTGCTCTAATTAGGAGAAAATTACATGTTTATGATTTTTGATCATTGTGATTTTGTACTACACAGTTAATATATTTATTTTTATTTCTCTTGAATTAGAACTTTAGGATCAACATTAAATAAGTCAAAATAAATTTAACTGCTGTAGAATATTTGAAGAAATACTTTTATCCACTCACAAGAGAAGAAAGATGGAAATCAGAGATGGTACTGGATTCTTTTAGCACAACTGTGCCCTAGAAATACAAAACAAATGGAAGGTTATGAAAATTTTTTGAATTTCAAGAGGACTACAATTTTTAAGCCTTGGCTTATAAATCCATATGAAAATTCTTCTTTACAATAAAAAAAAAAAGGCTTTTCCAAAGGAAAAATAAATCCGGAGAAGAAGGTACATGTACATATTAAAAGAAGAAAGCATGATTTGGTTGTTACTATGTATAAAGTATATATTTCAACAAGGTTTTGGCCTTAGGTGCATTATTACCGATGTCTGTGATCTCTACAGTAAAAACAGTTGAGTATTAAACCTAGAACATTTACATGAAATTAAACATTGTCGTTTTCTAAAATGGTAGTCTGTGAATCCTGCTAACTTCATCTGGCTCACCCAAAGAGAACATTTCCACCCACGTTTCCATTATCCACCCAAAGAGAACATTTGCATTTAACTCATCTCTAAGTATTTTCTCTTATTTTTGCGAATGTTTTTCACCATACATTTTCCTTCTGTTTATCTCCATTATCAAAAGCTAAAATGTTTGATTGTCTAATTTAGAATTAGACTACCACAGTACTTAGTCGTTACTATTAAACATAGGGTTTACTGTATTTTTGTCCTTGTCTAATACATCACTTCTCAGGATTTCTGTTAAATTCTCTGAAGTTCATGCTGGCAGATTCTGTGTTTGGGAGATAACGGCCAAGAGACATTCTTCTTGATTAAGAAGACATTTCTAAAAATGACATTTCATCCAGAATTTTCACTGCACATGAAATTTAGAAATATTTTGAAAATCCACAGAAGACTATAATCAAAATTATTCAATTTTGATTTTACATTTATTTAAGTAGATATATATTTATGGACCTACCCTGACAGTTGTAATGTCATTTCAGTTTTTACTATCTGATTTCCGATCAGTTTTCCAAACTCTTCATTATTTTATTAGAATATTAATCAGTATAGTTATTGAGAGGCAGTTATTATTTAGTATCAATTATTATTGATAATTTAATAATTTATATCAATAATTTAATCACTAATTTAATATCAATGAGTATGTCTTCCAACACAGAAGATGAAATCACATTAAAAAAAAAGTCCTTTTATTCAGCTGGAGCAGTCTTAAAAATAACTAGCTTCCTCCTCCATTTTATACATTAAAATATATAGAATGCTGAGGAAAGCAAAACACTGTGTACTTTGCTTTCCTTTTTTCTTTTTTTTAAATTATTTTTATTTTCCTGTGGTGATATGAAAGTTCATGGTATCTGAAACATATAATACGGTGGATTATTTACAGAGAAGCCAGAAAACATTGGTCATCTCTCTCCTGATCTTCTTAAACAAAATTCTAATTTAAATCAAAATTCTTTTTTTTTCAGTGATTTAGTTTTCATATTAATATAGTATAATTTAGAATATTTTTTAATGTTTCCACGGTGAATGCAGAAATATGTCTTCAGTTAGTCCATAAATGCCCTCTGGTGACTATCTCCAAAAATGCAAGCCTTTTTCCCTTTGATTTTACTTTTTTCAATACCCAGTACAGTAGTTCAGCCAACAGATGTGGAACTCACAACAGAAAATAAACAAACAAAAACTTTAGAGATCAAATACTTAGGATGCAGCCCTGTGCCACATGCTCTAGGTGACCCTGTGTGTGCAGTGGGTTGGACTAGATGATTTCTAAAGGTACCTTCCAACCTTAAGGATCTGTGATTGTATGATTAGCAGGCTACTTTTAAGCATGGGGTCTGTTTTGTTTTGTTTCTTGGACTTGAGGTTTTAGGGGAAGCACACTGAATTTATCCAACTATTAATTAGGTGGCCTTAAAATTCTATTATAAAATATAAATGGCAAATAACTCTAAATTGTTTTAAGAACAATTAACAGACCAGTGGGAAAACAATACTGATGATGTAGAAAGCACCAGACTTGTCCATAAAATAAAAATCAATCCAAGAGGAACTACGAAAAGTCTTATATAAAGGAGAGTAGATGAGTAAATTGAAATGAAGATGACTTTCCTTAAAATTCTAGGTCAACTAGAATGATCTGCATAGATTACAGCGTATTCATTCTTTCTGTGAATAATAAATTTCAGAGTATATATAGTTCTTTATGTTGTGACAAAGGTACTAAATCACTGCCATTTCATTATCTGTGTAGAGTAAACAGTACTTAAGTTAACCTTTATTCATACGGCAGTGTTTACCTGATCTATTGGATTTTTTTAAATTGAATATAAATATTATTTAATAGAAAAGTATGCACATCTCACTTTTAAGATTTCATTCCTTATTCTCAGAGTTTTGAACTGAAAAGACTACTGTAGAATAAATAGAAAACTCTCCAATTCATAAATATACAGTACAGCTCCTTTCATTTGTTCACATGGCCACAAACGTTCCTCAGAATGTTTCTTTTAGTGGATATGCTGTCCCAGTCTATTTTAGTAAAATTTATGAGAGGTCAAGATACCATCCCATTTAAGAAGCATGAAGATGCATGGACTGAATGCAATGGATCAAAGATACCAGTAGTTAAGAAAGCTAGAATTTGGAGAGGTAAGTGTAGCAAAATAAGTTATTACCCACTGAACTGAACCCCATGATTTAATGGCAAATAATTAAAGTTTCTGCCTCAGTACCCACAGGTCTTGGAAAGTTTAGTGGAAGTTGGACTGGGCAATAAATATACAAATATTTCACACTGATCATAGAAATATTCTAACTAAACTGTGCATGCTCTAATACAAAATAAAGCAAGTTCTGTTTACCCTATGCCTACTGAACATTCATGGGGCCATAGGACTAGCAATTTAAAACCATATGAAAGGATGTTAGTTTTACTGAGGCTAAAATAAGATAGCAGGAAAGCATCTGCAAACATTGCAGCAGTGAGTTCAGTGAATTATTTTGTAGCAACTGTATTGATCCAAAATTTCTGTATTGAAAGATAAACTCAAATTTGTGATAGTCACGCTTAAACTCACTGCAATAACAAAAACTACTGTGACACAATAAATAAATAAGTAAATAGAAATTCACAACTCTCCCATTCCAATTCTATTTAGGGAATCTGGCCAAGAGGAAAAAAAAGTATTGTTGTTTTTCTGTGAGTTAACAAAGAAATACCCATCTTTTATAATGCCCTGATAATATATCTAGAGAATAACAGCATGCAACATGCACATTGAGTACTGATTTGATTTGCTACATTATCTCAACTACATTGTTAAACAAAGAAAATATGCTGTTAATGCTCTTTATATATCAAACATCATGTCTTGATAAAGACATCCAAGCTGTGTCAACAACTTCTATCTTACTAAAAAAAAAAACTAGTTTGATTTGTGCTGCGTGTGACAATATGCCAAATCATCAAGTTTCCTAAATTACAAACAGATTTTCTATACTCAGTGTTCATGAAACCAAATATGGCAAGGCAACTCATTTACCTCCCCAAATATAAGCACAGAGACAAAATGGCATCATAGGTTCCTACAACAGCTCTCCAAAAGATAATTGCTGTGCCTATACTGGAAGTGGTTCACATAGATATTTTATGTTCATTTTCACCACTTTAGAAATTGACTAGATTATCAGAAGGTCTCAATAAATATTAGTATTGTTTGAAAAAACATATATTAATATTGTAAGTGCCCCATGACTGTTTCTTGCAGTAAGAAATAAGGTATTTAGGACAAAAAAAAAAAAGTTGTTCTAGGAGTTTCCATATCATCTAGTCTCAGAGACTTATGGATGAAAAAGGATTCTGTGACTGGCGAGGAGTTAATTATAATAAGTAGATAGGTAGAGTGAGAAAGATTTCAAAGTCTTCTCAATGCACAAAAAATTAGACACTGTAGCCATGATTTACAACACTGTCATCTTTTTCTTCTTCTCTCAGTTTCTCACTTTTTAGTAAAATTCACATTTTTTCATACTTCCAATTCTTTATGTTTGCAGCGTCTGTTATCTTTTCCCATGTTTTTATCACATATCCACCTTAGTGTGTTGTCAGCACATGCAGATAAATAACATTGTTTATTAGATATGGCAGATGGGATGAAAGTGTTCCCTGCAGACTGTAGCCCCTGGAAGTGGTCAATAGCTTTATTTTTAAATGGAATGTATTTTTGGTGTTGCTGGTGGCATTGTTATAGACAAAGAAATCCTGCCTTGTATGAATACCATACTTTTATCAAGATGAATCTGGAATGTTTCCTAGGTTATACATCTGCTTGCTCCATCTAATTTACATATCAGAAGATATGCTGACCAGGGGATATGGAGAGTAATTATATGTATTACAAGTTGTTAGGCTACTATTTCTACAACTGCCAAGGATTCGTCACCACCACCCCCTAAATCTAAACAAGCTTCTGGTTAGCTGGCTGTCAGAAGCAAGTTAAAATGCTTGTATGCCAGATATGACTAGCTGTACTGTGTTTACATGCTACCATGGACATATTGCAAGACGTGTCACAGGCTAGACATTTGCCATCTACTAGAGGGCAATCCTGTTAAATATTCTAGTATTGTACATTGTGCTTAAGATTCTTTTTCCTTTATTTCTTTTATTAACTATATTTCTTAAGGTATCTGGTTTGTTTCATAATTGAACTCTAGACAAAGAAGTGGTAGAGGCAGATCAAAAACAAATGAGTTCCCTTAAGGGACAAAGTCTTACTGTTATAGTAGCCTCTGCATGTGGTTCTCTATCTGGCAGGAACAGCGATAAACCAGTAAGAATAGAGAAATCTGCTGTGTTTGTAGGTACTATGATTCATATGTGAGGTGGCATATTATAGAGACCCACACTGGAGCAAAACAGCTACGGTGAATGTAGGTTGGTATGCATCAAGCAGTGAGGGGACTCATTAATGGCTAGTGTAATAGGTCATATGTTAGTTTTCAAGAGATTTAAATTATTCGTCTGAGTTTCACCAACCCTTTAGCATCCATCAGAATTTAGGTAGTTTACTAGAGATGAAAGAGTTTTGGAGGGTTCCCTTGGGGTAGCTGATAGGAAGGTTGGTTCTTTGTTCCTCCTCTCCAGTCAGGAATGATGAAACAAAATCCCAGTTCTTTTACACACATATAGATCAAGTATATGATATAGTGGCAGATCCAGATAGTTTAAAAGAAGATAAGCAGAGAACTAGTAGAACATGTAGTCTAAGTGGCTGTGTTGCTCAGCAGTAAATGCATTTAAGAAGCAAGATGTCATTATGAAGTGGGGAGGGGAAGAGCACCTAGGTGCACCCACTTAAATATACACCAGTATATAAACATTATGACACCACGCTAAGCTTGCCCTGTGGTCTATCCTTGACCAAAATAATACTTGCTACTGACTAAATAAAAATGTGAAATTAAAATTTCATGATGCGGATTTTTAATGGAGATCCACTGAATAATTTTATCAAAAGCACCTCAGCAAAAGGGCATGTTTCAGCCTGTCAGTAGACATCAGTTGGCACAATGTCTGCTCATTGTGCCAGCTGTTTCAGACTGCCTTTACAGCGGTGAACTCTTAAACTGTCCTCAATTGCCCTTCTTAGGAATGGTAAGAAAAATGAGATCTCCAGATGAAATGCACAAGACTTTTGATGTCCATGTTTGCCCAGACATCAGGAATCAGACCAATTTCACTTCTGGTCTGTAGTCATATAGGCATCTACCATTTGTTTGATACAGCTGTATGCTAACTTCCAAGATACTAACTTGTTTGCTTGTTGAAAGTACATTCTCAAAAGCTTCTATAAAAGAGGTATCATCAAATATGTGGAACCTAATATAGGAACCTAAATTATATTGTTCTTATTCAGTAGCAACTTTTGAAAAAGCTGTGTTTATCTTCAGAAACATTTTTGTACATCTTTGTAGTAAATAACTTTGACTTTGAATACCCAGTGAATCACAGCAATAACAGTGAAGATAAAACTATGATTTCCAATGAAATAGTAGCCATTCTACAAAGACTTGTAAGTGGTGATCTGATGCAATTAATAAACTTCTGTTCATGTGATTTAGGCTATTATCTGCCTTTCCTGAACGTATTGACTTCTTACAGGCTTATGTTTAGCTTGTTATTATATGATGTGTTTTCAAACCACCTATCATTTAACTGCATAACAACTGAGAAGGCAATATTTGATAGTGAAAATATTCTGAATGAACAGGTCAAAGAAAACATGATAAATATTCCAACAATGTCTAGATTTTGTCCGCTTTAAATTAACTTTAAAGCGTTAGAAACCAGCACAGAACTGTCAGAGCCAGAGTTTTCTAAAATTCAGAGTCCTAGTGCCATCAAAAACGTAACATAGCTCTCATTACTCAGCAGATAGAGAACTCCTTGCTTACTCCGGAAGTCATTCCTCCTCCTTTCTCATTTCTTTTTCTTTTTCTGTATAAGCATAGAGAGATATTCACTTGTGACTTCTGTCTTTTAGACTGATGATGTCATATGACTGATTTTAATGTGTAAGATAAAGGCTGCGGACTCTCTTCATTGTGAAATGAAGGTGAGTGTCTGAAATAAAAGTTATGTATCCCTCAGGTTCACAACCATTCTTTTTCTTATTTTCCTTTCTTAAATATGGTTGCTAAAACATGAAGTTTTCAAGACTTCCATGTGACCTTAGTAGGATATCCGCCTTCCAGTGTGGGATTACATTGAGGAAGCTAAGAAAATAAAGACTTCAACTTCCTCAGCAAAATATACTCTGAATTTTAGTTAACCAAATATTGGTGCTAGCAAAACAGACAGAAAATTTAAAAATTACCAATAATGCAGGATTGTATGTGTAGTATATCACATACAAGACAGATATATTTTATTAGCTATAAAGAGAGATTATTAAATGTATTGCCCACATTATTTGAGATCAATGCAATATGAGTAACTGTATTCCTTAGTCTTCTAATTGCATAATATTAAGATCTCAGTGCAGATATGAAACTCAGGTATACAGATGGCAAATACATTTCATGGGCTGCAGTGCCTACAGCTGAAAGCAGGCTTTTTCCAAGCCTTACAGATTTATTTTTATTCTTCAATAAAAAAGCCAAAATAAGAAATTAAGTAGCTACAAAAATTAAAAAATATATATTTCAGTGTTGATTTCTGTGAACCACTCTGTTCTGTGTGGTTGTGTTCCAGAAGCCACCCACTATGTGCTTTCTTGAAGTAATTTTTGTTTTAACTTTCTTTGCAGAAATTTTTATTCATAAGACTTAGAAAATTTTAATAATAGCTTTTCCTGAGTTATATTATAAAGCTCCAAAAGTCACATCAAATTCCCCTAGAAAGAGAAACATAGTATGACTGATTTGTCAAGGATAATCTAAGTGGAGTTGTATAAAGAATCTTTATATTTCTGGCCCACTATTCATACTGTATGAACAAATCATCCTGTACTGAACCTTTACAGGATATCTGTTTTTGTCCAAATAGTTAAAGAGATATAAGTATTGTTAAAAACTTTTAATTGCTTGTTTAGGATGTGTGCAAAAGAGAGTGACTGTACTAGGAAATGTTTTTTTCATGATAGTTATACCTAAAGTGTGATGTTGTTTATTTTGATATAAAGTGATAGATGTGCATTACTGCTGTAAAATGTTTGTTAATAACATGCATCTACAGATGTGTGGAATGCCCTGAGAATAAGTAGGGTTTATACCATTCTGCAGGTGCAGGCTTTAATAACAGGAATTACCTTTCCTGCTTATCCACTTCTTTTCCTTATCAAATCTTTTCAGTATCTCAATTAATATTAAGTATCATTTCTGTCTAAAGCATATAGTACACATTTATTTAATATATGTACCTATTTTTGTATGAATAAAATGTAAGATATGCTCACTTAAGAGAACAAAATACTTTAATTTTGTTGTTTTAGCAGCATTAAAATACTAAAACACATCTGGAACAACAGGTAAAACAAGATAAATGTTTAGCTTTCTTATAGGTAATATACTAATATGATTAGATTGTAAGAGTTGTAATTTAACAAAACTGTTATATGAAATATTTTGTTTAGCATTCATTAAAAACTGCTAATGTACTTGTGTTTTTTTCATGGACTATATTTTTATGCATATTATTAGTGGAATACAAATATGCAAAAAAGTAGACAGTTTGGTGTTAAAATGTGAAAAGAAAAATTGTACAAATCTTATTCTTAATGTGTATGAGAACATTTTTTACCACAAATTCCATATTTTAATAATACTATCCTAACTCTATTTTTTAAACTCATTTTGTCACTGTTTTGTAACAGAAACACTGTAAATATTATAGATGTGGTAAACTATTATACTTGTTTTCTTATAAATGAAATGATCTGTGCCAACACTGACAAAATGAATTAATGTGTTACTAAGGCAACAGTCACATTATATGCTTTCTCTTTCACAGTATGCGGTAGAGCATATGGTTTACTCTTAATGGAACACTAGCTTCTCATTAACATACCAGTAGCAATGTCAGAACTTACAAACCAGCATAACAGGGAAATGGAAAAACTTATAAATTAGATCCTTTCAGTATTATTGAGTAGGAAATGACTGATGTTGTAAGGTACAATATTTAGCTAATACAGTGCCCTTTTCTGTATCTTTCCTCTCCAAAAAACTTTTTCTTGTTATAAATACAAATATTGAGATACTTTTTTTTTTTTTTTTAACTTTAAAATGATTGGCATTCTTATCAGTTTTAAATTCATTTTCAGTCCTTTTTTCTCCCACACTGCATTTTATAGAAGCTTCTTTTACTCTAGAATGTACTGCAAGGAACATTATGGGAACAAAGTGTTCATTTCTCTTATAAATGGACTATCCCTTCAGTGAGTGCAGTGAAACAATTAGGAACTGTAAAATGAACCACATGGTTTTGTGGGCATTTGGGAACACACAAAAGAAATAGATACTCTAAGCAGTTGCATCAGCTTATGAGGACAAAATACTGCAATAGACTTTACTAGGACTTGTTTGATGAGGGCTGCCATACTATTGCCAGTTTCTTAATCTGAAAAATTTATTGCTGTTTTGACCACTGAAGGATATTACCCTTATTATCTAATGTCTACAAATTAAGAGGTATCTGTGAAAGGATAGCAGTACAGTAAGTATTATAAGAAGGGAATACGGAAGAGTTCTTTATTTTCTGCTTATCCAAGAAATTCAGCTTCCTTTCAGAGTGAAATAATTACTGAAATAATAATAATAAAAATACTGCTGTTTCACACCTAGGCTGCATTTCCTTCACTTCAGTACTGTTATCCATAGTGATGAAGTCAGAGGCCTGGTCATAAGTGGTTATCTGATGTCCAAGGCACTGCATGGTTAAAATTTGAATCGTCCAAGACTGGGACAATGTTTTACTAGAGTTGAGATCTGAAATCTCAAAAATTTCATGTCACAAACTATGTGATAAAGCCCATATTTTGCAGGTTACAAACCCCATCTTTGGGTCTCAGAGAATGGACAAAAATGTGGCATATCTGTAGGGATTCAACATGATTCCAGTAGTGTTACTGGTAGTGGATTTCTCATTTCAGAACTGAACCCTATGTGAGCCCTACTGTATTTGTAACATTATAGAATATAAGGCAGATGACTGCAGTCGTGTTTTCAATGATATTTTACTTTAAACTGCATATGTTTAGGTGGTTTTGAAGTTTAAGATTGTCATGCAGAGCTTGGGGTTTGAGACAATCTTAATTAAAAAAGTCCATGTGCCATTAAATATACAAATTCATCAATTAGGGACTTGAACATCTTAATATAAGACTTTTTTTTCAAATCGGCTTTGCTATTTAGTCTGCTATTTAGTTCTTTCCTTATTCTGTCTGAGCTTTTTGTTCCTTCTGCTTCCATTTTTACTATTTCTTTTTTTTCCTTTTTTTTCTTTTTTAATTATGCTATATATTCCTCTCCTGTTTTCAACATGGTTGGTGAGGTTTCTACATCTACCCGCTAAGGAATTTGTATTAAGAACTAAACCAAATGCATCTCCGCTCCCGAGGGCTTTTAGCAAATAGTAACACAGCAGTGCTTATGGCAAAGGCTAGGAAGTCAAAAAGCATGAGCTGTTCACACCCAGGTGTGTGTGCATCTCTGTGTGTGTAAATAAACACGGTAAAGCATACTTTGTTTGTGGAATCCTATTCTTTCATTGAGAGGAAGTCATCAACAAAAAGTGTAATTATCAGACTAGCCTAGCTTCTCTTTTTCCAACTGTATTGTGTATCCGCACCTGAGTGAACCCTTATCTCACCTCATCGAGGATACCTAAGCTGAGTATCAGTTTAACTGCAATAACACAAACTGTTACTGCAATTAGTTCTACCCTAACTCAGCAGTGATGTTTGTCCTGTATATATTTTTCCCAAACAGAAATAATTCATCTATACCAGGCATAGATTATAAACGGAGGAGGGAAGAGGAAGCTTTATTAACTCATTTACCTTTATGAAATGCAAGGATAATTGCCTTAAGCATAAATTGCATGTTCGCTCTCTATTCTTTCACATCCAGCCTGTGCTAAAGCAGCTCACATTTTTATCACTCACCTTTGCATCTTGATGCTATGGGAGGCACGTCACCTTTGAACAGTGACTCTGCGAAAGCCTGACACTCTGATAAAAGTAAAATAGCAAGGGCTGTTTATGGTTTTGGTTGTGTGCAGAGCGTGTCATTACTTACGTGGTCACTCCCTCATTGGGCTATACTGGATTTCTATGGGGAGAAACCAGTGTTTGTGAAGAAATCTCACAGTGATTTGTAATTACATTACAATACAGTAGGTAGTAATAAATGCCTTCAAATGATGTTTCCGGTTCAAAGAGATAATTAAAATGTGTGTCTGTCTGACTCCGCTTCCCGCCAGCTCAGTCTAGTCCCTATGCTGCCAGTAGCTGTTTTGTTTAGACAAAGGAGCTCTATGTTGGATTAACAATAACACTTAAAACAATTGCAGAACAAGCACTTGTTTCAGACTGGATGCTGGTGAGGCTCATGGACTCTAGCAATGGCTCCTTCCCCAGAGAAAGCATAATTTCAGTGGATTTCCATTGGTATTGAGGCTTTAAGCCTTCAACTAGGCTTCCAGACACCCCCTTCAAGAGAGAAAATTAATTAGGGAGCCAAGGAAGCCAGTGTGCTTATCATCTGATCAGGCCATTGACATAAGTGCTTCACACTTTTTTCAAAGCCGAAAGCTGCCTTGTACACCTGCTCAGAGGACTCATCAATTTTATTTGAGCCGTCAGCTCTTTTAAGCTTGTCCACGAAAGAAGTGGCAATTGTGCTGGGGAGGGAAGGAGAGGGAAAGATGTATTGCGAGCTCTTTATCTTGATGGGACTGTTTGTTTTTGCACTAACGTTTGTAGTGAAACAAAGAGGATTTAATCGTGGCAAACAAAAGCCTACTGGCACCCAGAGGGACCTCATTTTCTCTCTTACAAGGCTCTTTCGTTTCAGGTTGCAACATCTTCTTTTCGGCCTATCTACAAGGCTAAGTTTCTTACCTGGGGCTTAAACCTGTGAGGCGTGAAGCTCTTCTTTTGTTTTGACAGGTGCTCTTTGCTGCACAGCAGCCCAGCTTTGGAGATGGGAGTACAAAGAAGAACAAATTTCAGATATGCTAATGACCAAATTGTGGTCTTTAATGAGGTTTATTGGCTTACTTCACTTCTAGTTCTTAGGATAATGTGGCAAAAACTATTTATGACAATAAAGGAATGGTGTGAAAGTTTGTTGCTTATTTATGCAGTGCACAAATTCCACCAGTTTCTATAAAACCTCTGGAATAAGGGCAATGCGAAGAATCAGACCAGAGCCCCTTGCGTGGCATAGCTGCATACAATGTGCTAGAATCATAAAGAAACTGAATGGAGGAAATTCAAAATACTATTTGTTTATCTAATTATGCAGCTTCCAAACACTTGCAGAGATGGACAGTCTTTTTTGTTGTCCAGTTTCCCTCAGCTTAGCAGACCATATATCTGTTAGCATATCGTATTTGTGGTTTGATCCTTAACTACTGGCCCAGAAGGCCACTGTAATATGAATAATAAAAGTTTACATAGGTTTTTTAATGAATAAGCAGACAATCAGGTCTTGAAGCTGTGAAGAAACACCCTTCATTTCCCTTTCTTTCCCTTCCCTTTTAACATCTCTTTAGTAATACCATTATTCAGTCCCATTGATTGCTCCTAAGTCCCTGACCTTTCTTCTGTTACAGATAAAGGTTCCTCTCAACCCCTGCCCAGAAGAATGGCCACCATAGCATCAGATTTACTTCCTCCTTTTTAATCCGTACCTTTTCACTTTTGAGAACCTACCATCACCAAGAGATGACTAAATTCCAAATATCTTTTCCTATTTTGACAATTACATAGTGTGGAAGTGACGTACATTTTCTTTTCTTGTAGTTTAGAAGGGACTTAAAAGCTCCAGCTTTTAAGTGTCTGTTATAAAAGAGCCTGAAGGAACAGCGTATGTTGGGTATGGACAAAAGGTAGGAATAAAGGAAAGAGAGAACCAATTTGCTATAGTTAGAAGCTAGATATGAAATGCAAGGTACAGTCTGGCAATTTCATTAGTAAACAAAAAATCAGTATAATTTTCTTCATAGTTTTGGTAATTCAGATTTAGAAGAACATTTTTCCCAGTGGCTTGACTTATGTTTTCTGTGCTTCTCTTTGTATTTTCAAAAGAAAGCACAGCTGTGGAACCTTGCAAAAACAATAATGTATTACTTCTTTGGAAGCTATTCAAATCTCAATTTATTTGAAGTTTCTATGAGAGGTCAATAATACTAGTAAATTGGACCTAATGTCTTCAAAGATTTTTATTTTCTCATTTCTAACTTTATCTTATGAATAAACTTGGGTGGCAGTGGACATTTCATTTTCCCTACTGAAGCGCTGACTATAAAGGTGTATCCTGTCACCCCCATTGCCCAGACCTATACCTTCCTTAATGCTGTCGTTTTGAATAACCTGGATTACCTGCAATGATTAAAGCAAACAGACGAAATCTATGCCAGCCTAAAGTCATCATGCAGTACTGCTTGTCAGAATTTGTTGGGTTTTAAGTCTCAGTATTTTTTCATCAAAAATCAAAGTGATTTTTCTCTCCTAGGAATCTTATGTGTTAAGTTCTAAATTTTTTTTCTGGAAGGGACACTTGATACTTAAAATATTATGCTGAATATTCATCTAGAAAATATTTCATCAGCTTTAGTTTACAGTTGCATAGAACTATATTCAAATGAAGCTCCTACATGGAGAAAGGGCCATTAATAGTGAATGCAAAAATGTGAAACTTGGAAGGGACATTTTGTTCAGGACCACCAGCACAAAACTTCATCTGTGGCTGAATGAGGAGATATTTTAACTTGGAGCTGGTACCCGCTCATCTTTCAAGTCTTTATCCTGAAGAGTTGAGTGAATTTTGCAGAATTTTCACCTGTAATTCCAGAACATCTAGGCAATAGGCCTGTTATTTTCAGCTATTCTCATATACTAGACAGTTTCTCACTGAACTGGGCAGGAAGGAAGGAGGAAAGCCTTCCCACACATTAATTCTGGTATTTTCAGGAGGGTCTATATATGTTTGTGACCTTGTACGGACAGATGGACCATGCAATCCATATTAAAACTGACATGGGAACATAGGCAAGGAGGAGCACCAATATATGTGACAACTTAATAAAATCAGTAGAGAGAGAATATTAGTTTTGCTGATAAGTGTCTGGACTACAGTGAAATATGTGTCAAAGCTTGTCTCCAATAAGCTTAACATTGCTGAAATATCTCCAAGATTTTTACTTCCGTTTTACTTCCGATGAGTTTTTTTTCTGTCTGTTACAATGGTCACTAAATCAGGTCTTGGTCAGGACAACAAAGAATAAGAATTAAGTAAGTGAAAAACAGTCCAATGCTAACAAAATAAATAAATAAATAAATAAGATGTGTTGGCTTTCACAGTGTGTAAACTCTTGTGAGTGCTTCCTGATAGAGGGATGTGGGAGGGAATAGTTGCACCTCTGTCTGGGCACAAGGCTCAGCAAAGTTGGGGTGTCTCTCCACTGTGCTGACCTTTTACGTTCCCTCCTCCAGTGAAGTCGGCAACAGGAACGTAAGGACTGCAGAAACATATCAGAGTTAAGTTTGTATATGAAGTTGTTTGTGGAACAGATTTGTTCTATAGAGCAGAAATAGATGGCCACCCTCTCATGGGCTTAGTGGGAACAGCATCTATGACTGGTGCCTTGGCCCTGTGCTCCGCCGGGGGCTCAGGGCTGTGGATTTTCTGGCAGAAGATGGCTTTATAGCCTCGCGAGATTCTATAGCTGGAAACTGGAGCACAGCACCTTGGATTAGCAAAAAGATACACATGGTTAATATCGAGAACTCTAAATCACTAGGGAAGAATTTCCAGAAACAGCACAGATCCCATACGGTTTGAAGTATTTATTTAGATATTTGAATTCTTTCTACAATATTCAATAGGAAGATTGTGGATTTAATAGGGAACATAACTAGTCTGAGATTCTGCTGTCTCTCCTTTGTAAGCGATTGGAAAAACTCTGTTTTCTCGTGCTTAAAAAGAAAAAAAAAAGTCTCTCTGTAAGCCTTATGCTTGTCCATAATTTTCCAGATCTGTGACAACTGTTTCAATGAGAATCTATCACCCTGTGTTCTCACCCCCTTCTTACTATTTCCCTTTCATTTCCATCCTAAGCTGGGACAAAACTGAACTTTCCATGAAGTCTCTTTCCCACTAGTTTCTCCATGTTGTTTCATAGCTCTTCCAGCTTGTCTTTAAATGTGTTACCAAGTATTTAGTTTGATTTGTACAGTTAAAATTATAAGCTATTTGGAGGCAATTTTCTGTGGAAAAACACAATCAATGAGTGACTATATTGATGAGGAGTTTCTGGGGTGCAAACTTTATATTTATTCGCACCAGGCTGAGAAATCTACCATGACTGACCATATTTTCCTACTGTCTTTTGCCTGACTGTCTTTCATCCTTCAGATTTTATTTCCAGGCTCTGCTGGCATTGAAGTTTACAAGTTTTCTAGGCAGTGCAGAGCCATGTTAGTGAGTTGTTGCATCCTTTGTTTTGTTAGGTAAAAAAAAACTCTAGCTTAAAAAAGTTAAAACAAAATTTTGGTCGCATCACTGATCTGCCTCTCTAAGGGTTAAATTGTAAAGCAGCAGGCTCACTCTTTAGTGAGATTTTAGGCGTTTAAGTGACAATGGGAGTCTGGACGAACTGCTGGGATAGGAAGTTGGACAGCAAGGTTCAGCTCTTACGAGGGAGTCCCAGAGTAAGCCAAGAGGCCGGGAGGTTAAAGGGCAGTGCTCCAGCTTCCCTTTGGATTCAGAGACTCCAAACGTGGAGGCATTCAGTGGCCGGATTCCCTCCTGACAACTAGATGAATGGCCAGTAGCGAGATGCAGCTAAACTGATCCTGCTGTCACCTGGGCATAGCTCGTCACCAATCTGCATTAGTTCAAATGGAGATAATGCTTGAAGAACAATTCTATTAAAGTCATAGACAAGAGGAATTAAAGAGAAAGACCATGCTGGACACAAGATTTGCTAATTTATAGCAGCAAGACTGGAAGTTAGCAAAGATCAGGAAAACTCTTGTAGTAATCATTCCCAAGTAGAAAGCTTGATCATTACTGTAATATTTACATGTGAACCAAATAGGCAATATGCAAGGTCCAGTGTGTTTCTCCTGGTAAGAATAAGAAATGGATCCTGAGTCCTGTTTGGTTACAAAGGTCATACACATTTTTTGTATACCTTTTTGATAGCAGGCAAAAAAAAGGAGTGAAAACTTCTTTGTTCACAGTTCCATGTGTTTTTCGAATTACTAACTTTCCCCTTTTTCTTCCCTCTTCAAAGTATTGCACTACTTTTACTTCGTTTAGGCAGTTTCTATGATGACAGGTAAAATGTTGCAATCTTGCCCCTGATCCTTGATCTTCTTTACAGCAATTTGCCTTAAGCAACCTCAATTAGTTCTTGCTAAGACAAAACTTCAATCTTCTTGCTTTCTGTTTGATACTTGGTGGCTTCTACTCACAAAACAATAGGACGTTAAAGTCCCTTGTGTTTTTGTTTAACTACTGTGCCCATACATTTTCTTTTTTGATTGTTGTTTCATGTTTTGAGCAATAGCTGCTATTATTTGTTTGTTTATTTTTGTTTTTGTTTGTTTGTTTTTGACTTTTGTAGAGGAATGAAAGCTTTATACCTTGATCCTACATGCACTAACACTAGTTTGCTTCAACAAAATTTTATACAATCTATCTTACAACAGCATTTTCATCACATCTTTTTAGCACAGACTGAGTATCTCCTGCACTTTTTGCATTCTAGTTTGTTTACAATAATACACACATACAGCCCCTGTCCTAACCCAACAAGAATTATTTGAGCCCCCTTTTTCCTTTCTTTTCTTTATTAAGCCCTCTAAAAGTTCACCATCATCCCAATGGGCAAATGCAAAACTCTTAGTTTAGTTTATCTAAACTAAGATAGTTTAGAGTATCTTAGTTTTAAGATACCTTAGGTATCTTAGAGGGGCTTGTGTGGAAGGATTTGTTTGTTTTGCACACAGCTTCTTGCAGTTCCTGTAAAGACCTATTTTCAACTGTTACCTGGTTGCACTTGCAAAAGATGAAATATTTATTTGCAAAGCTGTGCCATGTAAGAAACTCAAACTTATCAACAGATATCAATAACATGGATTTTATTTGTTCTTTTTTTGGGGCAGGAGTAATGGAGAGGGACAGACCAAAAAAAAAATCTGTAAGTGCTAAATATATATAATGAATTCTCTAAACCAAAATACCTGAGATTTAGCTCCCTGGGTGCTGAAGCAATATATATGAGACTCGTTACCATGATTCACAAAGAGCCATCTTGCTGTTTAAGTACACTTTCAGCTACAGCAGCTGTTTTGATTCATAATCTGTGCTATAGCAAGGTTTATTTTAAAATACCAAGCAGGGGACAGGGCATTCAAACATCAATTACTTAACTGAGAGGATTCAAAAACTGAAGTGCTTGAAACTGAAATGAAACACATGGCAAATATTTTGCTTCCTGTCACACAAGGGATCCGATCCTGCAAACTATGTGAGTGCAAAGCTCCATTTCATCTAAAGTCTGCAGGTGAAATTCTGACATTATTGTAATCAACTCAAATCCTTCCTTCACCTTCCATGGGACTGATTTTACGCCAAGGATGTTCTCTGAGCAGAAGAGGGTAAAGTCTCAAATTTTTGAAGCTCCTGTTATTTTAAGTTGGAGTCTCTATAGGCTTGTAAAAATAGCATATTTTAATGCTTTTTTTTTTTTTTTTTTTTGGGACATGCTGGCACTGTGACAAGGAATGTCAGACCTTGAAACTCCTGAGAGGAATGCCTGAGTACTTAGATTTTTTTCTTTTAATTTAATCAAATCTAGCCCATTTTACAACATAGCTCTCTGAGAATTTGCATTCAGTTCTTCATGCAACTTAGTTACGGCATTTATATGGCAAAGTAAGACTAAAAAAAGAAAGTTCCTCGGTTCATTTTTCAAATTAATATATATTTACTAGGGAGGAAGATAACAGCCAGTAACTATTTAAACTATTACTCTGTTCCTGTATTTGATATGTCAGTGCAAGTCCTGATCTGACAACTCCAGAAAATGAGTCACACAGCAGTCCTTTTGCCATGCCTTGGATCACTCACATGTGAGGATGGCTTGGATAAATGATTCACTGGATCTGGCCCGGGCGACACCTGGAATTGTCAAAGCTTTCAGACCTACAGATGGTTGAGAGGAACGGGTACGTGGCACCGAAATTATTTTGTTAATGGTGCCATCTCCTGGTGGCAATTTGCTAAGCTTATCTTTGCCCCCAATATCTTGTTAAATGCTTACACTTTCTATTTTAATGCCATAAGACTGAAGAGAGGTAAACAAAACTGATTTAGGTGATTGCTTTGTTTGCTAACTTTATTTTTATTATTTAATAAAGCATTTTCAAATAGGAAATCAACTCTTATTAAGCAATGCTGCAGCATTTTAGAAAATAACTTGCAGGGTGTAGACTCACTGCTTTTTTAAAGAAATGCTTGCCTTTTCTCCTCCAGATTGTTTTCATTTCTTGCTTTCATATTTAATTAGGAATATAAAACTAAATCAAAGATAGTGCTGGATGTACATACCATTGCAGATCCTAAACTGTCACATTTTGGGAAAAGTGAGCTCCAGCTCAGCATGAGTTCACGAATGCTTGACATATGAACAAAGGCATTGCATCCTGAAGAGGCTGCTGGTATGTGTAAGTCAGTAAGAAATCTATTTGCACATTTTGAATAGGACTAGTAATGTTTGAATGCCACATTCTGAGCATTAGAAGGCTGGACCTGAGAATGAAGTACTGTTGGCTGTCAAGACATCTGGGTGGAAAGAGTAAAATATTCATGTGATGCATTAGTTAATTGATATTACACCAAGGAAGAAAACACTTCCCTGAAACTAGCTGATAATCTTTCCTACTATATAAAACGCTTAGTAGCCTTCTATTTTAGTGAAGGTCTGGCCTGTGGCAAAAATGTTGCAAATTCATTTTCTGGACTTCTATTTTTGTTTCTGTTCTGTCTCTGCCAGTAACTCTGTTGTTATTGTGAAATAAGTGCTTAATTAGGTTATATTTCGATTCCTTTTTCAACAGAGTGAATTTATAACTGGAGTGGCAGTAGTTTGTCCTTCATAAGACTTCTGTGAAGATAAATACAGCTTCTCCTGCAGGCAGGGATGGCCGTGCATCCCATCTGCTACTGACTTTGCTGCTGGAGAGTGCCTTTTGATGCAATGTTTGGTTTTCTTCCCATTGCTATACTTGGAACTAGCACAGAGCTTATGCTATTCTGCATGTGAACAATGTTATACGCTAAAGTTAAATTGGCCAACAGTACTGTCTTTTCCCAAGAGTGTCTCTTTTGTCTGCAGGAAAACAATGCTCATTTACCACCTATGTTAATATTTTTCCTTGCCCATCTTGTTGCTGTGTTGCTGCTTGGTCTTCCCAGCAAAAATGATGAAAGGGATGCAGAGGTGATCTGGTACCAAACTGACCACTTCAGTACTGCAGCTGTTTGGCCTTGGCAAATTAAAAGGACTTGTAGCAGAAAAGCTCTGCTGGAAATAGCTCTTATTAAATGAGTACATAAAGAAGCCCTGCCATGACCAGTATTATACAACTCAGGCAATCACATAGGAATATGTTGCATGGAGAGACACCAGGTCTGTTCACAAGTGTGCAAACAAGCTAAAATGGTAGTGAGGGAAGTAAGGAAAATATGACCACATAAGGTATATGTGGACTGCAGTGCTAGGTACCTGGCCTGAAGCCACCTCTGAAAGCTAGAAATTTTCTTCAGAGATATAAAATCTATATTTCAAGTGAATTCAAATTAAAATCAGCAAAGAGGGATCCATAAGGGGATACAGATACACAGGTGCAGTGCAGGTTGACCTGCACATCTACTGCCATTCTTTAAATGCCAGGGTATTTATTTTGCAGCTTCTAAGGTTGGGTACATGAGCTACACAGTTGGTTATAGTATCTTCCTGTTCAAAGATGTAGCTGAAGGTAGCCCTAACAAAGAGCAGCATTAGAAAGACATTGGAATAAAGATGGGAAATAACAGAGCAAACTGTCAAGGTTTTCAGAATAAATTAATCAGGGGCCAGAGACAAAAGGTTTGAAAGCAAAACAGTAGTGTGAAGAGGTTGAGGGTTATCAAAACGTATGAAAGAAGCAAGAGAGAGGGAGCCTAGGAGTAGTAATCAGTTCATCCACTATTTAGGTGGTATTACATCTTACCTTTCCTTTTGCACCCTCATGTGTGCTTTATCACAATTTAGCTGTGGTTTTTAACTTGCTTTTCTGCTATACTACCTATGGTTTCAGAGTAAAATGATGTAAATCTAGATATAAAAAAATCTGGCTTTTATGGATATAAGAAAACCATGCTTAGTCTTCAATGTTACACTTATGAGTATATTTTTTCTTTGACCAACTGTTCCGAAGAACTTTCAGGGTCTTGTGTTCAACCTGTTTAAAGACCTGTATGCGAGCTAACCTTTCTACTTCAGATAGCCTCTTTACACAATAAGTTAATTAGCAATTAAACCACTAATCATTTTGGGGAATGTATTTGAGTTCTATGTATTACTATTGTCTTGTTGGCTAATGTTTTTGAGCAAAAAGTGAGGCATTCTTTCCAGCAGTGTTCTGTGCAGCATGATTGTCTGCACTTGGCTGTCTGTAAGGAGTTTGGCAGCAGGGCACTGTGAACTCCGCAGAGGAGAAGCTGCCAGAAGTACTGTATTGATTCCTAGCTGTTGGGCATCTGCTTCTATATTTAAAAAGAAGTTATTGCTTTGTTATGGAAATTGAAGGCAGAGGGGAACCTTATTGTTCTAAAACACAGAATAATTAGCAGCAGCAGTGAAAACTGTGAAACAAATTCTAAAATCAGACCGCAGGAGTCTTGGCTATCTGTCTTGTCATGAATGATTGTACTGTCAAATGAAAAATGCCATAGGAACCGACATATTACGTATTTAGCATATGCCTTTTGGTAAGTGGCTTTGAAAAAGCAGAGTGAACACTGATTAATTTTGAGGAAAGCTTCAGGCAATATTATTCATTTCTGTTAAAACATTAATGCATATATCTAAGACGACCAGTAGGTGGCAAGGTACACAAATACACACAACTATTTCTTTTATAACCAAAAGGCTACAAACTGTGAGAGCTACTTAGCGGGAAGACAAAAATGACTGTAAGAACAAAAGCCGTATCTCTGTTGAGAGATGTCCTATAGAATTTCAGCATTTCAATTTTCCGTAAGGATGATTCCTTATTGAATATTACAGTTTATAATAAAGTCTGCATTGAATTGGAAATCAGAAGTTGTTAATAAGTATCCTCTACAAAAGCAGAAGTATGAAAAGAAATGGGGAGAGGAGTAAAATCAGACAGCCCCTTATTTCACAGTTGTCATGCAAATCAGACAGCACAAGGTCTAGTTATTGGATGGCTCAGAAAATTGGCAATACCCTGACATTTTTGTCTTTGATCACTGGTTTGAGTCCAATCTAGGATGGTAGTAGTTACTAGCTTGGCTCTAGCTTCGGTGGTTTCAGGCCAATGAACAATTATCCACATCATAAAATGATGACAGCTAGTTGGCAAAGTGATTTGAAAAGGGAGACTAAGGCCTCTCTTTGAGCAGTGAGGTTGTACTACTTATAAAGATTATAATTAAACAATATAATTGCTATAAATTGGATCCAGTCATACTTTTATGTCTATTTCTATATGGGCAGAGATTAAACTCTGTAAGATATAATAAACTTCTATTCCCATATTGCTCTATCTACTTTAGAGTCTATTCTGATATATATTTTTTTCTGATTAAAGTTAAATCTTAGGCAACAAAAGAGCACTAATATTGGAGAATATTGGACTATAATAGTAAATGACATGGAAATTAATAATTGTCGTCCTTAGGGCCATGAATATATGAATAAGTCAAGGAAAGAGAAAACAGTTTATGGACATGGAGCATTTGGATTGTGCACCCCACAGTAGGACCATGATTTTAAATACTGGGGATAGCTATTAAACATCAATGATACTGCGGTATATGTGCTACTAGTCCTGTGCCTTCTGCACCACCAGGTCATCTCCTGGTCCTACTCTGTCATCTCCTTCCTCACAGCCAAAGGACATTATATGCCTGGCCTACCTGCCATAACAGCGAGAGAGCCTATAGGCTCTCCTTCTGTCTAAAAGCTGCCTGGGTCCCCTTTCGAGCAAAAGCAAATAGAAGATCTGAAGTACCTACATCTGGAATCCATGGGGGTCTATGAGACATAAATGTGAACATTTGGTGGATGTGGTGGATGCAGTCAGTAGAACAGGTGTAAAAGTTCCTGAAGCTTTTAGAAGAAGGACGTAAAGTGTCCCCTTACACCAAGCTGTGCAGCTTCAACTTCCAGATACTTCCAGGGAGAGAAAATATCAGACTGGCTGGAAAACAATAAGCAGAAGTGAGGGATCTAGTGCCATCACTGACACCACTAACTCCTTGATCAAAAGAGTAAATTACACAGTCACATTTTTTTTTCCTGTACTACTGAGAAAGATTTAGATTTTATCACCCATCAGTGACAAGCTGGTCTCTCTGTGTGACTTTATTCCATTGAACTGCAAAAGGATTTCTGCATGCTGACTGAGAGTTGGTTCACATTTTGCATAGCATAAGGAGATCCACAGGTGTGATTTCAGTTAATGTGCTATGAAACTATATCCTACTATATTTTGTGGTAGTTTTTTAATCTACAAGCTAGCAATATTGTGCAAAATGAAAACATACTCATGGGTCTGCTGTGACTAGCTGGTGTCGTTATGAGGACTCCAAGGACTGTGCCTTTGCTCAGCATCTATCATGGGCACACCGTCATCTCTGTGGCAATTTTGACTGTGGCAGCCAGAAGTCAGAAAAATCTGGTCCTTAAGTGCTGGACATTTTGTTTACTTGTTTTCACTTGCGAAAACATTTATTTGTAAATAGATTATAATTCCTCACTTCCTGCACACAGTATAATCTGCATCTTCTGCAGAACATGTCGTCAAAGGCAGCACATTCTTTGGGTGCATCCAAGTTGATTTGCGAGGGTGAGAAAAGATCACCCATATCTCTGCCTTTTCTTGTTTTGAGACCCTGATTCCTGCCTCTCTGCTCCCAAGTCATTCATTTACTTTCTTTGTCAGTTTGCCATCTACAAATAGAGTTAAATATAGAAACATAATGAGAGGCTGACTGAGAATATTGTACATTCCTGCATATTTTTGAATGTTGCATTTTCCAAGTGTCATTAATTCTGTAAGAAAATGAAGATATAAGTCAGGGTAATGGTTGGTTGTGAACGTGCTCTTGTACCATGAAACATTTTTTATATGACCTTGTTTTAAGCAAGCCAGTTCACTTACTCAAACCTAGGTTACTGTAGGTGTGAAGCAGAAACAGTGGTATTAGTCTACATTCTCAAGAAAGGTGACTAATATTTTTGTGTTTTTAGAGAATTTCAAAGGATTACACAGCCTAGTAGTGGAAGAAAAGGAAGCAGCATTCAGGAAAGCCAATAGTTTTGCTGTGTGCTCTTTTCATTTGCTACTTATGGATTCATCACTCTATGCTTACAAGATTCTAAGACTTTCCTGAAATGTTGTGACCTTGAAAATCTGTAGTCTGTGAAGTTTTTCATTAATGTTTTACTGTGTTCTTATAAAAAAAAGGAATATTTGAGTTCTAAAATTCTAACACTTTTTAATGAAGCTTTGATTATTTAATAAGAACTTTTCCAATTTTCCATTAGTGTATATGCATACACATACATACGCATATTAAGGGATGGAGGCTATTTTCAGGCTACAGTGAGTATGAAGAAGAAGTCACCTCAAACCAGCCCTTTCTCTGCAACTTTGATGTGCAAACCTTCCCTTTAGAATTACAGTGAAGTTGAGTTCAGGAAGATAAAGTGCTCCGTATAACAGCTCCTTCTTTTCTTAGGAAAGGTTGCAGTCATTATGTTCTTCTAGTTGTTCTAGTTCTCATTTTGCCAGTTTCTGCTCTTCCCATCCTGGATCATGAGCCAAATGTCTGCGCTAACCTTTTACCACCTCTGCAATGAATTTACTTGACAGTGAGTGCTTTTTTATATACTTCTGTTTGACAGATTACAGAAAAATGCCTGTGGATATACCATACATTTTGCATAAGCATAGGTTTTTAACCACACTTTTTAATTACTGCTTTTATGAAGATACCCATTCTTAACAGCTGTAGTGATCATCTCTAGCGAGCCGATGTAGAGGCATGGTGCTGTGATCAGGGCTGGAATTTTGGCAACCCTTCATTCCTCACTAGCAATATCCTATTTCAGAGGAAATCAGAGGGTGCCTGAGACTCCCAGAAACTCTCAGAGATTCAGGCTTGCAAGCTCCTAGTTCACTTTTGAAAATTCAATTAAGGACCCTGACACATGACTGCTAGCAAATCTAGCGACATGCAATTTAATATGTCACCACCCTCCTTCTCCATCCTGCCCCCTTTTCCAAGTGTTGCAGCTCATGTGGCAGAGTTGGCAGAACAGAGCATCACAGCTCTAATTCACAGTCAGGCAAATTAGCTTAAACTTTTGATGAATATAAGAACTGTGCTAAGAAGCTTTTGACTGTGAGCTGGAAAACGTGAAACGTTGTATTTGCACTCTGCTATGAAGCCAGTAACAAACAGCTGGGGGCTAAGACAATCTCATCTTAAACTGCTGCAGCTGTTTACTTAGTATATGTAAGCCAGATCCCTTAAATCATTTTTTTTTAAGAATGTGTCAGTGCACTTTCCACTTATTAAATTTAGTGACCTAACTGCTCAAAATTAACTCCTGCTTTTGAATGCCCAAGCCAAAAGCAGAACCAAACTGAACTACTTGTTTTTTAAAGAGTAAGTACTAGGACTTTCTGAAAAATTAGTACCCATTTAAGTGTAAGAGGTCATCGCCTCTAAGTCACTAGACATACCGGCAAATACATCATAAATTGGTATTGGGTACATCATAAATTGGTATTGGAAAATTGTAATTTGTCTGCCTAGAAGTATGTTTGCAGAATCTGCCAATTTTGTCAACCTTTTGGCACCACACACCTGCATGCAGATTTTGGTATTTGCCTTAAAGGCACGTTTTCATCCTGCCTGTTTCCCTGGTAGCTGCGCTTGCTGGCGTTGTGCCTGGCAGACTTCTGCAGTGTGGAGCCTCAGGGCTTCCAGGTTCTCAGTCGCAGAGCTTGGAGCCCTAATGTGTAGGACTTGAGAGCTTGGATTCCCAAGTAAAACATTTCATTTCCTGACAGATTTCAAAATAGCAACTTTCAGTCTGAAATGTAAGTAGATTCTACTTAAATTATTATTTGTAAACAGTTGATGTTCAAGTTGGTAGACTTGCCCAGGAAGGTATCAGAATAGTTTACACTTCCTGCAACGTATGTTCCCTGTTCTTGTCCTGAGCTAAGCAATGATTCAGTATGGAGAACAGATCTCACAGGCCCATGCATGTCTGATTAGAGCATGTTAGTCACCCACCCAGTGCCTAGGAATGAGTGAGCTGAGCAAAGAGCAAGGAAATTGCTTTTTTAACCTCCCAAATAAACAAATGAACAAGCTGTTGTTGACACAAAAAAATGAGATGAATGTTGTCTGGTTATGAAGTTAAGGTCTATAACTTTCTAACCACTGGAGCAATGAGATATGAGGAAAGCTTTGGGCAATGAGGTATTGAGGGGAAGGAGGAGGGAAGAAGAAAAAAGGACAAAACATCCAGCAAGCTCTGAGGGGCTCCTGCTCAGAACAGATATTTGATTCAGTACGTGAGGCAACAGGAGACAGGAGCCATTAACAAGAAGTTCTTTCTCTCCTGCCATGTGAAGGGATGGATGGATGATCAGATGTATTAAGCTGCTAATCAGTTAGTTGAGTTGTAATAACTGAGTAGGTACATGCTCCTTGCTCACCTCATCTGTTAAGTTCTAGACAGCTGATACAGAGAGGATCTCAAAGATACTGGTAGAAGTGAGAACAGTAACTAACTGCAAATCAAAAATTCTAATTTCCATGTAAAGTTGATTATTTTGTGCTTCACACTTCTACAGGTGTATGATCATGCTTATGGGTGTGCTTTATATGCATATGATATGCAGTAGCACAACAGAAAAAGAAATACCACCAATTGATCCTCAAGTTGATATTTATGCAGCATATCCGTCCTGGTATTTTGCATCCATGATGCATGAGCAGGAACTGTTGGTTTAATGGAAAATCTAAAAGCCTTGGAAACATTACTGTAAAGCAGCCTACCACTCCTTTTCCCTGAGCAAGACAAGCAGAGGGGAAAAATCACTTAGGACATTGCAATCCCAGATTTGCTTCAGTGCTTCAGATTTGTACTTTGATGCTGATATATCTGGAACAGTAAAATTCCATTTAGGCTTTGAGTTAGGAATCAGTGAATTCATCTGTCTGGCTGAACTGCAAACAGTTCAGATTTCAGTGCAACACTTTTGAACAGCAGCAGGGAAAAAAAGTATATTGGCAAATGTCAGATTATTTTATGAAAAGCAAGAAATATTTGGACAAAAAATTCCTTAAAATTTTTGGTAAGCTTCATTCTTCAAAAAAGAGAAGAGGGGAAAAATAAAAGCATCATATGCCCCTACTAATAAAGCAAGAGTTCCTTTGAAATCACGCTTAGCAGCTAGTCTGAAAGTGTCTGAGAAGGAGAATTTTTTTCATGTTCTTGCTTTTGCTCTACTGGCAAATACTTTATCATAAATGCTACATGAGACAAAATATATACTTAGCCATCCAGACTGTAGTTTGTGAACTCTTGTTTATGCTCAGCACTGTTATGGCAGAAATCAGCAGATGATGGTCTTTAGTGTAAGACTGTGGGAAGTTGTGTTGTTTTAGTTTTGTCACCCAAACCTTAGGGAAGCAGTTTCAAGCTGCAAAATAGTTTGCTTTCTGTTTTAATCTCCTGACTAATGTCAGTGCTTGAGAGCAGAGCATCAGTTCTCTGTTCCACGTTTTGGAGAATATGTGTTGTTCAAGACTAACTGCTTAGGGGCTGCTCTGCTATCTGCAAATAGAAGAAAGCTATAAAATATCCCGAGTCAGCCAAACTGATCTTCCTGAGAGCAGAGATCTAACTCTGTCACTCCTCATCTCAGAATAATGAGACAACAGAATAAGTCAATTTTGTGATACCAGCATTTGACCAAAGTTTATTCGAGTCTGATAATTTTTCCTCTACTTCTTTTTATAAAAGTTAATGTGCCTTGACACATTAACAGTTTTTAAAGAACACTATACAATCATTATCATAAGCATTATCATAATCATGAATCCTTGGCATTACCTTTAATGGGCATGCTTTTAAATATACACACATATAGCTTTAACTGACAGAGATTTGATCATCAGTCTAAATCTATTTTTAAGTTTATTTTACAGCTGGGTGTGGCTGAGTAGAAAAAAAGCAAAGGGCAATTATGCCTGATATTTCAAAATCAGGATCTATATGTTTGTTTAATTTAAACAGGTTATTTTGATTCTGGCGAGGAGGCTATTTTGTCATTTTCTGGGTAATTTTTTCACAGTGGTTTTGAGGTGAATCAACTACAGATGTTTGGCACCAAATTAATAACAACACACCTCATTATACAGAATACAGACTGAATAGAACCAAAAAGATTCCTCTGTATGTGGTTGTGTGCCTCATTTATACCTGTGGTGTTTTAAGGCCAAGAACGGAGATGGCATTGGTCAGGCTGGCGAGTGGCCCCTTTGGTGGCTGTGGACTCTGATGGCTCTGAATGGCAGTCTCACCTGCTGTATGGATACGGTGTAGGCAGGGAACTGGCTGTGCATCATGTCATGCAGAAGTGCACATCTGGCCACTTCTGCCAGCTGCATAATGTCCCAAAGCCACAAATTTCCAAAATTACCTTCCAAAATTATCTCAAAGGAGAAGTGTGAGGTTGGGGTTGAGGTTAGGAGGTGATTAAACTAGGAAAGACCACAAACCTGCATCAGCAAACCTGCACCAGCAGGTTTTCTTCCACTTGTTAGAGCTTCTGCTTCTGTTGAGGAATAACTGTGCAGATTTTAGTGGTTGTGATCTCTAGAAGAGCTGGACTTGTAAGCCAGAGCTCTGGCTTCTTGAGTTTTTTTCTTTTAATTTTTTTCCTTCTCCTTCCTCTTCAGTAAAATAGAAAGCATATGCCCTACCCAGGCACAACTGTGTTGCTGGAAAGGAAGAGGGAACAAAGTGATGAGGAACGTGAAGGCAATCTTAGAAAGCAGAACTGGGGTTAGATTGATTTTGGGATGGATGTTTAAGGAATAGCTGCCATTCTGTATGGTTCCTGTAAGATGATATTTTGCCTCTGCCACATCCTTACAGACAGAAAATAGGGATCCAGGGTAGCACCACAGACAAAAAAAATAAAGAAAAATAAAGAAAATATATATAGTGACCAAAAATTTAGTGCTATAAGGAAGCCCTGGCTGAAAAAAGAGACATTACAGCATGACAGAAAATTCAGTATGCTTGAACTCTGTTGCGTCAGCCTTATTTCAAAGCACATTATAAGGCCAGTGTTTTCAGAAAGCTTCTTTGAGGGTCCTGTTGAAGTGCAAAAAGAGTTTCTGAGCCAAGGCAATATCCTCCTTTCCTGGAAATGGGAGTAGGGGAAAAGAGGGTGTGAGGAGGCAGAGACTTATAGGCATTTTTCACAAGACTTTTAATTTTCTATTATATGTAATTCCTGCTTGAATAGAGGTGCTATTTCTGTTTCATCTATCGTACATTTTATCTGTGCACTAGAGATCGAAAATATATAGGGAAAATTCTCCTGGCTTTGGTTATATTATGTATCTGGCATAAAGTTCCTTTTGGACAAAGCTCTTCTTGGACTGACGTATGGATTTATCTGGAGAAATGCAATGTACAGATTCTAACATAAAGCTAAGATTTTATTAGTAAAAGTTTATAGTACTATTTTTTTAGCTCTAATATTAGCTCTGATCCTTGTATCACTTTGGTCTGGCTTTTTTTTTTTTTTTTTTCCTTTTTTCCTCTTATCTCTCTCGTCTACTCTCATCAGCTCTTCCATAGATGATTATCAACTGGTATTTCAAAGATACCTTGTCACGTAGAGTCATCTTCACCTTGTCAGTGAGTTATTATGGCAACTGATTTGAAGTGCAGCCTGAACCTCTCACACAGTTGATGCTAAGAGTTAGAGCTGGGACACCTACTAATTATTAAAAATGGCATTAAATCTTGAAAGTTTGGGGGGGAAAGATGGAGAGGAAGCCATATTACCTTGTCAGTTCAATAGGACCCAGAAAAGCAAATTGGCACATTTCACTAAAATCAAAGTTCCTAATAATTTTGTTGGTGTAAAATCAATCCCACTTTACCCCAAAATGTGTTTCACATCTGATCAAAGTTATGATACAAAATGAGTCCAAGGGGGTTCTTCCAAAATGTGCTTTGCAGATACATTTGTTAGCTGATAATGTTTTCCTACCTACCTCCATGCAGACATCCTGAAGATGAACTCTCCCCAGCTACTTCTGATCCCAGTCTAGGGATATTTTAAACAGAAAGATCAACCAAATGAATCTATTTTAACAGGACTTTTATTGAAAACATACACAAAGGCAACATGTTATTTAGCTTCTGAATGTACATATTAGAGGATATTCATATTATAGAAGTTTTAAGAAAAAGAAATACAACTGACATGCTGCAGTTTACATTACTAAGGCATTTAGGCTTAAGAGTAAGTTGTACTGTGTGCATTTATGTGTATGTAAGTGTATATAACCATACATAAAATCACATACACACCTGTTATCTGATTTAAAACTCTTATCTGATTTAAAACTGTACAGTGCTGTGCAATTTATGTTTTTTTTTTAATTTTTATTTTTTTTTCCCCACACTAAATAAAGCTTTTATCCAAATGGTAGAAGTTGTTCACAGAACAGCGGTAATAATCTACTCTTCAAGAGTTTGCTTACAATTACGATACTAATGATGCCTCAAAAAACAAAACAAAACAAAAACCCCAACAAACGAAAAACCCCCAGGTCTTCATGGGAAAGTTTTCTCTTACCAAAATGAGGCTCAAGTAAGAAAAACACTAGTTTGCAAAGGCACAGTGGAGACAGGTTTTAATGCATTAAATACAACATGAATCATTCACAATAACAAGTTTAGTGTTTCTGGGAACTTTTGTAAATACAACACAGTTGGTCACACAAAAATGTTTCTGTTGATTTGTCTTGGCAACTCAGATACATCAACAGTGTAACAGCATAACAGCTTTGTTCCCATCTGACAGAAAATAATGGCAGTTCTGCAAGGCAAACGTTAAACCTGACCGTATGTATTTATTAATTCCACAGTGTTTTGACAGATTATAGGGGATGCAACTTAAAGGATGCTGACACGCTCACTGAGGGCTTTCATTTCTGTTTCCTCTAGCGTTGTGTTTTCATTATGGTTAGCACTTGGACTGATAAGGTGTGCTGGGTACTGCAATCCATGTTCTCCTGAATACTGCTCCCATCGGGAATCATCGCTTTCGTGGGTGATGTAACGTTCTCCTATTTTACATTCAAGTTCCCTTAGATCTAACCAGGTCTGATAGTCCTGAAATAAAATAACATCATTAGATTTAACATTTCTAAAATAAACGACCTGCACTTCTACTCCCAGTTATCTGAAAAGTACTATCAGCTTAGCTGATAATATAAATGTCATGCCTTTCTAGTACTACAAAATGGAATAATCATGTAATAATAAAATATGAAATTTGCCCAGAGACAGATTTTATGTTTAGAAGATTGTTTGATAAATTAATTTTGTTGAACTGTCATTAATTATATTACAGAGATATTATAGGCTGTTCTGTAGAATGTATTGGTAGTCTGTGGATTTTTGAGATCTAAATGAGGCATAGGTGATTAAAAAAAACTATCACCTCATGCTAGCCAGAAGAAAATGAAACATCTTTCTTGAAATCATACATTTATATTCCAGTAATCTATATCAGACAGTCAAGCCAGTTGCTCCATCTCAATATGATAGTGCCCAATATGAATTCAGCTTGGGCTAGAATAACAAAAATCTTATCTTTTTTTAGCAAGTACTGGTGTGCTCATAGAGCTACATATCAAAGCTGCTTTGGATTTCTGTTGTGACAGTCATCAGGAAGGGTGGAAACCGTGCTTGTTCTTACACAGTTTAGCTTGTAATGCCCTGCAGCTTCTGATCTGCCTGAAGTACATCTCAAGTATAACAATCTTCTCTACCTGTTTTCACGCAAAATAATGATGAAATCATAGTTCTGATAAAGCCAAGCCCAGCCCCATCCAGCCTAGCCTCTGCTCACAGCCCTGTATTGCATTTTCTTGTTGCTCCTCCACCTTCTCATTTGTGAACTGAATAAAAAATGCTGGTCATCTGGCCCAAGCACCAGAACATCTGCACCCTTTAAATGCACAGCAGTCTTCATCCTTGCCATCGCACATCTGCAAGCCCACTGCCTACACCATGATCCTGCCAGGAATCCTCCCTGCTTCGTACTGCCCTGCTCCACTGCCGTCCTTCCTCAGCGTGGGACATCCAGCTTCCACGCTGCAGCCTTAGCCCAGCTCACCTCTCTGCTCCCCACTGGCTTAAAAAGTATATTCTGGTTGCCAGGGTGAGAGAACAAGCATTTGATGGGGAAAAGACTAGACAATGTCAGAAAAAAAATGGGAGTAAGAAAGCAAGCCTGGTAGAAACATCCCTGGGGCTGTTTTCTACTCCATTTCTTCTAAGAAGATATCTACAACTGCTCCCCTTAAAATAATTGCTAAAAGGAGAGAAATAAACTATATGTTTAGCTTAAAATTTAGTGGAAATATATCTTGGCTATATTTCTTGTAGAAAATACAGCCATCACTGCATTCACTCATCACTGGCTTTGGTTATCCTACAGACATGTTTTTTTTTCAAAAAAAAAACTCATAATGTCACAGTCCATAACTACTTTTTTTTTTTTTTTTTTTAAATCTTTCATTTGAGTAGGAGAAAATTGCCAAGAGTAACTGTTGGTGTTGGGCATCTGGAAAGAAAGATTATTTAGGAAGGTGTTTAGACGCTATAATTAGGAGTGGTGGAGTGTGTGCAGGAAGGATGAGTGTTGAAGCTGATGTCTTAACTATAAGAACGTAAGAAGAATCAGTGATGAAAATGCTGATGGAAACTTAAATATTCTTTAAGTTTAGGACTAAAAATGGATGCACTGAGCAACCCCACAACCTGCTCTCTCTTTCTTCCTGGAAAGACTTCACTGGTTCCTTCCGATTACTATGAATTGGCAGCCCATTGATTAGCTGTGGTAAGAAGTGAATCAGAGAATTCAGACAGTGAGAACATATAAGTAAATCAAAGACTGCAAAGATTTTTTTTTTTTTTTTTTTTTTTTTTTACATGAGGATATATATTCTGAGTGAACAAATGAGATGTAATATTTTTCTAGGGCATTTTGAAAAGATGAGATTAGTATTGGAACCCAGTACTTAAAAAGTTAATCCGGACTTACAGGTAAATTGGTAAAGGAGGATGAGGTTAAGTCTGTGCTTCAAGGCAAAAAGATGTTTTATATATGTTTTGAGCCTAAATAAAGAGGAAAAAAACATGAAATTTGTAGCAATACCTGTAACCATGGATGGCTTAATGTTTTGTCCACACTGTAGCGCTTTCTCATTTTCACTTGCAACAAATTATTTATGAGATCAATAGCTGAAAAGAAATAATATTGGAACATGTTGGTTAAAAATATATTTGTTTCAACTACAACACACGCATAGAAATAAAAAATCTACAGTCAATGCAGATATTGCTGAGGGTGCCCATGCTCCCCTTCCTCATCTGTTTTACTCAAAACTGCCTACTGGCTCTGCATCCTGGACCCTTGTGGTTGTTTGCAGGCATGCAGTGGACACTGGAGACAAATCTGACTCAGCTGTCTCAGAAATAAAAGAAGTAGGTGAGGACTACAACATCTTTTGGGTTTCATAGCATACAGTATATATGTATATATTTCTAGATTGCTAACATCACTTTTAGATGTCTGACCACAGCAGCTTCCCAGACACAGTTGAAATATCAGGGTTTGTGAGGAAAGTTTGCAATGCTGCTCTTCTGAACTAAGCATCACCTCTATCTGCTACTCAGCAATCTGGGGTTTTAAAGGGAGGCTTGGCATCTTTACAAACTGCTGAATGCTTGTTTCTGATGCAGATCGATGATTCACAGAGGTTATAGTGATGTGAGCTGCAGTGCCTGAAGGAAGAGCCTCAACCGTCAATGAGTACTGCAGTTCATTGTGATCCATTTGGAAAAACCTTTGAGATAGGATTGCTGAGTTTTGAAGGTACCTGCTAAAGCCATTATATATATAATCTGTGTGTATATATATATTTATAAGGTTAAAACGAAAGGTTAAACTCTAGTCTAGGTGGTGCTTAATGTTCGTCATGTGCTCTGGAGAAGGTTGTTATATAAATCATTGGCAGGTCGCAAGAAATTTCAGTTTCACTGTAACCGTGCCATTTTATCATAATATGCTTTGCCTTGTATACTATTCCAAGTATGATGGTTTATACCTCTGCTTCTTTCTCTATCACAGTGACTGCAAAAGACTGTCTTGCAAGTAACATGTAAGCAGGGGACAGTGTCAACTGTAGGACTACCTGGGATCATTGAGGAACCACTAGAATGAGGAAAACTGGTTCGAGAAGATTGATGTTGCTGATGATAATTATTTATTATCTAGTGATAATAAATAGTAACTCCACCTTAAAAGCAGGCAGGAGGACAAGATTCTTTAATCTGGAAAACTTAGGATGTTGAAATTTATGCAGCAAGATGGAAAAGCTTTTATCTTTTTACTTAAAAACCTTCTCACCCTCCATCTTCCAACCCCATTTGTCAAATATTCTTTTTTTGTGTGTGTGTATATTCCTGTTCTGGGGGTAGATTGCTTGTACCGCCTAAAAGCCTTGATGTGCCAGTTCATGCAGCTAGTGTGGAGGCAACCGGACTGTGGTCTGGGTGTAGTCCTGCCTATAGCTCTCAGAACAACATCTCGGAAAAGTGGAACGTATGTGGCAATCTGTCTGGCCATCTGCAGTAAGCCTGACAGACAAAACTATCCTTACCAATAATGGACTGTCATTAAAGTAGGCCTGACTTCCTGGACTTTATCTTGGAAATCCAAGCCACTGTGGAAATGAGATAAAACAGATATTGGGGCTTCTGAGAAGGGTTTTTTGACAAAGGAGGGATTGTCAGAGGTTCTGAAATACACTTTTTTTTCTGGAGCAGATGGCTCTAATCTCACTTTCTCTGTTGCAGACAAATAGACTTTTAGCCAGTGTTTCTTTTAGCATAAGGTATAATTCATGCTAAATTCTGCGATTCATCTCTATTTTGTTTGCGCTCAAAACCAAAAGTGGATATGGGACCATAGCACTGTGGATAGATGACAACATAACAAAAAAATCATTGATTTTTCAAAACAGTAGGGTTAATCTGTCTTACCCTTCCCACCCCCAACTTCCCTTTAGTGGTAAAGGAAAATCTTGAGCTGTAACCTATGAGGAAAGGGCAGGAAAGCTAGTCAGTCATTCCCTGGTTTCTATCTTGTCTTACATTTAGAGTTTAGATGGCCAACTGAATTGTAACATTGCTGTGATGAAGTTTGGAAAATGATATCCTTTCTTTGATTTAAAAGGTCTAGTTATAGCATGACGTCTGACAGAACATGGGCTATAACGTAATGGTGGCTGTTTTTATTTGATGTTTGGAAGAGGGGAACATGGTCCTTATCCATGTCAGTAAGCCTAAGAATTGGCCAGTATCAGCATATCCTGCAATGTTCTTATCCTATCCTTAAATTCTGCACAAATTATGCAAGACTTTAGTTTGTCATTTCAGCCACTGCTGAATGTGATTTTAAGAGACTGCATTAAATCTAGTGCCTTTGGTTTTATAAGAGGTCATTGTTCCTCAATTTCTATGAATCTCAATTTGGCAAATGTGTCAAGGACTTGATGAAGAGTTGATTGTACTGGGAATAGATTTTTAGTGGACAACTGTCCCAATATAAATATGCATTGCCTGAGATGTGCCTGTGCTACTGCCAAGCTCCTATGGAAAATTGTTGCTGCCATAGTCTCCAAAAGATAGACTACAGTACTCACTGTATTTCTGCTATGCATCTGAAGTACTTCTTCCAGTGTGTTGGACAGCAGATATGGCCATGTGCCCATGCTTGAGAAGTGGTGAAGTATAACAGACCATATTGTAATGCTTTGATGAAGTATTTTGACTTTTGGGCAAAAAGGTATCTGGTCAGTGAATAACTTGTGAGGGGATCACAAGGCAATTCTCAACTTTGATTGTAGCATGCTTTATATGTTTTCCTACTGCAGATGTCACCTCTTTTCAAAAGCATGACAGGCTGCGACCTGTACTTTGTATACTTCATAAGAGATGCTAAACTGATCATCTTGGTTTTTTATTTTTTTTTTTTTTTTAAGAATGTTTTCAGTATCCTTAGTAAATATAGAGAGTTCCTAAAGAGTCATGAAAATCATTTGCCATCAAGATGAATGCTAAGATGATGGCTAAGCTTTGAAAACGAGCAAGAGAAGCCTGTAAGAGGCATCCCACTGGAACTCCCTGTCTATGCATACAAGTCATAGTTCACAGAGCCATTTGCCTTTTTCCAGCCTTGTAGCCTCAAGGTACATGAAACCATTCGAGCTAAGCAAAACCCCTTTCTTCAGCATAAAGGTTTCAAATATCATTTAAAGTCAAAGGCAGGTGGTATATATTGGCAACATGATTGTTGTGTAATAGAAAAGAGAATCAAGGTTGTTCAATACATATAAGTTTAGTAGGTGAAACTGAAGGATTAAAGGATTTTATTAGGAATCTAAGATATTTTATTAATGAAAAAATTTGGAATGTAACAAAGAGGTTCAGGCATTAATAGGCTCCATGGGATCATTTAAAGGAAATAAGGAAAGATCCTGGCTGTTCTGTCTTTTGTATCTTACCACAGATAGTTGCAGTGAATTGCAGACTTTTTTAAGGAACACTGACTAGCCAACACTTCCTCCTGACTTCCAGATTTATATAAATGACTGACAGTCCTTTATATAAATGATCTTTCTGTGAATCTCCCCAAGGGGAGAGATTCAAATGCAACCTTAAAAAGCTACATAGAGGTTTTTTTTTTTTTTTTTTTTAAGAAAGAATGCTTTTTATCTGAATTTTACTGGAAAGAACCTCCTGGTTCATGTTTCTAAACTGTTTAATGGCATTTTATTATGACAATTAATTGTATTAAAGACAGTAACAATATGCACACACAAATGAACACATGACAATTACAATCTTTATAGGAATGATCAGTTTAAATCAATTAGAATGTAACCCACATATTAACACAGAAATGTGCAAAAACTATTATGTACTACTTCATTTAGTCCTACCAAATAAGCTTTAGCATTTCATAGGCTATAAAGAAGAAGTCACCCTAAGAATATTAAGAAATGCTAAATTAACAATAAATTCATACTTAGTCTGTCACTTTTAAAGAACACCTGTAATATCACATACTCTTAAAGCTGTCATTAACTGATGCTGTCTATGTGAAACTTATGACTGAGGTCCTAGATTCCTTCCTATATAGCTTTGTTGGTCAGTGGTATGACTTCTACACACATACATCCCTATTGCTGGGCAAAACTGTTTTGTTCACAAAAGTTCTGGTGTACATGCAGCGAGTCTGGTAAAAAATGATGTTTGACTGACAGGGCTTATTTTTTTTTTCAAGGAAATGGAGTCCACTATACTATCAAAATAAATCTTTGGCAAGTAGAAGCAACAACTCTACAAGAGAGGTTTTCTAATGCTGTTCCATACTAGCAAACACGCCTAACCAGGGCCAAGACCTTAGTTTGAGCAGCTTGTTAAAGATTTACTGAGATGGAGAGCATCTCTAAGTTCTAACATGTACTTGACCTTCTCGTACTTAAGGGTCATTCAGGTGACTTTCTCATTAATGCATGAAACTGTTTCTATTCACATTATGCTGAAACAAATCTATAAAAATACTGCCTTGAAAGCAGCCGCACTGTTTATTCCTGACAGTCTAACAGGCACGCCATGATCAAATTTAACACATGGAAGAAATTGCATAATTCCCTCCCAAATTACTTAATCTGGAAGATGGTACGAAGTACCTAATCAACACCGAGCACATCACATAGTTTAATAGGGTAGCAGTAACAGCTCTGATGCAGAAAAAAAAAAAATCAACAATTTTTATATATGTACAATGATTTATGAAAATTCCTCAAAAGAAAGAAACACATACACATACTGAATATGCTAAAGCATGACATAGCATAACATAGGCCCAAGCAGGTCAGAATTGCCACACATGCTCAGCTTTTTGGGAGCATTCTTAAAAAAGGAAAGAGAGAGGGAGAGAGGGAGAAGGAGAGAGGGAGAGAGGGAGAAGGAGAGAGGGAGAGAGGGAGAAGGAGAGAGGGAGAGAGGGAGAAGGAGAGAGGGAGAGAGAGAGAAGGAGAGAGGGAGAGAGAGAGAAGGAGAGAGGAAGAGAGAGAGAAGGAGAGAGGAAGAGAGAGAGAGGGAGAGAGAGGCAGAGAGAGGGAGAGAGACGGAGAGAGACGGAGAGAGACGGAGAGAGACAGAAGGAGACAGAAGGAGAGAGAAGGAGAGAGAAGGAGTGTGTATGTTGCAAAAAGAGGCTGGGAAAGTGCAGCTGTTTGCTTATAAAAATTGTTTTGTGAATTTTACAGGAGACTTGCTTAGTTTTGGCTTAAACTAAGGATAAGGAACTGATGAAGTGAGATAAGGGACTTTTATAGCTGAGGTCTGAACTTGAAATGTGATGTTTGTGTAGTGTTCTGAAAACCCTGAGCAGTAAGGAAAAATTGTCAGACCCACAGAGGTTGAGAAGTCTTAGTCTTTATAGGTTAATCTTTTAATGGGAGGAGAGGACAGGAAAAACATTACACCAAAACATCATGCCAGAATGTCTCAGCAGGAAGAGATAAATTAGAAATTAGAATTTGGTCCAAATGTTAAGATACCAGACGGAGACATTATGGAGAGAAAAGAGTCAAAGGCAAAGACTAGGCCGCATTTGTGAGTGACAGAAGACAGTACTGTTCATAGTCACTGGAAGAAGTTAGACATTCATATATATCATCGCATATGGATGCTGCCTTCTTTCTTGGGTTGTGACTGTAGTTCACTTTCACTTAAAACACTGCTACAAAATATTAATCTGACCATTATAGTGCATACATAAAAAGTAATTTTCAAGAAAAAAATAACTAAAACAGTGCTATATTCATGAGAGAATTTTCCTCCAAAATATATTTTCCCCCACATTTTTGCTCTGAGATCTTAAATTTTAAGTGTATTTTTTTTTATAATCAAGCCACTTAAAATCTTGTAGGTCATGGATTTTTACTAAACCCAAAATGATGATAAACACAAATCATTCAATCTAATTTGTGCACAATGTGTTAAATCCAATGGAAAACATATTTTTTTTTGTAGAAAGAAACCAAGTTTTTAATTTCCTCTCAAATTAAAAGAAAAATATAAGCAAATAAAACAATCTAAGCAAATGTGGAAGTTAGTATAGCCATTTTAGATTCTTTTTGGATTCTTTTTGGATTCTTTTTGGATTCTTTTTGGATTCTTTTTAGATATTCTGGAGAGAGCACCCAAATAACCCAAATACAAGTGCCATATCTATTTTAAGCCACAGTAATAACCATAAGAAGTAAACAAAAGCTCTGAACACTGCTCTACTTAGTGATTACTTTTGCAATATGCATGCCCAAATTCCTACTACTGTGCTCACTAGCTCTTTGACCAGTAACATGCTCTTTAACAAAAATTCCTGTGTCACAGATATTGGCAATATACTTGCTGAGGACTATTATTTCCCTTATTCTAAACTGAAAATAACGTAACAAAATTTTTTTAAAAAAGAACTTTTGAAGCCTTTGTGTTTTTACTGAAAGTACCTACTGAGAATTTCAAGCAAACAAGTGTTTTATCAAGTAGCTAGCTTAAATGTAGCAACTTTGTTCAGGATCCGTTTACAGTTCCGAAGGAAAGCCCATATCTCTTGTTTCTTATCTGCTATCAGCTGCTTTGAGCATGAAGCAGGATTGTTGATACATACAGTAATAGGTCTGAGTAACATTAATTTTTCTGATTAATTTCCTATGTAATTCCTCACTGTTCTGTAATAGTGTTTCTAGGATTATCATATTATGAACATTCATAGCAACCAATACTACTATATTTTAGCATTAAAAAGAAAACAGCGATGCCTAGTGAATCTTACATGCTTAGAGAATCTGAGCACTTTTATTTGCACGTATTAATCTGAATTAATATTAATTCTTGTAGATGGTAGCTTAACTTTCCGATTTCTCAGTTTCTACTTGCCATTACTGAGACACATAAACAATATTTCTGGATATAGCTATCATTTTTTATTTAAATCTAGTCATAATTTACTTTTCAGAGAATCTATTCCTAAAGAATGCTTTGGCATAGGGGGAAAATGTGTTTAGTAAAGGAGAAAAAACAACAGAATATTTGCATAAGTTTTATTTATGGCAAACTATTTTATTTTATTCATCATATTTTAGAAAGATTTTTTTTGCCCTGCATTGAAAATGTTTTTACATTTCCATCATCTGTGACAAGGACACATGCCTCATCAGTTCTGGTTTCAATTTTCTTATGCTGCAGCAGTAAAACAATATTTGGGTTGCAGGCTTCTATGAGAAATGTAGCAGTTTATGTATCTGTCTACTTTGAGCTTCTATTAAATATTAATTAATATATAATTATATGTTATAATTTTATTAATATTTACAGTTATATTAAATATTTGCACTAGTTTTGCAAATACTGGATCTAACTGATGAGACTTCTTTTTTTTCTCCTTGTAACTAAAAATAACTTAAATAATTTTCTTTGAATTTTCAACCCATGAATATTGCCTCTTAAAAAAAAAAATCTATGTCTCTCTGGGATTGATCAATGTTTGTTTATGAAGACCTTGCTGGATTATATTGCATTATCACATCCCATCACACATTCCAGTCTTTTTGAGTAGAAGAACTAGTTAGTGATAAAAATGTCCTGTTGGGAGAATTATTTCTGTAGTAAGAATTCCATGAATTAGTTTAAAATTGCACCCCGTAAAAAGTATATTCTGGGTCTTTCTAGGTAAATTTTAACATATTAATTCATTAAAGTATGTTCTTCCTTTCTTTTCTATGCTTGCAGCCTCATATTCATTGACTTTTAATGAAGGCTGTGACTCTAGAAAGGATAGATAACAACCTGGCAGTTGAGTTTTCTATAGGTGCTCTACTGAATCTTCACAGCTGACTGTAGAAATTGATCTTCTGTCTACCATAGTGGAAGCTTGTGCCAGACAATTTCCTGCAGCTTCTTTTGTATCGATTACCATTCGTACTGATTGCCAGATAAAGCATTGCTGACAGCAGATCCTGTTGGCTTTCATAGCAAAAGTATAGGGAGGTTCGTGAGGTTTTTGGTGTCTGCTTCTGTAGAACTATATCTTTTAAAATAATTTTAACAAATTATATTGAAATTTACCAGCTGCTGAGATTAAAATAGCCCACCGACAGAACTAGAGGAAACGGCCACAAACTGAAGCATCAAAAGTTCCACAGGAACTTAAGGAAAAATTTCCTGACAGTGAGGGTGACAGAGCCCTGGCACAGGCTGCCCAGAGAGGTTGTGGAGTCTCCTTCTCTGGAGATCTTCAAGACCCGCTTGGATGCAGCCCTGTGCCACGTGCTCTAGGTGGCCCTGCGTGTGCAGGGGGGTTGGACTAGGTGACCACTAGAGGTCCCTTCCAACCTTAGGCGTTCTGTGATTCTATGATAAAGTAGTCAAGGCATTTGTCGACTGAAAATATCACAATATTAAAGTGAGCAGCAGGCACACTCTTTTAAGCTACCATTAATCATCTTTTGCCCAGATAAACTTGTCTGCTGTAACTGCACTCTAAATAACAGAAATCATAAAATCTAAATTCTAATACATATCAAACTGAATTAAAATATTAGAAAAAAAGAAAGAATCTAATGTTTAGAATGATTTTTCTGTTTTAAGAATTATAAAGCAACCTGGAAAAATGTTAAGGACATATGGAAAACATTTAAAAAAAACATTAAAAAGAAGAAACATTTTCAACTTAATGTTTGATAGATTCAGGGAAATTCTGGTGAAATGAGTACTAATATCATTTTAAAATGCCCTACTTAATTGTGTCTAGTAAAGAACAGAACTTGATTATCGTCTTTTAAAGATCTTCATAGTGAATTATTCACATTGATCTTTCATTATCAAAATTCTCTGATCAGAATGCTAGGTTCAAAAAAATCTCACTGGTTCTCTCTGTTTTCAATCCCCTCCCACAAAGTCCATTCTGTACCACTTTCTCTCACTGTTCTTAAGACATCATCTCTTTTTTTGCAGCATCATTTAGATTACTGAAACAAGTGGAAATATGGAAAAAAAAAAAAGAGTAGAGATACTCGAGCTGAAGGAAGAGGTATGGAAGTAAATATATGCAAGGACAGTTGCACTTGCAGCACCTCCTAGAGAGATCCTAGGGTAGGAGATGCTGCTGAATGCAGTCTATACAGCCTCTGCAAGGAAATATCTAAGGTAATTAATAACACAGAGAAATTTATTTTTACAATATCTTGAAATTTCAAGCCTTTTCTTCACTGATATGTATGGGAAAAAAATAAATACTAAAGCAAATACAACTATACTTTTTTAGAACATACAGAAAAAGCAGCCACAAGCAGATCTTACCTTCAGGAGAAATTTCCTTCCATGGATTAGGTGGATACATGAAGGCAGCATTCTGGATTTGGTCATGTATATCTTCATCTTCATTGAATGGGAAGGTACCACTGAGGCTTACGTAAATTATGACACCCACAGACCACATATCCAGAGATCTGTTATAGCCTTTGTTTCTCAGTACTTCTGGAGCAAGGTAGGCTGGTGTTCCCACAACCGAACGCCTAAAGGATTTCTCTCCAATGATTCGAGCAAAGCCGAAATCACAGAGTTTTACCTGTTTGAAGCAAAATGCTATAGTAATTCAGATATTTTTATTATCAGGTACATGGTTACATAGGTAAATTGCATAGGTAATTTAGTCATTATTTAGTTGAGAGATCCACCTCTACTGTTTCTCCATGGGCTTTTATTTTATTATTTTTTTTTTTTACCTCTTCTTTGCATAGAGCCTCATGATTCTAATGAATCGTTACACAAGATTACACAAGTCTATTCCATTTCCTGTATTTCTTCATTCCATAAATAAGCTATCCAGGACATCTTAGGTCCCTTCCAAAACTGCATTTCTTTGATTCTAACAGCTTAGCCTGCTGCTGCAAGTAACAATACAAAGGTAATAATACTTACTCATTCATAGCATAAAAACATGGCAAATGAAAATTTTAACCTATGCCTATTTTTTTTCTTATATTAAGCAAAATGCTAAAATTTACTCTTGAACTGCCACTCTGAGATACATTTAGACTCTCACTCTTTACACAATTTTTTGCTTTTTCCAGAGTGTCAAATTTAGCTGTTGAAAAATTCTCACTTCAGATTTCACTGCAGCTCCTTCCTTTTTAGTAATTGATACTATTTACAAAATTTTAAGTGTCAACAGTATCACTAGTAAATATAGACAATTGGAGGAAACCTTAACAGTAGATAAATAAAAAGTAACAGAAATTGATTTAGAACACAAGCAATATAATAACCATCTAGAAAGTATATTTATAGATTCTATAGTTTACCTGGTATTTAAATTCACAAGATTAAAGCCTCATCTCTTTTCCTTAAGCTGTAACCTAACTTTTTATAAAACACTGTTTTTTTTCTGAGTCTGCATGCAAATTGTCAGTTATCTGGACCAAATAAACTAGAAAAATAGGTCGGGCTGTAATAGTGATCTAATTACAAACATGCTGGGCCAATACACTAGTGGTTATATCGCACTTGAATATCTAGTCGTGTATTTTAGAATAAATGCCAAAAGCAATAATTTTTAAAAATGTCATCTTTGGAACTTTTTTTGAATATGAAATGATATTTGCCCTAAGTACCTACTAATTCTCTGTAGTTTTGGTGGCAGATGCAAACAGATTGCTAATCACTTTTAAGCATGCTCACAAAGTAACCCCTGATGGTAACACATTAGGCCAAAAATTTATCTTAGCAGAGAAATTTTCTACTTGCCTGTGGGAAAGGGTCAGCTGATGCCAATAATACATTTTCTGGTTTGAGGTCACAATGAACAATATTTTTGAAATGAAGATGCCTTAAAGCAACAAGGATCTGTGAAGAAACAAATCAGGAGGAAATCCAGTTTTAAATGATAAATGTTCTCTGTGTTTATATTATTCAGTGATCAGAGGATCAACCACAGTTGTAGAAAAAACATGAGCGTATCTTTTAAAACAATGTCTTCAATGCAATAAAAAAAGCATAGATGATGCTTTCAGTTATATTCTGTGCCTCAGATTTTCTAGTTTCACAGTATGAAACAAGACTGCTCTCTCTCCATAGACTCTACATTCTAAACAGATACTTTAAAAAAAAGAACCCTTAATTCTATGTACTTGTTCCATCTTTTAGTGTGAGATGTTGGGTTTTATAAATATTTCACTTGCAAAATGCCCATCCAAATCTAAATTATGAACTCAAAATTTCCCATCGAAATAGTATACAAGCCAATTAGCCATTTATCGAAAAGAGAAAGCATGTGTATTTTTACTCTGTTTTGTATAAAACACATTCATCCTGTTCCTGTGGTTTTAATTCTGCTATTTCTTGTGTCTGGTCTGAGGCTGACAGAATTTTCCACTCTGTCAAAAGAGGCAATGGTGAGAAGGCTGAATGAAGTTGGTAAAGCAAGAAATCAGATTCCAAAGCTGATGGCAGTTTAGCACTTGAAAGCTGGGGAGGTATTTCATTCTATCTCCTTAATAAATGTCCTCTGTAGCGCTGTTCCTCCTCCTCCTTTTTCTTGCCTTAACACATTATAGAGACTGCTGCAATGCTCAGGAGCTTATCTAGTCACCTGCATGTCTAATTTTATACCTGCATTATGGGCAAAGAATATGACAACAGGAAGGACAAAAAGAACCACCCTCCCAGAAAACATACCATGTTGTTAACTGAGTCATGCAGGAAAACAGACTCCTTTCAATCAGATACAGTGCTGAGATCCAATCTCAGCATAGAAAAGCTACACCTAGTAAGTGTGTGGTATGAACTACAATAGTGAGGTACAGGGAAGTTCAAAAAGTTCAGATTTTTCTCATCTTATATAAGGCTTCAACAGGGGTGCTATTTGTGATATGCATCCATTTCTTGTGCTTACTTCTTCATGCATAATGGGAAATGTGCAATCAGACAATTCCTCATTTATCCTATTCTAGTTCCTCCTAATAGTTTAGTACCCATCAGATAATGCACGTGAGGATGTCTATATAATCACTAGCATTATAACTCAAGCTTTCACAAGTCAGATGGGTAAATTATTGCAAAACATTAGCAACAGTGATAATACCTCAAAATTCTATTTCAATCTATAATTGTTTTCTTACCTGAGTAATTAGGAACTTTGTTATTCTCTCTGGCAATCTGCCTTTTTCACTTGATAAGATCATCTCCAGCATGTCTCCATGGAGTTTTTCCATAACAACAAACACTCTTTCTGGTGTCTCAAACATGCACTCCAGATTTACAACCCCAAGGTGATGAAGATTCTGTTAAAGACATATGTTAAAGGCATAAAACAGATTTCCCAACATGATTAATAAGTTTTATCATTAACCAGCCAGTCTTCAGATCCTTCCCGAACAAAGGACAACAGTCCAGTCCTTCAGCATTTAAAGCGTGTCTTTGTTTGTAGGTACCATACATTAAATTTCTAAGGATAGTAGCCTTATTAGAGTGTGGCTGAACTCAAAATGAGTTTAAGAAACATACATTTTCATTATTATGCCGAATGCCTAAAATTACAAAGATTGTAATTCCTAACATGACAGCAGAATGGTTAAAAATAAAATACCTACAACTCTTAACGTATTACATCATAGGTATGGTTTTACTTAAAAGAAATCTTCAAGCAGGTACTGTGTTATCTGGATTTTATTTTATAACTTATTCATATGTTGGTGAATAGTACAGAACTCAAGAAATCATGTTAGTCTGACTGAAGACATATTGCCACGGCTTCTTTCTACTTTAAAGCCTGTTACTGTTGTGGTCCACTTCCTTAAATGAAGGTCATAAGGAACTCTATGCTCCTGTGAAATGATTTGTACCTATTTTTAAGGTTTTTTTGGAGACATTAGGAACTAAGTCAGGAAAAACACCACCACACCAAGTGGTAGAGAATGTAATGCCAATAGCTTAAACTCTGTTAAAATAAGGAAACCTCAGTATGGAAGAGAGAAAGTAAAATTAAGAAATAAATTTGAGAACGACTAAAATTGTGCTTGGCATTTCTTGACACACACAGTGGTGTGTGCCAGAAATAAGACAATGTGAGTTCAAGGTCTCATGCCAGACCTTCTATTTAGCAGTACTGGAGAATAGGCACAGAAGTACTACATACCTATAAAGAGGTTATTAACTAAAAAGGATATTGGCTCACAGTAATAAACAACTGTGATATTTAATACATTCCTAGTAAATTTGCTCTTGACTATTTTTTGCAAAATTAGCTTAGTGTGGTTATTTTCAATATGTTTCCTATTCTTTAAACAAGTGCATTTCACACAAGTATCTAGAGAATTTTTAGGAATTTAACAAATAGATTGACAGCAAAAATCATATCATTTGGGTTTACAGCACTGTACAAATTGAGTTAATATAGTAAAAAGGCAAAAGAAAATACCTGTAGAATTGCAACCTCATTACGAAGTTGGCTTTCCTGTTTCGTTGGAAATCTTAGTTTGTCAATTATCTTAATGGCCACATCTCTTCCGGTTTTGCGATGCTTTCCTGCATCAATAAATAATAATAATAATAAAAAAAAGCCTCTATCAATTAGCATGAATAATTCTGAAAAGCTTTCCACTCTGGCTGCATTGTACAAATGACCACAGTCAAGTAATTCCCCAAGCAGGTTTGTAACCAGTTAAACCAACATTAAAAGTTTTGTGTCATTTCTCTACTTTCTTCCCTTTGACAAGTTAACTTTTCTTATGTTCTATAACCACTTAACAAATCTGCTTAAGCACATAAAGCAGCCTATGCACTAGAAAGTCAGCTTTGCAGTTAAACTATATAAATGCATTACGTGCAAAACTGACTTTCTCATATATAGGCCTGTTCTTAAACCAGTCTCGGCCGGTTGGTCTGAGGCTTATTTAGTTGAAGAATGCTGTTTATACCAAACAATTGGCAGCTAATTTCTGTAACAAATCATTTCAGAGTCCAAATACTTTCATAATTCAAAAGTTTTCTGTCTCAAGCATAGCTGTACAATGAAACGAAGTCTTACCTCCATAAACAATTCCAAACTGTCCGGATCCCAACACCTCATCTGGGAAGATTTGGTATACAGTGCTAATATCCTGTTTATGTAAACATAATGATTATTAAGCTCTGAAATAGGGTAGCAAGATTTTTATTTCACTTGACTTTTCAAATTGTTATTTGTCTTAGTATGTTAATCTGACTGAAATTTCATGAAGTAATAAGTTATACAGCCCACTTTTCCTTCTGATAATCAGTAAGCGACAGGATAGGTAGTTAAATTCTGAGTTAAACTGAATTACCCAAATGGCACCTTTTCCTTAAGCACAAGAGTTACAGGAAGATGACTTTTCTCAAAAGTTAATTGATTCTATTTCTACAGTGTAAGTGAAAATGGCTGATAAGAACTTCTCTCTAACATTTCATTTTCCAAAACAGATCAATGACTTCGCAAGCTTAATCATATCATGTCTAGCATTCACAGAACACTCACCACATTTTCCTGAACTTGGCAGTTTGACACTGAAATACTGATGGATATATCCCCTGGGGAAGAAAGTAAAATATACTTCAAACGGCTGTGCTTTTAGTTCAAACATGTAGTAATAGGAAATGACATTTACATCACATCAATATCTACTGGCAGCCGTAGAAACTGAACCAATTAGGTCATCTTGTTCATCTCCCAGCCAATATAAAATTGCAGCAGCCCCAAAATAGGTGACTTGAACAACAGACTTTTGCAAGCTATGGAAAAGAAGCTTATACATTTCAGTACTTATTTTTAAATAGCGTAATCTCATAATTCCCATTTAGAAGCTTATTATTACTTTTTTTGTTCTATTTTTGAGCTTTAAACCCCTTACACAAGTAATACAAGTGCAAATAGGGTGAGGTGTACTTATTTAGTATTGATTTGCAATGTCACATACAATATATTTGATGCTAGTTAGCTTTCAGAAAAAGGCCAGTGGTTATTCATATTGATGCATTTATTGTTAAAAAGGCCTATTTCAACTGGGCTAAGGACCATTATTAAGACACTCAATGGATAGAAAAATCTTGCACTTGCACTTTAATACAACAGAAAGCAGAACAAACTTCGATGAATTCAGAGCCCAGGATTTATTATTATTTATTTATTTATTGCTAACTGCATTTACACAAATATGTCGTTTTAGGGGAGAAAGAATGGTTCTGCAGAGCACTGCTGTCTAGATATCCTACCGCTGCCTGAAGCCTTCTTTAGTGCTGAATTTTCATTTTCTCAATATGGATTTCAGCCCCATCAGCCCTCTACTGTAAAAAATGTTATGCACTCAAAACTATCCACCAGTGCACCAAGTACCATGAGTAACTTCTGCCCTGTATATGGCTTATTTCCTCCTTTTTTTCTAGGAAAAAGATGTTTTTGGAAGGGAGTGTTCCAGTTTGGCAAAGGCTTTTCATCAATTGCTGATTCATATGTATATGCTACTTTGTGCCTACATGAGAGAAAGCAAGGACAAAGAAATGTATCTTAGGCTTTGAGTAGAAGACAGTAGGTTGCTATACTTCTCAGTCCCTGCAGGAAGTTTCTCCAAAGGTCTCTGGTGAACTTACGCTTCACTTGAAAAAAACAAAAATACCCAAAGATGACTACTAACTTACAGAGAAAATTTTCAAACTTCCCAAGAGGCAGAGAAGACAGCTATCATCTGTCATTCCCAGTCAAGTCTTCTCAGTCAGCTATGCTAAGCTCAGACCAGGGGCAGTAGGATATTAATTTGATTGAAATGATGGCCAGAATATGACCATTTTTTATGTAGGAACCCAGTCTAGCAAAAGCAGAGGACTGCGCTGATATATTCTGAGGTGTCGTGCCCAAAGAAACATGCTGTCTGTTTTATTGCTTGGTTTTCAAAGTGCTTGCTGTGTCACTAGCATTTCACACTGCATTAGTATCACTCACTTGTCAAGTCGTACCTTGGGTACACATTGGAACAGAAGGTCTAATCCAGCTCGTGTAGGCATATCCAGATTTGCCTTACACTGCCTAAACTGAGTATAAATTGCAGAGCAGCCACAGAAGCATGTGTCTGCTGGTGGTGAACTACACAAAGTGTACCTGTTTTCTTAAGTGGGTTTTTTGCTCTCTGGTGCTGCAGTTACTTTGTTATCAGTACCTGAGCTAGATTTAAATGGGTTTTGTATTTGTTTTACATTTGTACATTGTATTTGTACATTTTACACTTGTACATTGTATTTGTCAGCTTTGGTAGAGAATTACCCAAACATATGTAAATGTGAGGCTAAGATATATTCTATCATTATTGCTGGGTAATGCCCCTGCCTCTTCTGCTGTTCTTCACACTTGAACTCATTGCATCTCAGTATAGGACAAGGTTTATCTAAGTCAAACAGGCAAATGTGATGAAAGGGAGCATTTCAACTATGCTGTGGTGACCAGCTGCTTCTATAGACAGAAAGAAACATAAATTGTAGGCATGAGAGGGAAAAAAAAATCTTTATCAATTCTTAACCTGACGTTTCTTATGTGGAGGCAGAAAACTTCATGCCTCCACATAAGGAGGCCATTATTCATGTCAGCAACACAAAGAAGATGCAGATGTCTTATATACAGAACAACTACATGCTTGCTGAAAAACCTGCATGTTGTGTATTTATACAGATTTCTTAGCATAAATTGGAAATATATGGATGAGAAACTGCAGCTTCTAAAACAATGCACAGACAGGCAATAGGCCATTATAGAATAGCCTTTATTAGCTGTGCAGTACCTCCTTTCCAAACCTGCAAAACCTTCAGCAATGTAGGCATTTGTTATATAACTATATTTATTGGAAATAAAGGAAATGAATAAACTTACTGTGTACATTTGGTCCTGATCCAGTTGATGCCCCTTTAGGGATTACAGGCATCAAAGCATGCTGTATTGCCATCTCCCACATTCTTGCCACATCTATGCCAATACCGCTGGTGAGAACACTGTTATTTAGTGGAACACTTGCAAGGTTTTCTATGTTTTCTCCAACATAATAGATTATATTTGCTGTGCTTATTTCAAAACAGTGAGGACTGGCTCCCTGAGGCAGTAAAGTGAAAGTTTTTGCAGGGTCCAGAGACAAAATTTCAGACAATGGAATTTCCTGAAATGAAAAGATTATTTACATTCTGTGTAGATTATCAACATATATATATGTATGTATATATATTTATATTATATATATATATGAGTTTTACTTAACTAAGTTATAATTTAGCTGTTACTTTTAACCACATGCATCTCCTATAATCAAAAGGCTTTTGTAAAATTAAAGTTCATAGCAGAGGTCTGTTGATGGTAAAATACCAAATGTTTCAGAACTTTTAATTATTAAGCTTATGGAAGAGAGGAATGAGGTGTCATGAGAAAAGAATTTGGAAATAACTTGTATTATGAATCAGTGAATATCCCTGAATGAGTTTCTTAGAATCTGTCACCATACTGAATTGTCCCTGTAGAAAAACACTTTGTTTCCACACCATGTCACTGTTCACTGTCACATAAGTTCTGATCTGAGACTTGGTTGTGAAGCATATGTAGGTTAAATAATGAAAACAAACATAGATCAAAGTTATACTGCTTGCATACTTCATTATTAACATAGCAATTCACTCCATTTGTTATATGCTACTAGTAGAAAAAGAGATTGAAAACTATTCCTTACCTTGTAATACTTGCTTCCAGTATCATTTTGAAAAAGTGTAATGCATTTGCTGTCTAGTCTCCAGTAATGTCTCTTCCTCTGCAATAAACAACAATAACAAAAAATTTCTAACAGTTTTGAAGTAAATTGATGAAATGCTAATTTCACAGAAACATCACTTCCAAAAACCTTCATTTAAATTTAAAAGGTTGAATTGTGGAGGATAAAGTTTTACCTTTTATTGCAAAAATTTTAGGAGAAATCTATATTTGTGTTTAAAATTTATAGGGGTTTATAGAACCTAGACGTATTCAAATTATTCAAGTTTGAAAGGATTTAAATGTCACTTTGAAGTCTATGTTACACTCAGCAGTTTGCTACAGGTGTGCTGCTAATATAATTCAACTTTCTTCTTATGCAAGTTTTAAGACCTTGGCTCACTTCAGAAGGCCACAAATTGAAACTTTTTTTCTTGTTTTAGCAGCTCAGAATGAAAAATTATTTTTCTGTACCAAGTATGTTTTACAAAAGTCTCAATTCACCTGACAGCCAGATACCTAGGAAATTGCAGATGGAAGGTAAGCCTACTTTCCAGAACCCCTGAGGTATTAATAGTATGTTTTACTTTCATTCGAATGTCTTCACATTTGGCTGCTTATGACAACTGACATTTTTGGACATTTGGGGATGTTTGGGTGTAATTGTCTCTTTGTAGGGAAAACTGAGTATTTATTTCAAGCAGTGTTGGTCTCAACTATATCAAGAGTTAGAACTTCAAGCACACAAATATTGCAAATAAACACCTTATAGGAGTGACTTTATCCAAGTATTATTAGGGATGGAAAGTATTATTAGTATTATTAGAATCCTGTACTATTATATGGGAGATATACCAAGACAGGTCTTCCTTAACATTTCTCACCAGTGTGTCCTTGCTTGTATAGTGAACCATCCAGCCCTCCTTCATTACTGTGCTGCTTCTCCTTTTCGTGTGCTTCACAGATTGTACCACTCTCATTAATGGAATATTGTTGCTGGTTGAAGGGCTTAAGAATAAATTAGTAAAGGTTTTTAAAATAACATAATGTTGGACAAAAAGAAAAAAAGTCTTTCAAAACAGGAGATATATATATATTTATATCCAATAGCCATGTTTAAATTTGTAGTCACTAACAGACCTGGACTAGACACTACATTGTTTGTCATTCCAAGTATCTTAGAAAGGAAAGGAAAAAAGGAAAAAACAAACCAAAAAAACCCAAAAAAACAACAACAAAAAACCCCACTGTCAGACACCTTCTAAAGCCTTACACACACACACACATATACACAAATGAAATATCCCTAAAAAGGAGCTAATAAAATGAGCAAATGCCTAGGGCTTAAGATAGGATGTGGGAGATTTAGCTCAAGCTCTGCATAATTCAGAAGAGTACTCAATCATGAATCCCTTATAACCACAGTAAACATTGTCCTCAGATTACTGGCTGCTCTGTTATCCTTCTTGAAGTTCTAACATAGTTTTCAGAATAGTAAAAGCTGTCTGTGTGTGTGTGTGTGCATTTGCAGAGTATGACAGGGAGTCCACTGGAACCTCTCAATGAAAGAGGCTTAAGCAAAAACATTTTATCCTCGCAGTAAAGGACCTAATTTCTGTGTCTTGTACTTTGGAGTCCACATGCTGAAAATTTCCACTACTCATTTGACAAACAGTAACTTGGAAGGACATGGGAACTTGACAGTATAAAATCTGGACTATCTAGCTGGAGAAGTTTAAGAAGCAACCAAGCCCATCTCTCCACTTCCCTTACTGCTGGAGTTAACACATTTCATGTAATGAAATATGGACTCATGATCTGCTTCAACATGTAGTTATTTCTGGCAGAACTTTAAACTGAGATATTGGATTTGACATGAAAGCAGAGCACAGAGAGCTCATGAATTCAGTTTTGCTGGCAAAGCTATTGGTACAACAACCAAAGCAAGGAAGGGCAAGAACCACCTGCAGGAGAACCGTAAATGTCCACAGCTGTTCTGATTGCAAATGTTTGCGGATGGCCCTCCTTCACTGCAATGCATCCTGGAAGTGAGCAACTTTTTAAGAACTGACATTTTCAAATCAAAATGTTAAAAGTGTCCTTCATAAAATCTCATAAAAACTTTTGTAATTCACTTAAAATTATTATTACTGGTTTTCAAACTTTCCTTCTTGCTATAGGTATCAAAAAACTACAAACGATATGCTTAGATCAGGTATCACAATTGCTTATACTTTTTTTTTTTTACATTAAACAAGCTGTCCCAATTTGTAGCCCAATAGCACTTTGGCCATCTTCTTGCATGACAGTACACTGCAAACTCACATCTCATTTTGTGAGAGCTACTCACAAAATCACTACTATCACTAGCGATCACTACTGAGCAGTCTCAGTTCCTAAAGAACTGTCCTAGCCTGTGAAATTTTCAGATTTGAAAAACTGTTCATGTTTCACATTACAGACATTCCAATACCATTAAAATATATTTTTAAAGATATTATAACACCAGATATTATAAAGATATTATAACCAGCAACTTCTTGATGAGGCACTTCAAAGGCTCAAATTTAAAGCTCTGCCACTCAGTCATATCCTAGGTGAGTAGAGTAACTGGCAGACAGCTATTCCAAAAATCTGTTTTTTTAAAAAAAAAAGAAAGCTGAATACTGCTATCACAAAGCTATCAGGACAAATGATCATGCTGATGCATGGTTTTGGCTTTTTGTTGTTGTTGCTTGCTCGCTTACTGTTTACTTTTTTCAACCAGGATTTCACTGTGACTGCAAGAAACCTTTCCCATATGTTTTATTGAAACTTGAACATTCTCACAATTCATTTTTAATGAAAATGGATTAAAAATACTATTTTCCTTCAAACAGAAATTGCACTTCTTAACGAAGGAAAAATGCTTGGGAAAAATGGAAAAAAACAGTTCTCCATTTCTCACTTCCAAAAAGAAGTTTCACAACTTGATTTTCATAACAAAGCAAATCTGTGACAATCACTTATACATCAGTTTTTGAGTGTTATTTCAACTTGACAATAATATTTAAGTTTCTCTTAAAATCCTAACACATATATTCAGACAAGCATTGGCATTACTGTTTCAGAACCATTACATACCTTGAAAAGGAGGGAGGATATGGCCCAAGTAGATTTCTACTTGAGCCCAAGTCATGATAATAAGAAACATAAAAGAAGATGGAAACTATGCTTCCCAACGTACCTGATCATCCTGTTTGACTCATCATGATCCACATCAGGATCCTGCATCTCGCCATTGTCACTATGGCATCCCGTCATTGATATCTCAGAATCATGAGCTATAGATTCTTCCATGTCGTCTATAAAACCACTGTTTCTTTCACTGTCATTGTCATCACTCCCTTCTTCCATGACCACATCAGACTCAGCCCCAGGACTAAGGAGATCTGGAACATTATTTCTGAAGTTATTATCTGGAAACATGCAATAATCACTAAGTCCTACCACATTGGAGGCTTAAGAAAAAATTATGCTTTCTCTTGAACTCTATTCTCTGGTCTGTCTCTACTCAGTTTGTACTGGTAAAGCATGGTCCTAAACTGGCCTCTAGGAAAATCATTACGGAAAACTGAAAACTCATCAAACAGAAATATTTTCAGAAATACAATTTTCTATTAAAAAGTGCCAAAGTCAAAGCAGAAATTCTTATGCATGGCCTTCTATTCAAATGCTCTATAGGCTTTATTTTTGAGATCTTCTGGCAGATTTTCTATGCAGCTTGAATGTTGTGTACAAGCTTGATGGCTGTTGGCAGGCTACAGCTGCAAACCGATGCTAGTACATCAGTAATTTCAAAACTAAGAATTTTGTATTATGATGATGACATGAGTGTGATCTATTGAAAAAAACTCCCAAGACAATTACTCATAATGCAAAATATATTTTTGGGGAAAAAAAGCTATTTCCTTTACACCAGTGTTCTCTGTAAGGGTGCAAGACATAGCTCAGTAATATCTTATTGTGATAAGATTCTCTATCTTTATAAAGGAAACATCAGATAAACATCAAAACCTCCAATGTAACATAGCAAAGAAAAAACATTAAGATTTCACTTACTCTGGTAGTGGAATTACAAAAAAAAAATGAATGAAGATGAATGAAAGACATAAAATTTACTACCCGTTCTCTTAGATTAAGCTTCCTTTTCATGAGCCAAGAGAATAAGAAAAATACTACACTAATTTTGCTCTTCGCAAAATAAGAATAACTTATAGAAATAAACTCTCTATATTTGATTCTGGCATAGCATTAACATCTTCCAATGTTAAATTTAATAATATATTGCTTAAATTTAAATAACGTTGAACTATCCATTCTCAAGATTAGAGATATCTAAGCAAGATCAAAGTAAGGAATAACTTTTACTATATTTATACTTGTGAAGAGATTTATCTGGAAAGCAGAAAGGAAGAGAGAGTTTTAAAGCTATTAAGCTAAGGATTTGTATTATGAAAAAAATAAAAACACTTTTTTGTTTAAACTCAACCTGCCATTCTACAGACTGTGACCAATACATCAACATCAGCAGTGCTGTCAGATGGGAAAGACGGCATTAACTTTTCTAGGATGCTTGCCCTGGATTCCTGACTCTGGAGCTAAGCAGGGAGCCATAGGCAGCAATTTGAAGCTAGGTAAAATCACATGGAAGACACCAAATGTTCTCAATGAGAAACTTGCCTCTAATTGTGTGGGAGAAGGTTCCTGCCAGTCAGAGGGGAGAATGCCCCAGACAAAAAAGCACATTGAACTGGCTGACAGCAGAAAGCTTAGAATAGATGCCATTTGCCTAGAAATGGAAATGCACAGCTGAAAGATTTGTTTCCATGTAGAGTAAAATGTTTGGATATAAGTTATTGATGTATGACAGAGAGAAATTAAACTGGCTCTCTAGCAGAAGGAGCCTTCTAGTCATGAATGTCATTTACTGTGCAGGTCTCTCTTTTCTACAGCATGTTTTTTATCGTTATTTATAATAAACGCACAACCAGTTAAAAATAACCTCCTGCATTTAGTGTTTAATGTGTTTATTAATGAGACCATACTTGGGATGTCATTGCCTCACTTCTGCCTGCAGTTCCTATTTTGGGGAAGACTTATCACAGAGCAGATGGACAGAGTGGCAGATATTGTATTTTATTTATTAACACGGAAAATACTGTGAACTAAATTTCTGTAAAAATAAAAATAGGATATAGGGATGCAACTGCCTGTGTTAATTGTAAGGGCCCTATATCGCTCATGTAGGACAAGCAGTAACAAGTTCTACTAGGGATATAATTTGGTGGTAGAAAACTCACTAGATACTGGAGAAAAGCCAAATTCTATAAATTGTAAGAGGGAGAGTTCCAAGGGCCTAGGCACTGAGTCTAGGGAGCTGCACCAGAGGAAACTTAACACATTCTAGAATCCTGCCTGGAATCAGCGTTCTCACCACAAGTGGCTTTCCTCACTCGGCTCTTCCCACAGAGAAGCCATTACTCCTCATCAGTCCAGCATCAGATTCATGTGTAGGAGGCGAGTCAGCAGAAATGGCAAGTTACTTTTGGGGGAAAGGAGGGGAGGAAAGGCGGCAGGGTGTTGGAAAGATGAACTGCAGCTGTCTGAGATGGAAAGAAGGAATTTGAAGGAGTGATTCAGAAAGAAATTTAAAATTTGTTCTTTTAGTCCAGCTGTCCAGAAATAATGATTGTCTTCCTTTTTTCTCTTAACTTTTTTTCTCCCTTTGATCAAGCCTCTTTTGGCATTGCTCTCTCAGTCTGAACCTAAGAAGTATGCCATAAGAATCTTATAACTTACAGGCCGACTTCATGACTTCCTCTGACTCTTTAATTCTTTATGCTTACAATTATTTGCAATGTCAAAAAGTAAAGGCTGGGATAGAAAATGTAACTGCATAAAAAGGATTTTTGCTTCTCACACATACTCAAGATTCCTACAAGGAAAATTCTACACCATTATCAATTAAATTGATATTTCCTAGCGTATTTTTAGATCTTGATATGAGAATCAGGCCATATTCTTCCTTGCATGAGTATCAGTACTTTTAATCCTAAAGAAGTAATTATATTGTACAACAGTTAATGGTAAAGTGAGGTATAAGTGGTGTAAAAATTCTTACAGACAATTAGTTTACATTCCTGCTATTCAAAATTCCTGACCTCTGTTTAATAAAGTAGATTATTGATTTTAAGTTTTAAAAAACTATCTAATAAGGCTGTGATTAATACTTTATTAACATCAAAAGCAGTTCAGGTTGACAACTTAATATTGTAATATCCATTAACTATTGAACAAGTTACAACATTTTTCATTCCCTTATCACATATAAAAGTGACATTTTCAAGGCAATCAACAACTCATCTACAACAACTCTTTTTTTCTCTAGTACCTTCTGTCAAGCCTACTCATACATTCCCATACTTGACATAAAATCGACACCACATGCACGGGAAAACAGGCAGATATTCAAGCTTTCATTTCTGGCAACTGATACAACTACTTTCATGCCAAAAGGAAGGGGTGGAATTTTTTCCTGGAGGGCTTTTCCAGTTCTTCCAGGTATACATTTTTTTCTCAGGAAGATTATCCTAAAACAAATATTTTTTCCCTTCCCAGATTAAAAAAACATATTGTGTTTGTATCTGACAGGTGAATGCCAAGATCTAATGCCTGTGGCTTTTGGGGTTGTTTTGGCATTCTACAAGCCCACATTCACCCAGACCTTTTTCTTGCTGAAATCACTACCTGCTCTGCCTCTGCAGCACAGCTGAGCCTCTTTCAGTACTATGTATTTTGAAGACACATGTTCTGAGAAAATGATATACGAACCATTAATGCAGTTCCTCCCACACTTCATCTTCAATATACAATAGAAATATCACAGAGGAAGAGCCACTCCCAAGCAATGGAAAAACCTATCTTTGTCAACATCACAGTATTTTCATTTAACTCTCTTTTATTTAACTGGTGGCTTAAACAATGACAGAAACTATTGTTAAAGCAACTCACCTCCATTAATGGCAACTTCCCCCAGGCAGTTATTTGGCACTTTAGGAGCACAGCGTTTGTGACAATTGAACCTACAGTCTGGTAAGAAAAAGTAACGCAGTAAAATTATTTTCTCCTTTTTTTCTGTGGCATAATTGTATTTTTCCTGCTATGCAGCTTATAAATGTCAAGCCCTATCATTTTACTAATACAAAGTTAACTTGATGTGTCCAGTGAGCATTAGCCTGGCTGCAGGCCACTTGCCAGTGGAACTTGCAGGATAAACACACCAGCAGCTTCCCCGAGGGGAAAGGAAAGCATTACTTACTTACAGCAACTGGGTGGAGGCTTTAGCTGGAGGAGCTGAGAATGCTAGACTCATCTAGGGGAGCAGTCTGGAGACCTCTGCGCTTGGCTGAAAGGCCTGCCTTGTTTTTCCAGTTAGAGAATCAGATCAGGCTGCAGCAGATCCACTACAGCTTAAAAACCTGACTACACATCAAATATTGAGGACTAAAAACTGAAGCAGCAGAAACCTAGAGAACACTTACAAATGAAGACACATGTTCTTTACATCACTACATATTCTTAATTTGGTGGTTTAGGTTGCATTTAGTGCAGGACTCCTTCAATACTCTCTTTCTCGTCCAGGTATTTTACTTCACTCTGCCTTTCCTTCTTTGCATTTCTGTGAATAGCACTTTTTTGGATGTCATTTAAACTCTTTTCTTTTGACTTACAGAACATACCTTGCTTTATCCAAGAGCAGTAACATATTAACACAGCTGGGAAAGCAAAGGGTCAGGAAAGATATAATCTCCTAGGGATGTCTACTAATGACTCATAATTATTTAACTTTAGATTGATTCAAAACCCAACCAAGGTACAGCAGTGCCAAATCCAAATAAATATTATTTTTAATATTTGCTTATGTCACTGAAATTCAAAGTGGACTGAAACAGATGATGCCTTTATTCAGGTCTTGCTTTAGTTAAATCACATAAGAATCACATTACCAGGTTAAATTAACTCAATCTTGAATTTTTGCAGGGTATTAGTTTAAGGCAGTTGCACTCATAAGTATATATTGGTTAACTTATATATTGTATACAGTGTATATACACTGAAGAACTTTATAAAAGATATATGTATTTTAATCAAAGATGTTTTTAAGGACTTGTTGGCCAATATCCATTAACATCTTAGCATAGACCATGCTTTGTATTTTTACGCATTCTAGCTGGCCAGTAGTGAACCAATAGTCTAGGCTATGCTTAGGTATAAACACATAAGACTTAAGACACCATGAATAAGTATATTGAGAAACGTCTTTTTATATTTTCATATAAAATGAAAATATATTTTTCATTTTCCGTTATGTTCCACCCTCAAAATCCTGAGTAACTGAGTGTCATGTGCTTGCTTCAGTTCAAGTGTAAGACTGTAGACAGGAGACAAGGAATCACAGAATGCCTAAGGTTGGCAGGGACCTCTAGAGGTCATCTAGTCCAACCCCCTGCACACACAGGGTCACCCAGAGCACGTGGCACAGGACTGCATCCAAGCGGGTCTTGAAGATCTCCAGAGAAGGAGACTCCACAGCCTCTCTGGGCAGCCTGTTCCAGTGCTCTGTCACCCTCACTGATAAGAAATTTTTCCCTAAGAAGATTAAGAATACTTTTTACTAGCTATTCTGCCATAACTGCCTGTGTGAATGCTCTTGCCTAGTGCCAAATATAAGGTAGTTTAGCCCTAAATGAAGATACACACTACCTCAAAGATACACCTGGGTAAGAATAGTCATGCAGCCAGCTTCCAGAGAGCCATAATTGTAATTTGAATCCCAGCTTAATCCAATGTAAATTGTTTGTAAGTCTACACCAAGATAGTTCAGTGAAGAAATATTGAGCAATATTACATAGTAACCACTTAAATGCTAATTTACTAATTTTAACATATATAGCTTTTAGCAAGTTTACTATTAGATTCCTGCAAATCGATAACATGAGTAAGAACCACTAATCAAGGCACCAACAAAGAAAGGAGCTTAACATACATTATTCTTAAAATATAGCTTTATTTAAATCATGAAGTATGGATATTGAAGATATAGCCTGTGAAAAATTGTTTCATTAAACTGTAATTTATTTCAGGTTGTAAAGTGTCATTCAGGGCACTGCTTATCACACTTACCTTTGCACTGCAAACCCTGTCTAAAAAGTCCTTTGAGAAGCTTCTTACAGTACTGGCAAACGGTTGGGCGTGTGTAAGAGTGGATGACAAATGTGTGAGGCACTTTAACTTTGGAAAGTAACATCTTGTCGAGCTGAATAGGTCGTCCAATGTAGGACTGTGAGTTTGATCTCTTCTCTCGACCAGTGAATGATTCTGACGGTGTCTTTTGCTGCAAAACACATTTAAAAAATCTGAGATAATTATGGCTTATTCGTTTTAAAAGAATATAATTTTCACACATACTTGCTTCATGAACAGTAAATCATCTGTCACAAACACTAATGTAGGTGCTCCTGAACACTAATAGAACATGCAACATACCCCTCTCCAAGCCTGCTTTTGAAAAATTGGAATGGCATCAAATGATATCTCTGCCAACACTCATATCATACATTGAATATAGATGGGTGAAACAGTTTTTCATTTAAAAATACATTTGTGATCAAAATGAAAGTATTCACTGAAAAATTACCCCAAATAATTTTGCTTTCCAGTAAATGCATGTAAGCCTTCTTTTTCATCTTTTAATTTCTGCTTTATCCCTAACTTTGAAAGGCAGCATTTTTTGTGCAAACATTAAAAGGAAAGTTATTGCATTGATCTACACAGATGAGAGCTTTTGACAGAAAACATATTAGTATTTTCAATTAATCACCTTTATTTACAATTTTTACTATCACTACATATCATGATAGACCAGAATAGATATTTTAATGTGTATGCATAAGCATACACACCCTAAGGTATGGAAACAGAAGAATTCTTAAAAGAAACGAGTTACATTATTTGTTGGCTAAATTAATTCCAGTGTGAATAGGATAATTATAGCAGAAAATGACTGATCCAGAAAAATGTCTTTGAGAGGCAACCCAACTACATGCATAGTTAAGATGTAAAGGAGAAAATAAGTGACAAGATGCAACTTGATCATTTAAAGCTCAGCATGTCTATCATTTGGATGAGATCTGGTAAGGGCTATAAAATGATTTATTCATTCTCTAGCAACGTTGAAGCTTTAAACTGGCCTAAATTGATAAGCTGTTTTGTTTCAAACTAATGATATAGTAAAATCTCCATCTGAGATGATTATTATTTCCTGGTTACCAAAAATTAAAAATATATTGCTACATCCTTCTATAAACATTTGAAAGTCACTTTGATGGCAGAAGAAATTAAGTAATTCTAGGCTTTACCTTCTTAATGTATCTGCCAACCAAAAATATAAATCTCTATCCTGAAAACCATTTGTTTTTCTTCCTGTTAACAGCAAAATTTTCTTTTGGTTATACTGCAGAACTCTCTTTCCAAAGAAGCATACATGCTAGGTTTGCTGAACATTAGGGCTAATTGACAACAATCCCAACATCGCATGTTTATTTATTGTATAAATGCACTCCTGCCAATCAAGGAGAAATGCACAATGTACATGTGATTATCTAGTTATGGATGATCATCATAAAAGAATTAGATGGAGAAAGATGAAAAAAAAAGAAAGCAAGCTTCTATCTTTTCTTCATCACAAATGATACTGGAAAAGGTACAGGTAAATACTCTGTTATTAAGTGTTTACTTTCTGGTTTTTAGCTCTTTGTGCTCTGAAAAGCAGCTACACATTTGGAAAAACAAGCCAATGAACAGAAAAACAAATTTCAGTTTAGGACTATACTTATTTGGTATCTTTCAATTAGTAACATTGCTTGCTTAATATTTCCAAGGCAGATTGTATTAAGTCTCTTGAAGCCAACATTAACAGGTAGGTGGAAGCCCAGTGAGAAAGGAAGAAATGGCCAACATACACAGCACAAACTCAACTTGGGCAAACTCCCTGTAAACAGGGACAAACAGAACCAGCACAATCCAGCACTTGCAGAAGAGAAAAAGCTTGGAAAAGAGAAAATCTGGCTCAGTCCTTTTAAATTTTGCTTGCGTGGAGGACAGGGACATCTTTTGGTACAGATTGATGCTACTTGAAAATTAATGCAACACTTTATACCAGTTATTCATCTGTCAGCCCTGTACTACAGTCAGGTATATAGCTCTAAATCTACTGCTTGTGGCAGAGGACAAAAACAGTTCTATATAACATTTTGATATAGATATTTTTTCAAAGACAGCAATTCTTTAAAGGGTTGTCTTAACTCTAATCTGTCATCTCTAAGGTATTAGTCACAATACATTGCTATTTTCATCTTGAAAACGGACATTTGAGGACTTTTCACATAGTGTCACAGAGTGACACTGCTTTTTCAAAATGTACTTTAATCAAAAAGAACAGATGGGACAAAGCAAGCATTTCTAAGGGGAAACAGATATACTCAGTTTGTTATGATTATGTCACTGCAGCTAGAGCTCTCTCTTGATAAGCTTACTCTTGTCTAAAGAATGAATGAATCATGGTGCCTCTTAGAGCCCTGTCTAACATCACCTAAAGTGAATCTGCTTTGTTTTGTCATTCTTTGCCCTTGTTTTCCAAATTATTACCAAATCAATACTTAATCGGGCAACTAAATAGTGTTAAAAGCTTTACAGAAGTCCAAATAACTTATATCTGCTTACCTCATGCTCAAAGAATTTTAACAAGAAGTTTGGCAGTTTTCCTTACTAAATGTTTTGCAGGTTTGTGAGCTTCAGTAATGTTGCTCACATGCTGAATCTCTTCTCAGGTCCTCCCTTTTATAATAGAGACAGAGCAAGAGGCCTCCCTACAGCAGGGATGGGTTGCCTAGAGGGCTGATCAAATCTCAGGTAGGAGTATGGGGTTGGGACAAATTATCTTCTATATTTGTTTACTTTTTCAGATTGATGGAAAGGTTTTCAGATTTGATGAGCTTCCAGATTTTTCTGAGAAAAGGTCAGGTAGAACAAAAAGTGAATTCTGAGCACTATGTCTTGATTCTGATCAAAGATGAATCCCTGTTGAAGGGAGCTCTGCAGCAGTCGTGCATCGGGGCATCAGCCTTGGTCAAATCCCAAGTTACCTTTATAAAGCTTTTGCACTTTTGGTTATTAAACTTGTGTTTCTTGCAAATGTCTGCCAGTCACAGCACAGCTCATAATTTTTGAGATTTACTTCAAGTCATACTTCACATGGATGCTGTGAAATGTAAGGGATTAGGTGATTAATTACATTTTTGCTAGTAATTTTTGTGTTTTCTACAGTTCAAGCTGTAGTGGATACAGAACAAAGGCATCTGGACTTCCAGTCTAGATTGGTCCTATCTTAATTTTATTAGTATGATTTTAATATTCAAAATGCTGCTGACATTTTTGCGAAAAATAATATACAGAGAATGCATAACAAGCCCAATAATTTACAAAAATTTCATCACCTTTACCTCCAAATAAGTGAAAAAAATGGGGAGGCCTAAGATTTTTTGTAGAACATCACTGTCAGCTTTTTCTATTTGCAGTCCTATTTACAGAAAAAAGGGGTATTTCAGCTTTTCTTTGCCATTTTGCAATTTCCAGACTGCAGATTAGCAATATAGCATACTGTGCCACACACTAGCAATTCTCAATTTACAGTGTCTTCGGATCAAGTAGTAAAGTTGATGTCCTTTCTAGCATGGGAAAAGGTGATACTCTATAGGCATGGATCTGCTCTCTCTTCCTGCATGCCCAGGCCTGATGTGATGGGCTTCCAATCTTCACCTTTTCTGTCCTGGGCCAGATAGTAATATCTGTCTTTTCACAATCCAATAAGTAATAAGGGAAGGTAAACTGAGTGACAACAACCATGGCAGTAGCAGCCAGAGTGGCCACCCCACCAATGATCAACTGCTTAGGAGCAGGATTAACTTCCTCCATGTTGATGACCTTCTCCTCCTACACAAAATTCCTACCTGTCAATATCACTCAACTTTAATTTTCAGCACCTCCAGTGTAACGCAGATAAGAACACAACAGGGAGATGAACAGTCTTCTTTGGAGGGAGCTCCCATAGAGCCAAAATATCAAGGACTGCTCTTTCCGACCAACAGTATTTTGTTCTTGACCGAAATGGAAAAGGAATCTTTCTGTTGATAAAGATTGCCTGTCACAATTTGAAGTCCCTGAAAAAAGGGCATTATCCTATTTTCAGTATGAAAGCAAGAATCTCTTCCACAAAGCACCTTATTCTTCAGCTGGTGTGCCTAGTTTGTTAGAAAGATAGATTAGTTTTTCCTGGTAGGCAGCCAGACCACTGAGTCAGCAACTCTGGAAGCTTCCCAGGAAATGATTGCTTAATTGGATTACACCATGGAAACTCACAGCCTGCACTGCTCCAAACACTAAACAGTCCTTTACAACAATCATCCTAGCAAGGTATTCTACATTTTAACAGATCAGAATATAATTTTCCAAGTGACTAACAAACACAAAGCATGTGCAGATATTTAACTCCATGGGTGTCCAACTGAGCCAGCGAAACTGCTCACACCCAGAGACTTCAAGTCAGTCATGCCTTAAGTAATGAAAATATCAAATAAACTACAGTTTTGTCTTACTTTTTTGAAAACTTTTTTGAAAATCTTTTTTTCTTCCAAGAAGGGAGAGGTGCCAAACATTTCCCCAACACAAGCCATTCTGCTTATCTCTTGTTTTTATTAGCTGATTCTTGTGTAATTTCCTCCATTGGTAGGAATGCATCAAATCTTCTCTGTATTTATTTTCATGGACTTTGTCAAATCTACCCCAGAAGACACCTACTTGTCTACTTTGGGCAGAAGCCCAAAGCCATTGTACAGAATCTTGTCTGTGCAGGAGACAGTCCCCCAAATGGTCACTGTGCAAAGGTGAAAATCCCTCGGTGGGAGATCCTTCCTGCCTTTTTTACATTGACCAAATCCTCTTCTTCACAACACAGAATTAAGAAACTTGAATAAATACTCATTCTCTGCCAGTGGATTGATTCATCTGTTCTCTTGCCTGGGTGAGGTTGACTGTCTTCCAGCATGACCACTTCCATTCCTTCCAGGCTCAGAGGAGGCTCAGAATGAAAAGACACTTTGGTGCTGAAGGGACTAAAGGGAAGCAATACTGGACTGGATGGAGAATTAGCCTTTTGGGATCAAAGACAGGAACAACCATCCAATCCAACCACACAGATTAGCCGAAAATATAAAACAGACTGCTGTTTCTCTGACTCATTTTATAGGTTTCAATAATCCTACTGAAAGTCTCCAAGGGATCCTGATAAATGTTACTGGAAAGCTTTGTATTCTAGAGGAGCCAGAAAAGAAAAATTTTATTTTTGATATTTGATCATCTTATTTCAAATTAGCTTCCAGAAACACATTCAAACTAGTCAGTTTCATCCAAAATAGTACAGACTGTACTAAGGTCTCCTATAGGCTATAGTCTCCTAAATATATATTTTTTCCAACATTCTTCACAGAGAAGCATTGATCTTTTGCAGGCTGAACATAGAAAATGCATTGTGAAATTATTCTTGTACACTACACTGAGTTACCCAATCAGAATCTACACAGGTATCCCTATATTTTTGAAGAGCTAGTTTATTTACTTGGAAAACTGAGAATAATGTTGTTGTAAGTAATCTTTTTTTAAAAAATCTAGCCACATGATGTTTCATTTTCAGTGCTGCATACATGTTGTATCATCCACATGATGTTTCATTTTCAGTGTTGCATACATGTTGTATCATGTATTTCTTTCTTACCCTAAAGGCGGATAATAAAGCCTTAGGATCAGGTAGGCTTTTTTTTTTTGGAACAGGAACAGGAACTTACTGTCAAATGAGGTGCTATATATCTATGTTACCACAGGAACTACTACGTTTTTTATGCAATGTAAATGTTAGCTTTCTTTTACAAACTAAATGATGTAACTGTAACTTAATGTAGGCAGGGAAACAAATTCTTCAATTAAATATAGTGAAATACCACACCTAAAACTGAATCAAATATGTTGTCTTTTGAGGCTTCCTACATTCTTCTCTGTAAGACAAGTGTATGATTTAATCCTGCAAGCACCATAGTAAAGATAGCTATGGTCTGAAAAAACACTTAAATGAGCACTTCAAAGAACTGACTTCAGTACAATCTGTTAACATTAAACTATCCACAGATGGAAATTATTATGTACCTTGCACCTCCTGCTCAGGCATCAATGCCAGCAAACAGTGGTTTGAATGCTCTGCCTGTACCCTGCTTTAGTTTGCAAAGTAACAAGAAACAATTACTGGCTTTCAGGAATAGCTATGTGACTACATTAACTTCTCAGACAGAGTCAGGGATTTCCCAGAACAAAAGCACTTTGTTGGCAAAGTAGCTGCTAGTGACTGCAGGCAAATTAGGGCTTATGTGCAATGAAGCCTTTTTTCTGCATCTGGCAGACATATTTTTTCAGCAATATTAGGTTTACTTTCATCTTCTATAGTGTGGTTCATAATTTTAAGTATAATAATTTTAAGTAATGAATAATTTTAATATAAGTATCTTGCAGTACTAGCATGGCCACACTATGTGCAAGACTCAGCAGCCCAGTTGTGCCTACTGCATAAATAGGTACATGTCATGATACAATTGTGGTATAGCTAGGACATAATACAAGATAAAACACTTAAAGAAATCATCATATAATTCTGGTTCACTCTATCAAATATGATTACCATTTTTTTCACTGCCTGTGTAAATGTGTCCCATTAGTATTATCACCACAGCATTCTAAACAAAGCAGGGATAATCAGCAGCCGTTTTTGCTTAATGAAGAGCCACTAGTTTCAAAAATAAATAAAAAAGAAAAAAGGGAAAACATCCCTGAACATCCCTGTGGTTTTGTTTTTTGTTTTTAAGATATGTGCAAACACTCGTGTTAGTAGTCAGAAACTATGAAAACAGCTTTGAGTATAGGTTTACTTAGGCATAGCATGCACTTCTAAAGAATTCTTACTGTCGCAGCACCAGAGCATCTCAGCTGAAGATGTGGAGACCTATGTAAAGAGCTGGAAGCTAGTGACGTGACTTCTAGAAGAAGTGGGTTCTAGATCTTTTTTGGCTCCTTTGGGCTTAAAGCACTTAGTGTATTCAACAGCTAGACCTAGAGCTAGATTCAAAGCAACTGGTGACCTGCCAGCAGAGGAGAAAGGGAAGATCTTTAAGAGTTCAGAGCTATCCCATGATTTGAATGTCTTATGAATATAATAGAAAATCTAAGTACACTTGGTAATTATTTGAGGACAAGAATAGCTTAAGCCTCTCTTCTCTTCCAAGCTGAAGAATTAAATTCCAATAAAACTTTTTCAGGGAAAGCTCTATTCACCACCACACCAGCACACATGGCACATAAAAAAACTGCAGGAGAAGTTTGAATTGTTTACCATCTTCTTGCTAACTTCTTGGATATTTGGCAAAGATTAGCTGATAAGTCAATATAATATCTAATCTTCCTCACATATATACTTTTTAACTTACAATAATTGCTTCAGTCGCCTTTCATATATAGTCCAAAGAGGATACTACTTTTCATATGTACTATCCATTATAAAAAAAACAGAAATATGTTTTTCTCGTTAAGATAGATTTGTTACTTTTTATAGTTATAACTTAGCTGTACACTGATTTTTTTTTTACTTTGAAAGAATCCTTGACTGTTTTTATTGACTTAAACTGTATTTTTAAAAATAACTACTCACTGCATTATGATATAAATTTATTGCTAGAAAGTGCTGAAAGGTCAAAACTTGTTCAACAACGTAAAATATTTATATTCTGTAGTACTTCAGTAAATTCCCAATGTTCTGAAAGTGAAATTGAAATTCTCCATTTTATTGGTGTATAAGCACCAATAAAAAGGACAACGGTCAAAGCAATGATATCTACCATGCCTAAGAAATTAAAGTGCCGCTTCTGCATCAACACATTTTTAATTTAAGGGTCTTGAGCTAACTTTTCTGTTTAATGTAGGCAGAATTATGACCTTCATTTTGAAATCTGGACTTTATTTGGAGTTATACACCAGATATACTCTTTCTAAAGGAAAAATAAAACATATGCCCTTGAGTTCTGAAGGTCATCAAATACGAACGCAAATAAATTCCTGTGTTTTTTTTTTTTTTCTCCACATTGATGCTAAATGAGAATCAGTGGATATGTTCTTTATAATATGATGGACAGGAAAGTAAATTTAGTACATACCTCATAGCCAGGACTGACAGGAGACTGAGACAGGAAGTTGGAAAGAAGAAAAAGAAGATCAAAAATATAAGAAAAAAAGATAGAAAATAATGTTACTTTAGAAGCAAGCATGAATGTGCTATTATATCATAAATTCATTCTATGTAATGGAATGTAAAAGAATTGGATTTGAGCTATGAAAGGTAGAAATTTGGATTACCTGGCATGCACCTAGCATTTCATAGCTTTAGCATTCTTTGATGAGTCCTATACTACTAAAAGTTAAGAAGGGGAAAGTATATTTTATTCTTTGGATCTTAAAGGTTTTACAGCTGCCTTTAATATAGCCTCCAATCAATTTTCAGCTCAAATGAAATACTTTATTGGCTAATGCAGGCATATTTATACCTAACTGAAGCTATGTCTGTATATGGTAGTTCCCTGTGAAAGGACAACTAAAGCACCATTTTCAGGATTCCACATTGCCCTACCTCAAATGCTGCAATTTCAAAGTAGAAGGATATCCTCTTTTTCCAGCAGCCAGACATGCAGGCCAAATTTAACACTGCAAGCTAAAGCTAGCCTCTTTCTGGTTCACACAAGGTCAACAATAACGAACATGAAACCATAACTCTGGTAACAATTTCAGCTATGAAAAGTCTGCAGCTATTCAGTCTTTCTCAAATGCTCTGACTCTACGAAGTAAATAGAGCTAAAAACAACATTGTGTTAGTCATATCTGAATAAGTGGCAGATCTCCGATTTAATTCGGTGACCCCATGCAGCAGTTATGCTCTGTTATCAGTGACTCAGGAAAGTGCCATGCCAATAAAAACAATAATAATGAGTGATGCAGTTTGGTGGACAAGGATGATGTCTCTTAGTGTATTCACACTGGCGCTAGAAGAATGAAACACATTCCAAAGTGCATGCTTTGATTGATAGCGCAGTATGAACTGCAGTAAAACTTAGCCTGGGAGCACTGCAGAAGAATGGAGTCCAAAGGACAGATTTGATATATGAGACCTGACAAAGCATACACACACTTAAAAAGAAAAAAGGAGAAGGAAAAAAAAGAAAAAAAGAAAACTAGTCAGTGCAAGAAAACAAACAAAATAAAAAGAAAACAGGTACAAGCCATATCTGAGATAACTTCTGAAAATTTGGTAAATGATATCAGGATTTCCAGAAAGAAAGGGGAAATCAGAAAGCTATCTGTTTAACTTCTCTAGGCTTAAGCCCGGAACCTTCTGTAAACAAAGCTGCTTTCTCTGCGAGCGCGCGCATGTGCCCGACTGCGTGTGCGTGTGTGTGTGTGTGCGCGGGCGCGCATGCCTGAGGCTCTCATCAGCTGGGGTACAGTGAGGAATGTGACTTCTAGGAGAGGCACTGTCTGCACTGTGTATGACGCTTACTACGTTTCTCCGGTGGAAAACTTCCAATGGTAATTTTAATAAGTGTAAAAGCCATTTTAAACTATGTCCCTTTGCAAAGCACGTATTTAATATAAAGAATATATAAGCTACCATATAGTTAAAAAGGTGTTCAAACTCAAATTGTTTTGCTACGGGATGCGGTGCCCATTTAATACAGAGTATGTTAAGGCTCTCTCTCATGTGGCATTTTAACCACAATGCCAGAAACAATTCCGAATGACGGCCAGGCCTTCTCATGATTTTGTTTTGTATTGGCCTGGTTTTGTATCAGCCTTTGCAAAATAAACTTCTGAGAATTACGAATAATCTCTGCAGATTTATTGCTATGCTTTTTGCATGACTTAAGCACTCCATTTATGCAGCTTTTCAATTAAAAATACAGATTCATAATGTTAACCTTAATTTCCAAGTAGGTTTAGGTTAATGATAATCAGTAGCATAAGTACATAATTATGGTTCATAGATGGTACTGCATGTAACACCAGGTCTGCATCATTTGCAATACTGCCCTTTTAGTATGTCAAGTTTAATAAGTGTAATGTTCTAATTGAGAGGAAAACAGGATAATTATTGTGTATGGTTATAAAATTTTTCGTCTCTTCTGTACGTTAAAGTTTTCAAAACTTTCATTTAGGGGTGTATTCATTTCTGTACACAAAGCATAAATTCTTAATGATTCAAGTATATTATCACCATGAAGAATAAATATTTCAAAGATTAAAAGATTAAAAAGTACATAAAAATCTAAGTTATTCCAGTTAATAAGCACTGTTCTCAGACCTTTTTTCAGAATGGAAAACTGCATAGGCATAGTGATATATGCACAGGTGTGTACACTCTGTATCTCTATATATGCACATATATATACAGAAATACACATAGCTAACATATATAAAACATTTACCACAAAGGTCAGTTTTTGGAAATAGGGGAGATTCCTCTTACTTCCTTCTGAATGCAAAGAACCCAAAACATTCTCTAGAAGTATTTTAAATAAACAGACTTAAAATAACGAACCATATCATGGAATCTGATTCAGTGGAATTTATCTCACAGTGTTCTCCTTGAGACCATTTCTTTCCTGTATCATGAACTAATTAATGTAATAAAAGAAATTCTATGTCCAGTTCCACAAAAGACATCTTCCAACAAGGTGCAGAACCCATTAGCATGGGTAGCAATTTTGAACCGTCAAAATAACCCAATTCTTCACAAAGTGAGGAGAATCCTGGGAGCATCAGAAGTGACAATTTCTCACACCTACCTTTACCTACTGACCTCCGTGCTACTCTAAGATGCCTTTTCTCACTACACAGCTTTATAACTTACATCCCAGCCTCATGTGTAGTCTGTAACAGGCAAAATCAGCTCCTATAGCATTAAATGTCATTGACATCAACAGCAACATCCACCACCTCTATAGCTAGGGAATTCCATACCAGAAGAGCTTCCTCTGACGTGCTAGGCGAGGGCTCTGCAGAAACTGTCCGGATGCTGCTGAGTCCTGTTAAGGAGACATTCGACAGGCGCCTTTTACGTACACCACTGCAGTTGTTAGGGATTTTAAAAGCACATCTCTTATGGTAATTTAGACCGCAGCCTGAAAAGAGAAATTTAAAACCATCTGATTACAGCTTACTACAGAGTAGAAAAAAAAAAAAAANAAAAAAAGCAATGACACCTTTACTTTTGTTGGAATTTTCTCCTCAACTCTGTTGCGTAGCTACTAAATTCTACAGATTTTTAGGAAAATAATAGGAAAATAATGTTAATACCTATATCCACAATTTATTCTTAGATTCTCCAAAAATCTGTGTTCTAAAATCATAAGACATTCCCGTGGTCAGCATGGGGGTGGTAAAAGAGAAGCCTACCACAGAAAATGGACACAGTCTGGCAAGGATCAAGGAAGAAATGAAGATCCCTACTACAACCTCCTATGGCAATTTCAGTTCAATTTACTAAAATTGATATAAAATTAGATATGGGAAATAGGCTCAGATAAGAGAAGCATAAATAAGGCTCAGATAACCTTTCTTTAAAAATACATTAGACTATCTTTATTAGGCTTCAAGTTATGGAGCAATAACTCAGCAGTTAAAACTTTACTCAACTATTTAGTTAATTCTTACTATTTCTATCTACTGAAAAGTTGTGCCCAAGCAATTTAAAAGCAGAATTAGAGAGACCATACATAAATGGAAGAGTCCGGGCTCTTCCTGAGCTTGACAGTTCATCTCACTGCCACTTACCTTCACATTTGAGGCCTTGCCGCACCAGTCCCCACAGCATTTCTCCACAGTGGTCACAAAAGGCTGGTGCCCGGTAGGAATGAACAAAAAGAGCATGTGGCCGGATTTGAAAGTCTTCAAACGTAGCAGAAGCTGCAACAACAAGACCATTCCAAACCGAAGAAAATCAGCAATAGAGGGAATAGCCTTCATTTTTGTGTTATGTGATCACAAAACTAAACAAAACACCTTTTGCTAATTATTATTATGGCTTCCTTCTTTATTCAAGCAGAATATGCTGTAAAAAGACATGATTAATTTTAAACTGTGTATAGGTTGCACTGCATATTAAACATAAAACACTGATGATATTTCACTGATGTTGTGGAATACAGCACAATACTACAACACCATTAGAAAAAAGTAAGCTGCCTTTAGAAATTTGCAGCACACTTGCATAATTTTCTTTTAAATAAATTCAAAACAAAGCTACTAATCCTGACGCTGTCTGAATGATATACTCTGTCCTGGGCAGCTGATGCCTTTGCTCATAATTCATGCATAAGCTTGTCATTTACATCACATGTTATTAATCAGATAGTGTCTAAAATGTATTCAAAGACAGCATCCCTCTTGGACTGGCACTGTGCACAAATGTACACAGACACAAACACAGAAACTGTCCGGCCCTAGAGAACTGCCAGAGAAGACCGTGGCACAAGCTGTCTCTGTATACAGACACTTCCTAAAGTCTTCTTCAAACACTAACAATTGTTTGAAATGAAGGCCTGTTATTACGCACCAGACATCAATAAAGTAAAAAAAAAAAAAAATGCAGAGAAATTTAGCATACTGTTGTAGATCTGTTGTAGTACCGATCCCGGTTGGTGGTAAGTGCTTGCAACTAGTGAAACCGTTGCAAGAGATTGATGAGCTACTTTGGCACTGGTATAAACCATAAAATAAATAACAGTTGTTTGATGAATACCACTCCTGCGGTGGTGGTCCTGCCATTGAATGAGATCAAATTCTGGATGAAAATCATAGTGGACCTAAACCAAAGAGGGACTGGAGATAGAGGGGCAAAGAAAGCATTTTCAAGGGTTTAAGGCCATGCTGTAATATGTAAATATGGAAACTATACACAAACACTGCTCAGTCCATAGCTTAGGAGCCTGGATTCTCCATATGGTCTCATACAGAGGCAGCTGAAAGAGTTATTTTCTGTCATTGCCTGACAGAAAGTGTCATTGCCTGACAGCCCTCTAGGGACTACCAGGAATCATTTTGGGGACAACTGTTTACATCTTCCTCTCCTCTCCCCTGGTCTATCCTGCAACATGCCTGCAGGATTTGAGGAAATTTAACCATACAGCACACCTCTTTAGCAATATAGAGTGCTATGAACACACCACCAAGCTTTCTACTCTATAGCCATTTCTTTCAGAGTTACAAATTAATTTCAGAGCACAGCATTTCCATTCAAGATTTGATTCCAGCTGATTCCAGCCTTTTCTCAGATCATGCACCTTAAGCTTTAGGAAGGACCCTGCATTCAACACCTCTACTTCTTTATGCAACAAAATTATCTATAAGACGTGGCTGTGTATCCAGGAGACAACCTCAGATCTCAAGGACAAGCAGCAAAACTGGAACAAGCTGCTCCATTAGCTTCCAGCACAACTGCAAGGTGCACTGCTTTGTTCTTGCCTCTCTGGTTTAAATTTGCACATAGCAAACACAGAAACAAAATAAAAACATACTAAAACAAGATACTCAGCATGTGTTTCCCCTCAAGGGAGAAGAAAAGAAAATATTAGAAGACTCTCAGATACTACAGACAGGAATTTTTATAGCAGATATGGCTATTTTATTAAAAAAAAAAAAAGAAAAAAAGAAAAACTTGCTTCTCAAAAATTCACTTATGTGGTTCTTTGGTAGCATACAAATAATCAAAGCAAGTCTTAAAAGAGATATGTGGTTAAATACATACAACCTAGCAAAAGACTTAAATAGGCATTTTTTTCTATTTTCTCAAAGACTTACCTCTACTTGTATTTTGAAGTCTTTTTACAAAAAAAAAAAGATTTATTTTTGTTTGGTATGGATATACCAGATGATTTCAAATAGAGGAGGCAGTACAATAAAAAAAAACTAAACTTAGAAATACCAGTAACTTCAACTTAATTTAGATAATGGATTTATAATAATATATCTTTATATTAAGGCTCTTTAAAAAAAAATGTAAGTATCAGTGTCTTTGTGGAACCAAATCTGAAGTGGTTTTGCATCATAAGCAGTTTTGCCTTAGGGATTTGAGCCTTTGGCTCTCTTCCTGCGTCCTAAATTCAGTTCCATCTGAAGCTGGGAGATGTTTTCTTGTTGAGCGCTCTCTCGCAGCCCAGCTTTTGTTGCACTGTTCCTCTTCCCTCCTCCCCCTCACCCCAAATGGCAGAGGAATAATTGACATCTTTTCCATTAATGCTGTCATTGAACCATCTGGTTGCCCTGCAAGTTATTTAATGGGTTATCGTGATTCATGCTCCCGTAAGAGCAATTGTTTCTACTACATAAGGTAAAACAACGCATTAGAAATGACTTATTAAATCTTGTTTTTAATTTACATTACAAATAGGATATTAAATAAATATCATGATTTTAGCAGTAATAACATTAATGGAGTTAATAGGGAGGCCTGAAAGAGTGAATTTGAAGTTCTTGCAGCAGGAATTATATGTATACACATGCAATTGTACAGATTTTACTTTTTCCATTTAAATGTCTTACAATGGATGAGTGTATATATGTGTGTGTGTGCATATATATATAATAGAAATTATATTTGCATAGAAATTATGACTTTCTAAAAGCAAGACAAACACAGCTTTAAAAACACTGTTTCTTTTAAGTCTTATTTGTTCTACTCTAAGTAAAATTTATATCTAATGAATCTTCTACACATTTACATGAATAGTTCAGCACTCTAAATTTTCCCTGCAGGAGAATCCTTCATTTTCAATTAATTTTTTTTTCTTCTTCTTTAGTGTTGCTTTGTCCCCAGGTGACAAACAGCTTAAATTATGAATGCTAACAGGTGTTAGGTAATTAAGTGTATGTGCAGGGGAGGGAATATCTAAACTGAACTTGTGAACTCCTCAAGCAGAAGCCTGCTGCTTGCTTGCAAAACCGGTACGGGCTGCTGTGAGCTTTGCTCACACCCAGCCAAACAGAAGCGGCACCTCCTGAGTCACCCAAGGGCAGAGACACAACCACCCACCAGCAGCTTTGGAGGCCAGTCAGGCGTTGCACTTCTGCACATCGACTGCCCAAGAGGAGGAATCTGGGGATCTGGAGACTCAGAAAGCAGAGGGGGTCAAACCTAAGGGCTCCCCAGGGGTCTCAAACAGAGGAAGGTGTCTGGAGAGCAGGTGGTGGAGCCCCTGCACGGAGCAGAGAGCCAGGAGGTGGGAGCTCCTGGTGATGGGAAGCTGCATGGGGAGCAGCTGGGCAGGCGTCAGATCATCAACCAGGGAAAAGCACCAGCCCTGCTGGCTCTTGTATAAACTCTAATATTCCCATCCACTATGTGTTGTTGATACCATTCTACTCACAACTTGGGATTTAAGATATAAAACTCAGAAGCTAGAAGACAGTTTGGAATCGTTTGCCCGGTGTTATCTTAGGTTTAATTAATGGGAAGTTTTAATAAGAGATTAATATTTAGGAGTCAATGTGTTCAATTCATCTTTACCTTATGTACCTCTAAAGTCCATTTTTAATATACTTCTACTAATTTAAGAATCACTAGATAGGTTAAAATCCACTGAGTACAGCACAATGCATTCATTTCATTCATCTGAAATCTTAGCACATCTTCCTTTCATTACCAATATACCCTGGGGAAAATTCAGCAATACCTTAGTTCATGTGTTCAGGTTTTGTTAATCATAAAATTACACTTTGGAGATGATAATTTAGCATGGGAAAACAAAATGAAATAATGCGCAAGTTTACTCAAGCCACTTAAGCAGTGTTCAAAATCAACCCAGACCACAAAGAACAAATACAAAAGAAGTAAATAAGTAAAAAAAAAAAAACAGCCTTTCTCCTTTTCTATGTTCATACTGATCTAAATTAATACCATGAAGTAAAACACAAATCTTCCTACACCTTTTCTCTTCTGTTTTTTAACTTTGGAGTTCTTCTCCAAGGCTTCTGAAAAAAACAACTGATAGACAACAGGTTCACAGCCAGAAATACACATCTCAAAAAGATGATGTTGCCCAGGAGAATTAATAGCAAGTGTATTACTCTTGCAAATTTGTTCCATAAAAAATACAGAAAACAGTTTGTTACATGGGGTAATGCTGATGGATAAGAGTAGGAATATCATGGAATAAAACTAAAATCTTCTACCAGAAATGCTAATGAAGTCCTATATATAATAAATAATATTTTTAGATCCCTTTAATATAAATGTTTGATAACTGTTTTGACGTGTCTCAAAATAAGAATTCATAAGCATATTTTGTACACATATATACATACACACACGCACACACTTTCTTACATGTTATTAAAAGAGGTATTCCACAGTTCCTTTGAAAAAAAACCACATAAGCATGTACTTAAAAGTCCTAATTTGAGAGCATGCTTTAATGGCTGCCTGGATAATACCTCTTACATATACATAATAAATCTTCCTTCAAGTCTCAAATCTTTGCCGCTGGACCATCACAGACAAGGAACAGAAGCACAGCTGCATATAACCACTGTGTTTTTTCAGACCCAGTTTTATCTGTTCTAAAATAAGATTAAAAAGTGGAGAAAAGAACCCAACATGGAGAAGTAAGAAGACATTTGCACACGAATAGCACAAAATGGCACAACCTGAAGCAAATAAATGAAGTATTGCTATAAATTTTTAATTTTTTAAACATAATACAACAATAAAGATTCATATCACAGAGAAATCACCAGTATTTGACCAAGTAGATCTGAAGGTGGAAAAAAACACAAGTAAGATGTTAAATGTTACGGCTCCACTGAATATAACAGTTAAAGTGTTGCTACTGACTTAATAACCTCACCCAAGATTTCACCCATGCACATGAACAAATGGGATAGAAATAATGTGAAGAAACAGTGACACCAGTAGTCCCAACTTGTCATTTTGTGTTCAGCTTCTGTCAAACCGAGTTAAAAAGAGGCACAGTAGTGGAGAACAACTAGAGATGAGAAAAATTACTAGTGGCATGGAAGAGGTTTCCATATAAGGAGAGGTTAAAAGCCTGGAATTGTTTCTTTTGAAGAGGAAATGAGTAAGAGGAGTGTACCGGATTTGAGGAGAGGGGAAGCCAGAAAGACAAACTAGGACACAAACATAACCTCTTTCTACAGCCTCTGCACCAACACACCATCATGACAGGAGAGACAGGGAGAAGCAGGCAACCTCTCCCCATCTGTTTTCAGTAGAAGTTCTTCCTAACTAAGTTAACAACAACAACAACAAAATCTTGAGCCAAAGTCAGCCAGATTTCACAGACAGAATCTCAGTGTCTCCAGGCTTGAGTCACACTACCGCCTAGGTACAAAAAATAGGGGATTACAACCTGCAGCAGTTCCTGATTCTCTTCCTTCTTAAGTTTCCTCTGCAAATTGTTATGTTCCTCCAGGGAAGGGCTTTGCTTGTTTGTGATCAAACCTGCTTCAGCTACAATCTTCAAGCACTTTCTAAAAGCAGTTGTGTATCTTCACCCAAGATGAGCAAATGGTCTCAAATGTATTTAGTGTAAATAAAAATTAGACCGTGTATTCCCATTTGTCCTGTTAAATTAAGAAGGCCAGCAGTCAGCTAATGAAATTAAATTCAGCAAGTTTAATGGTGATTTTAAAACATATATATATTTTTCAGAATAAACCATAATTCGTTTGGTTTCAAGCCAGCTGTAGTAAAGTATTACAAATTCAGTAAAAGACAGAGATTTTCCAAACAGTAGAATTTTCCTGGCATTTATCTACACAGTTAAAAATAGGCTGTTAACAGACAGGTTAACACCACATCTCTTCCAATGGGCAAGTTATTCCAAAGGTGTTACCTTTTGTTCTTCACTATGCTTCCCTCTGAATCATCCAGAACTATTCTCCATTCGAGGTTTGCTACTGTGGATTAACAAATATTCTGATAAAATGCTTGGCCAAGCGTATATTGGTAAAAATAACTTTGTCAAACAAATATTTCAAGTATAAACAAATATATCAAGTAATTTATCAGTTAAATCAAAAAGCTTGCTCTTTGCCCAGAAAAGGCACGTTCCGTATTAAACGTAGCTAGTAAAAATTAAGTGGAAGAGGCAGTCATGTGAAGGAAGAGGTTATAGTCTGGAAAGGAAACGAGACCTCCTAAAGGCTTGGCAGTTTTATTATTACAAAGAATCTTTATTAGTTGCAGAAACAACTGGAAAAATAAGAAAAGTGAAAGAAAAGAAAATTTAATTGAATATTTTTTCATCAAAAATGTTTTAAAAATATTCTTCACATCTTTAAAATTTTTCTGATAAACACTCTTAAGTAAAATTGTAGGACTTTGCTATTCTACTTCTAAGGAAATCTCAAATGCTCCACAGAGACATCTGTGATATCGTGTGAGTTAATTTATAAACAAATACAAGTTTCATACAGCACAGAGGAAAGAAGATTTAATACCTGAAACATATTTGTAAGACAGCAAACAGATTTGATTCACCCATTGACATAAGTATGCTTTGCATTAACATGCACTTTTGTTTTCTCCATCTCGCCTTTTTAATTATAAAGTAAGCACTTCATGTTGGTTCAAAATGCTAATCAGATGATACCATCAAATTAAATGCCTAACTGCAGAAATATCTGTAGAGTATATAACTGTAGAAATATATTAGAGGACATTGTTTACCACAGACTCCAAGTTTGATTCATTACCTCAAAGCTTTTGAGATAGAGTTGACTGAACATGGGGCTGTTAAAGTATAACACAGGAATAATTTATTGAGCTCCTATTACTAAAAGAGCTGTGCTAGACTCAGTCAAATGACAACACCGGAAACTTTTTAAAGAGGAGTAAATGTGGTGTATATCATATTGAGAAAGCAGTGTAAAAAGGAATAACAAAAGGAAACATGTATTGCTTCATTCAAGTGGGAAAAAGATATTTTAAGGAAAATAAGATTTTTAAGTTCAGAGGCTGAACAGTCAATATTTTTATTATATAAGGTAAAATGAGCTCACAGAATTACAGTTCCTTTACTGTTAATAGGCATCTTCCTAAAATATTATCTGTAATGAATGTCATCCTTTCTAGATTGCTATATAGAACATCTTGACGTACACCAATCAAAAATCACGTAGTAGTTCATTCTGCCTTAATCATAACAACATAGAAAATTCTCAAGTACAGAGGTTCCTACTGTTAAACTGATATAACTTGAAAAATATTTTTGTTCATTTTCATGTAGTAAGAATACAAAAGTGATGAGAATGATTGAATCAGACCAAAATCTGCTAGGCCCAGAATTCTGTCTTTCATCACGGTTGAATCAAGTTTCCCAGAAAAACATGGGAATTCCATCTCATGGAATTTACCCAGTTTCATTTTTGGGGGGAAATGCAAAATGGCACTGCTTATAACTACCAACTATTCTAGCTTTACATGGACTCATAAATGCTTGATATGAGCGCTAAGAGTTCAAAAAAAATCATGAGATCTGGGGAGATTAAAACAGCATACAAGAAGAATACTTACAAAAGATGTCATGTTGGATAGGATAGAGATAAGATGGCTGTATTTCTCAAAGATATTGTATAAAAGAGGACCTAGTAGCCAGCAAGATACCTAGAGATCCGGGCTTTTCAATTACAACACAACAAAGTGACCAGCTCTACTACATATGCTCTTCAAAGATGCAGTATGATAATACTTATCTGGATGAGCTGGCAGTCAAGCTGGCAATACAACCCAGCTACATGTTTAAATGTGGTGTTCACTACACTATTGTATCGTACAGTAGTATACACAGCTTTTACTCATCTCGATGTAGTTTATCACATATAAGGTAGTATTACCTGTACTGAATCCAAAAAAGACATCACAGACTAATGATCAGATGGTATATTGTCCATATAATAATAAAACAAAAACAGCTTCTTAACAGAAGCAATGGGTCCATTCGAGTCCTCATCAACTCAGTAAGGGCAGGTAAAGTAGCTGCTTTTAATTTTCTTGCCTCAGAAACATTGCCAAGTTGAACACGACTCCTCACAACAGGCAGATGAAGCATATTCCACTAATTCTTACAAGATGCTAATATTCATCGTCTGCCTTCCAGTGGCTGGCAAAGATCTCTTACAGCCACATGCAAGCAAGCTCATATTAAAACTGTAAATATAAAATTGTTTTCTGCTCCACATAACATGAAAAGATTAGGTATATTTACACAGCAGTTTTTAATAAACCTTTGTGAAGGTTTATTTTAGGACAAACTATGTAGGCAAGAATAAAAGTCTGCAGGCTTCTGAACTACTTGTTTCCTTGTAAGCCTGGAGAAAACAGGATTCAATAAGAGCCAGAGCAGAGAAGTACAGGACCACAGCATTTTTGTCATTTGCCAAATTCTCCTATACAGTTTGTGCTTCTCTTTAATGGGAGAGAAAAAAGGGCATCTAGTTCATCTGAAAATGGCTTCAAACACACAGATGAGGAATTCGCCAAGGCTTGATCTACAAACAGCTCGTAATAACAACTTCAAAGAATGAATTGCAACCTTAATTTTAGTAAAAGTTTAACTTATCTACAGTCATAATCTAATGTCATAGCTTAATGTAAAATCGTGATGCAACTTTTTAACTATGTAGCTTCTCCAGAAAGAAAAGATATGAAGGAGTGTAACTCCTTACAGTTAAGAATTATATCTCTATACTGGCATTAACAAATGGCAGTTGAAATAAATATCTGCAAAGGCTGCTCAAAATGGTACCCAATAGTTTTAAAAAACCAATGTACCAAAGACAGCATATTCAATCTACTGCAAAGTTTACTTTGTTGTTCTGATGATTCACATTTTCCATCTTTCAGTTTATCAGTGGAGCCTGAAAGATATCTTTTTATTGATGCAGTTCAAGCTTGTAGTAAATACTACTGAATCATATTAAGACTGAAGAACGTTTTTCAGCTTAAGATCATCTTGCATAAAATTTGCTTCCTCTTCTTGAGCAGACAGGAAGAGTGGGTTGGACTGAAAGAGACCTATAAAGCTACCAGCTTTGGTTTCTCTTCCTTTCTGTACCTAAGAGTGAATGACTGCTCATTTGCAGCCACCTTTGATCATATCTTCAACTGCAGCTTCTGGGTCTTGCTTCCTGGTTTGGTCTGACAGCTAGATTTCAAGAGTATTCTAGTCAAAAGGAAACTTTCCTACAGATACACCTCAATAAAATCCTTTCCCCAAAGATTCAATCTTCTCTCAGTCGGAAATACAATTCAACAGTTAAGCAAATGCTGGGTTCAGTGAACGCATTAGTGGAGATTCCCCTAGCAAAAATATCACCAATAGAGAACAGACTGATGCATTTCTTCCATCAGGAGACCAGACATACTTTTCTAATGTATTGAAGAAGAAAATGAAATAGAAAATGCACAACTAAGAGAGTAACAACACAATATTGTTCAAAGAATGGGCAGGAGTGTAGCCTGATGAGCCGAGTGCGTTCAAAGGAATCTGTGGTTTGAAGTAAAAACTGACACACATTCTTGAGTCATATCTCATCACATCACCTATTCAAATAGTATCAGAATCTTAACCAGTCAACTGAAATCTGAAATAAAGTACCAAAATGGGTAGTACTAAAAACTACCTAAAGTAAAAGAAACAAAACTGTTTAGAAGGTTAAAAAAAGAAGAAAAAAAACTACTTAACCTATTTAGAGGGCTAGCAATGCTGATAGAATGCTTTTTAACATACGGATGACTGCATGTGAATCTCAACATACACTTTTTTCTTACATTCTGATAATAATGTCTGACATTTCACTTCTAAAATATAATTCCATCTGCTAATTGCAATAGTCAGTATTTTTCTTCTGTGGACCAGTCTGCAGACAGATGCATAATATCACTCCATAAAAATCTCACTGCATAATGCACCAATGTAAAATACAAGCAATAATATTCATTATTACTACCAAAGCAAAGCAAAAAATATATATATCATATACTTGGAGTTTGCAGAGGTTCGGAATGTATATTCTCTTCAGATATTTGGAATGTAAGTAAAAATAAAATACTTTAATTAGTTCCAATTAAACTGGGTATATACTGCATAGTTTTGGTCCGTCCTAAAAGGTTAGCTCCTTGGTATCTTTTGGTAGTTCTCAAGGCCAAACTGTTTTTTTCAGAGGGGCTCTCCCTACCACACCAAGTAAGTTTTGAAGGTACCTCTGAATTCACAGAGTCGCAGAATGGCTGAGGTTGGAAGGGACCTCTAGAGATCATCTAGTTCAATCCCCCCCTGCTCCAGCAGGGACACCCAGAGCACATGGCACAAGGTGATATCCAGGTGGGTTTGAAGATCTCCAGAGAAGGAGACTCTGCAACCTCTCTGGGCAGCCTGTGCCAGGACTCTGGCACCTTCACAATAACGAAGTTCTTTTTGAAAAACACCTATGGTCCTGTATTTTAGGCACAAATTTATTGGATAAAAAAGAAAAGAAATAAAGAAAAAAAAGACTGATTTGTATAGCCTATCAACTAAAGTTTATAACCACTTGAAACTATCATCTGCTATTATTTGAGAAAAGCATGAAAGAAGAAATATATGGAAGAAACTTCGTAATAAAAGAAATTCACCAGCCTGTAAGAAGAGCTGTCTTAAAATATGTTTCCTCCTCAATACCTTATGAATGGAATAAGCAATAGGAACTTTTTGCTTAAGTGGATAACCTTTTGTTCTTTTTCAGGTTTCACATAACCTTGCTTATGTGGATAAACTTTTGTTCTTTAATATGAATAAAAATACAAGCCGTAACATTTTAGGAAGGTCATTCTTTCAAGTGATTATACTTGTGATTTGCCCAGAAGACATGTTCTTAACTTTTTTTTAAAAAAAAATCTGTTTCTGTGTATTCCCTTTTTGACATAAAAAGGTAAACCTCCTGTAACTTTCCACTTTTTTGATGTAATAACCTTACAATTATACATGCAAAAAAGACAGAGTACCTGAAAATAAATGCCTGTTCAAATTTCTAGTACAGCATTCAAAGATGCATTACATTTTTCTATGAGAACCAAAGGTCAGAATGCATAAGAAAACAGAAATGATTTTCAAATAAACCTTACAAAAATGTTTTTCTGATTGCACATACTATTGCAATTGTTTCTTACATCCATTACCAGTATTCATGAGCCCTGTCAAGGACTGCCTATTTTAAATGGCCCTTCTTCTATTTACAAACTCTGATCTGCTCCAAAATTCTTGCCACCTAAGATATTTAGGTTTTGTGGAAGCTTTAAAGATATGCCATTTTTAATGAAGTTCTGATAACTTGTGGGAGCTTTTCTATAATGACATCCTGAAATGCCTGAAGGATCAGTGACATCACTGGCAGGCATAAAATTTAGGTGACTTCCTCTCTAAAAGTGGTATAACTAACTTTAACAAAAAAAAGAAAAAAAAAAAAAAAACAGGCTTCTTGGTAAGAAGCATTTCTACTTTTTACAAAATCTTGGAACATTAAGTCACTTGTAGCCAGAGTTCCCTAGGAATATTTTGTGGCAAGCTGTGGTGATATAATTAAATATAATAAACTCTAAATAATCACCTAAGACATAATCTTAAAAGTAAATAATTTGCTATTTTTTAATGGAGTCAGAGTACACTTCTGATACAGACCATCAAAAATATTAATAAAAAAAAAAAAGTAAATAAATACTCTACAAGTAACCAGGTCACTGTTTAAAAAATTGCTTTGATGATTTCTCCCTAGGTATTATGAACTGACCACACAGACAGATGTATAAACTCAACCAACTGAAATACTATATGCCACTTGCATATCTGAGAAATATTTTGACCCAATATAAATCCATACAAACAAATATTCCACTTCCTTGGATCCTGTGACAATATATGATGGATATTTGCAGTTGTAAAAGCATGACAGATTTTTATTTCTTTTTATTTACCTGACAGGACAACTTCGACTAAGTCTCCTTCCTGGATATCTGTAGCTGATTTTACCAACTGGAGAATGTTTTCAGAGGTAGGGTCATGGCGAAAGAGCAGAATTTTGTCATACATTCCATAGAAACCGCATTCAGGAAACTGCAAATATAAAAGCACAAATTTTACTACACAGTAAAACACAATGTAAAATACAATTAATATAATCAATATTCTGGGAGAGCAGACCACTTCCGACATCAGAACTAAGCTGTAGTGGACCAAGAGAAATATTTTTCTATATATGACAGTATATATTATAAATGTATATGTGAAAGTATTCATGAAAAGGCTTTTTTCACCCTCTCAGATAAGCTCTTTTGGCTTTGTTCCTTTATTCCTCTGCGAATAATAAAGAGATCAGAATGAAATATGTGCAACTCTTCAACAACTGCTAATGCCTTTTTAAAGACAAGTTCTTGGGCTACCTGATCTAACTTGACCTGCTTGGAGAGCCAGGGATTGGACTAGATGAGACTGGAGATCCTGTTTAACCTACATTAACCTCTGATTCTGTGTTATCTCCCCAAATTGATTTAAAGAAATATATATTATATATATATACACACACACACACACACACATACACACACACACCACTGCAGTCCAGAAGACTTATTTTTCAGCTCTATCTAAGATGGAATAGCAAAATGATAGCTGGGAAATACTTATTTCTGTAGACTAAAGTATGTCATTTAAAGCCCTCATTCAGCAACTGATGAATATTCATTAGGAATTTTTACCTTATATTTATAAATTCTTTCCATTATTAAGAACAATTTTGTAATTGTATAGATTCTTTCAAATTTTAATCGTTAAATATTTCTACTCAATATAAGATCAATAAATTATATACTAACTTCTGGAGCTTATTATCTTCTGGAGCTTCAATTACAATTAATCAAATATTATTTGTTTTCTTATAGTAAAGTTTAAAATCTAATTATTTTACTTCTAAATAAGTATATTCAAGTCAGCTACTAGTCAAACAAAAATGTAATTGTTTGTAGTCATACATATGTCTTCTCATTGTATTTTGGACACAGTCCATCTCTGTTTTATTAAAAATGCATCTGACCTCTTTTCTTTATGAATGCTTCAGAAAGAAGCAATATAGGCCACTAAAAACAGCAATAGCGGCCACTGTGACAGAGTTTCAATCACTGTTGTCATGGCAGCAGAAGCTGGACTTTTTTAACTTAAATTTTACTTATTTCATAGAAGTACTATTCTTATCAGCATCAAACTTAACAGGGTAAAATGAAATAGATGGGTACTCTTCTGGTGGAAATATCACACCCTACTTCTGAGATTTCTTTTAGAGGTAAAAAAAAGTAATTTTCCTTTCTAGTTTTGTGAAAGTTATAATATGCATTACCACATTCAAAATCTCCAGAAGCAACACCATAAAAAAAAGGGGAGAAAAAAAACAGTAAAAAGTATATTGCATTTAAAATAAAAACTTTCATGTAGCCTTTAGTAGAGTTGTTAGCCAGTCAGAAAAAATACATTTTGTCCTGAAATAACCAGTGAAGTAATGAAAATGTTACCATAATGGATGAATCTACTATACAAGCACCTTCTACTGGCTACACATTCTCCTGAGAAAAGTGCCTTTTTCTGGGAAAAATACCAGGTACCACTTTTAACTGTATATAGACATTACTGGTGCCTATACATCAAAAAAAAGAGCTCAGTGAGAAGAGGAGAGGTAGTATTAAGGAACAATATTACCTGTAAGTTATTTTAAAGTTGGCTAAGGAGGTAAAATGGCAACAGTTTATGTATAGATCAAGCCAATTTCCATTAAGCGAGAATGTTTTGCAAACCTGAGCATCTCTCAGTCCTAGTATTCCTCTATAGCTGTAATTTAATGCTGAAGTAGCATCCTCCATCATCTTAACTAAAGAAGTAGGAGCAGAAGAGACGAAGTATTTGAGTATAGTTGAAATCAACTCCTAGGTATACTGTAAAAAAAGTTATTTTCACCTAAAGGAGAAAAAAAAATCCTAAAGAATGTTCTTGTAGATGGGATAGTTAGCTGGACAAAAGCGAAGTAATCTAGATGACATTTTTTCTGTATAGTCACAAGCATGAGGATAAATATTTCAAGTATTACATACTTAAGATACCTTATATACTCAGGGTTAAAACTCTAAGATAAGCCAAATAATGCCAAATAATGCCAAAAGGGCTTGATTCTGGAGGGTACAAAGGATTTGAAATCTCACTGAAGTAATAAACTACTCATACTAGAGCCAAAAGCACTTTTCTTGTTCAAGAATAAGCTATACTCATACCATGGATTTGAAAGAGTTGCTAAATATTAAAGAAATTTGCTTTACTTTAAACTGTAGTGGGATAGATTCAAAGCTTTCTAGTGGAGAGGTAACCTGAACCTGAACTGCAATGCCCTTCAGTGATACAGATCCTAGGATAGCCTAGGAGATGGATAAGCAGGTGGTACAAGCACTAAAAGTTACACTGCAGGCACCCGAGCGATTGCCCTCGCTCTGCAGCAATGAAAACCTAAAAGTAACTTTCAAAATAGAGGTTGAAGAACTTCTTCAAACACTGGATCCTACTAGATTTCAGGCATTTTCCTCCAAGGTCATTATGACTTAAATTGTTTGTTTATTCTTCCTTTTTATTCTCACTTAACTCATGGTTTTCAAATTATCTCTACTTTTTCAACCTATAAAATAATTTTCTATATTAAGCTATATGTTTATACAAACACATGTAAAATCAATTATATTTTGCACAGAGAAGTTCAATTACAAAATATTTTGGTAAATTATATACAAGAATTATCTTCTGGGTTCAAGTTGGTTCTCCCCAGATAAACTATTCTCATGCCAAGAAAGCCATTTTGATAGTGTGATTCTCCAAATAAAACATTGTGTAAGGACCAACTGTTGCAACTGTGGCAAAGATATTCCCTCAGCTAAGCTTATTCCTGCCAACAGTAATGTTGATATGCACAAACAAAAGTAAACAAAAAGCAGCCACATTGCTCAGTACTACAACATAAAAAAGAGCACTTATTTTTGCCAAATACTAGACAAAGAGAAATACATATATGTCAAACTACCGCGAAGCTAATTAAACCTAGGCTAATTTTAAACTGAAGAGTAATTTTAGGCATTGTAAAACCTTTCAAGGAACAAGGTGGTTAAGGGATGCTGTCTTTTGTTTTGTTTTTTTGAGACACCAAACTTTCTACAAAAAATTAAAAAATTCTTGTAAATGATGTGTGGATTCCTGAGTTAACATATCAAAACTATATTTGGAAATTTAGAAAAATAAGAGAGACTTCTTGCAAACACACACAGTTTGAAAAAAGAGCTTTTGGAGGACATGAGCAAACAGCATTTAAGAATTAGTGAAAGAGACTCCCATGACAGCACAGGAGAATAAATGGCTGATCAAGTACATTCATGTGACAACACTGCCAAACAAGTGATCACATCTCTTAAATTATTAATGAAAGTTGTGCATTGTTTGAACATACACATCAGCACAGGAGTACATGTTTTTTTTAATGAAACTAATTAGATACTTAATGCATTTTTTAAATCCCCTACGAACAATCCTGTTTTCTAGTTTCACAATTTATAAAATATCTATGTTAATACAAGCCTAATTTAGATGTTATTTATTTATGATTTCCCAAATAAGAAGGAGGAAATATTGTACAGCATGCTTTAAGACATTAAAAATATACACAAAAATATTCATTTTACACCCAAGACTGTAGAAAATTTGATTCAAAATAGACATTAAGACTTTGGAAAATGTGTATTTTAATAAAACTTTTTCAAAAAAAAAAAAAAAAAAAAAAAAAATCAAAAGAAAGCACTCCTATTATTCTAGCTACCATCTAAAAAAGAAATAGAATTATCACTGGTGATAATATCTTGCATGCAAATAATAGTGAATCATTTAGGAGTCTTATTTCTCTTTTTCCAAAGGCACACTTTCAACTTTGTTATTTAACAAGAGAGGCCAAATTTTCTGAGATGTATAAGTTTATTAGGAGTATTAGAAAACATTTTAATCACAAAAAGGAAGATCTAGCCTAGATATATGGAGTCCCCATCATAGACTGGTGCAGACAGCAAGCAATAATCCGTTTCTCCTCTCCATGGAATGTAAAATAAGAATCATTAAATGTAAAGCACAAAAAGGAGTATATGACAGGGAATTATGCTAATTAAGCTGTAAGAATTAAGCTTTGCAGGGATGACACTATTTAACAGTATGGGATAAGTATATTTTTTTTAGTAATATTGACACTAACATTTAAAAAATGAACTCCAATCCATCACTCCAATGAAAAGACAAAATCCTGACAGTAAATAAGCACACTGTTTACCTGGCCTAGGACTTCGAGGAAGACCCGAATTCCGCTTTGAACTGACTTATACTGTGATGACTGCTCAATGTGACTGCTTTTATACAAAGCATATGCATATAAATCACATAAGAGATTTCAGGCATTTCATTCATATAAATGAAAAATGTGCTGCAGTACAGTCCAGCTGATTTCAGAGAGTTTCAGAAAGAAAACCAACTTAAACATCAACTTTGTTTAAACATCAGCATTCATGGATGGAATACAGGAATGGTTGAATATTTAAAAAATTCTGCGAATACATTGTTTCTGGATCACTAAGTTACTTACCATTTGTCAATTTTAAAATGGAAAAAGAAAACACTATTCACGAGTTGGATTTCAATTACTGTTGCTGATAATGATTAAAATTATGAATATAATGCATTTTGTTGTTTGATTATGGAGACTCCAATTCTGTTAGTTTATTAGTTTTTGAATGATCTATATTCATAGACTATAGCTGCAGTTACCATTCATAGGCAATGGATAATACTTTACTACTACTTTAACCAACTATACTTTCCAGAAGAAATGAAACAGGGATATAGAATTGTATATCTCTTTATGATAACTTAAAAAAAAAGATTTAAAACAACATAAAGTAGTAATTTATTAGTGAATTTAAAGGATGTGATTCAATACAGGTGATTACATTAGATAGGTTTATTTCTAAAAACCAGAGACTTAAACGTCATTTTTAATCATTCTCACTCTTTACACTTCAGTGATGCTTGTCTCACATTATGTCACTAACTCCTCCTTGAGTGTACTGCAAAGTTACTACATTAAATATGTATATGTGAGAGAAACATAACAGATTTTATTCCAAACACTGATCCTTAAAATTACTTAAATTACTGACTGCACATTTATTTAAAACATGTTTTGGATCATACTGCAGCAGCTTTTGTGGTAGAAGCAGGAAACAACATGAGCACTTGAAGTCATCTGCAAGCAGACTAAAGTGATGTGCTTTTTTTTTTTTCTTTCCTCTAAACTATGATTCAGCTTTTCTCCTACAATTGTATTTCAAAAAAGTCAAATAGCTTTTTCAGACAAAAAAATCCTGATCAGAATCTCAAACAGTAATTTTACATTGATCAGTTTGTGGGTACTCTGGAAAGGCAGTAGATTGTACATAAGCACAGGGTAAAAAGAGGCTCAGCAGATATCAAAGTGAAAGGAATAATTCAAATACTTTTACCCTTAGCAAATGTAGATAACTAAAGAAAAAAAAATGAAAGCCTTCACCAATAAATACATAAAAGCCAAATGACTACACAAATTAAAGCTAAAAAGACTTCAGAGACATTAAAAAAATCCTGCAGACTCATATTAAATATTAATAACAAGGACCTTTCAGTAATTCAGTAATTCATTTATTCCCCCAGTAGTCACTGTATTAATTAATACTTTCAACAAGGCATGTCCATATACATAAAGTCCGAGGTCAAGCTATACGTCATTTTATAATTGTGCTATCTTACTGATTATTCTAATCACAAAATAATGAAAAATACATTCTATTTAAATCTCTTTCCAATTCTGACCATCAAATGGTTTTCTTACCAAGGAAACAGAATTTTAAAAGATCTGGTATATCTAAACATTAATACAATAGTACATGCTTCCGATATGAACAGGGAAATTTTCAATGCTTGCAATCATATACATAATTATTTAAACAGAAAAAATATTCAGTCTTCCTCTTTGCTTTAGTGAAGTACAATTTCTAAAAGAATTAATGAAAAGGAAAGTTGAGACTGTCCATTCTCTTATCAGTCTGGTCTAATAATTATATATTCAGGAGATTATCACATTAGATATCCCAATAGAAAAATAAAACTGCTGAAAAGCAAATTTCTTTCAGAGAAAGGACTTTCCCTGGAGAATCTGGAAAACATGTATTATAAACTGTGATGCTGCTTCCAGTGTAAATACTAAGTAAACCCATAGCAGAAAATCATGTTTTTGGGATAAGTTAGCAAAAATACTCCTTTCAAAATACTTAAATTATCACATGGTTGTGACAGACTAGGTAGACGTCTACCCCCATTGCTAGGGGTGCAAAACGATTGAGACACTCTGAAAGTTCCTCTTTGTTCTGTATATATATAAGTATATTTTGTACATCTCATTTTTGAGCATTTCTTCTAAAGATACTTCCCATTTTCAACATCACCTTTGATCACCATGATTTTTTAAAAATTGTCCTTAAATTGAACCATGTCTTTTTAACTAAATAGCTATTCTTCCATCTAAATTAGTTACAATTTTGCAAGCCTTGTTCTTGAATACTGAATACCAAACAGCAGCAAGGACCTTGATAAAACATTCTGGAAGTTTTTCAGAGCACAGGGAATCCAGAACACATAAGGACTTGGGCTAAACAATGTCTTCGCAGCATGTGGAGAAGTTGAATCATACAATGTTTGTTGACACTTAAAAAAAAAAAAAGACACAAAAACACACACACAAAAAAAACCCAAACTAAACAAAATAAAGTTTTACTTTGATTCAGCTGTCTTAAAATAAAGATAAATATATGAAACTCTTGAAACAATAATATTAACCAAACCAAAACATTCTTATATATTCCTAAAATAACAATGCATTTTATTTTTAGATGTCAGGATTTCCTTTCTCCACAGAGGTTACAGCACAGCAAAATCATGATATTGAAAAAGCACCAACAATTTTTGGCAAAGAGGACTGACTACATCTTGTCGCCTGCTACCTTCAGAACCAGTTTTATGAGAGACTTTTTAAAGGTCCTATTTCCTCAGTGCAAAGTTCTAATCAAAACAATAGTCCTTCCTTCAGGCACAAATAAAATACCAGAAGGCTTTGCAGTTTTGCTATAAAAAGCTTCGGAAGTAGTATTTAATTCGCAGACTTTCTTCACGTGTACCACTGTAATTCCTACAATTTAGCACAAATTTTGAATTGAAGCAGAGTTCGCACTCTGGTCATGCGATGGGAATATAGCAATGGGAATGCAGCAATAACCAAGGGAGAGATGGAGAGGGTAGTGTGTCCAGCAGCAATAACTTCTCGTTAGGGATTATTTCAGGCTGTGGCTAAGAAATCTCAGAGTTAGTGACTCTGGAGACTTTTGGTGCTACCCTTTGTACTTGCCAGGTAGCCAAATAGCCAGGATGGCAAGATAGGCAATACCTGTCCACTGCTTTTCTTTCCTTCTTTCTTTCCTTCCTTCCCTCTTTCCTTCCTTCCTTCCCTCCTTCCTTCCTTCTTTCTTTTTTCCTTCTCCACAGAGTCAGTTGTGCCAAAAAGAAAAGCAAGTCCCACATAAACTGAATGGTCACACAATCATCCTGACCCTGCTTGTGTTGCAGTGGACACGAGAAGGAAAGTCCTAAGCTGAGCCTACCTGTCACACATATGGAAAGTCCAACAAATGACTGAAAAGCAAAGAAGATCCCGCACTGGAAAGGAAAAGAAGCAAGAGAAGAAACCTAGAATTGTTCTGGAAGAAGCAGAAAAGCAGTGAGCAGAGCAAGGAAAGTACACTTAGAACAAATGTGCAAGAAAGACCTGCATAAACAAAAAATGGAAAAAGACTTAGAAAGGATTAAAGGTGATCCTTGAGGATATCATGAGGAGCCAGGTTTCCAAAGAATAAAAAGTTTTGGACAGGAACAGCAGTATAGCTCCTTACTTCCTTTCTACCAGTGCTTTCCTGAAAAAAGTATTAGAAGTTTTGGTTCTAATCTAATAGCTACGTGAAAAAGAGATGTTTTAAACATTGTATCTACGAAACAAGCTGGAACCTCTCTCCAGACACGGGGCTGAATGGCACCAAGTGGCTCACTGTCCTATGGCTCAATTGCCCCGGAAACAAGGTGTCTGTATTCCCACTGCCTATTCAAGCAGCCTCTGACACATGCCAGGCCCCAGAGATTGCCTGAGCATGGTGTGCAAGGGTGTCATTTGGCTTGGTCCAAAATAGACCAGGGAGCATGCAATTAAACAACTAAAAAGCCTGTACGATTTTAGGCCGACGTCTGAGTCTAAACTAGTAAATAAAGCAACATGAGAGCATAGATACAACTTCAGACATTTGTAACATTTCAACATCCGATAAGCCGCTTCACTAAATGCTTAAATAAGACCAGCATCATTCTTTATATAATGCTGATTTTATTACATAGATTCTTAATTCTTCCTTTTACTCCTTTACTACTACAGTCTTTAACTAATTATATGTTCTATAAAGCACAATTGGAAAGCTAGAGCATAGCCTTTAACGAGCCCTTCCAAGTGAGACTTCAGGAAGGAGCAAAATTTGTATTATTATACACTGTAAACAATAATTATTTAGACCACAAATATGCACATAATAATATTTTCTCAATTCTGTTTGCTGCTGTGGTTCGTTGATCAGATTTCTTCATATCTCATGGATCAAGAACAAAGTACTTTACCTGCATATATTTATTTGAACAGCCACAAAACTAGAATTTTTTTTTTTTTTGTAGGTCCCAGCTATGGAATGGCCCATAATAACAACCACAGAGGAAAAGTACAGCTGAGCTCCTCCACAGAAACATCTGTTTGAGCAGCCTGCTGCATGGCTCAACCTCGGAGCAACCCTTCTGAGTGCCTCTCGGCACAGGTTGTTCCTTGGGACCGTGCAGGGAAGGAGTCACTTCCTTTGTGGCGTAAGACGCGCTCTCGCTACCTCGGCCTCCCCGCGCTGCGTGCCTGCGGTCACTCGAATTGCTCACTGCCAAACGCACCGAATACATACTGCCTTACTTAAGCCACATACACTTTATAAAATTCCAGTTCTCCCATAGTCAAGCAACAAAAGACATGGGCAGATGCTCAAAATAAAGGCTTCTTAATTATACTAAGGGCATTTTTCCAGAGCTGGATTCTTTTGCCCGACAGGAAACAGAAAGCAGTGTGGACGCATCACAACCATGGCTCAAAATGGATGCTAGCTTTCACTAGTGTAACTACTGAAAATTTTGGTAAAATCAGAGTGACTCTGCAGAGCCACATTCATAGCAGTGCTGCTTTAATGAGTTTAAGAAAGGTGTAGGCTATGTTTCCTCTCATTCTTTCATGCAAACAAATATGACTTTTCCCCAAAAGAAAGACATCGTCAACATAATCCAAGTAACTCTATTTGTACTACAACAAGACACTTTTATCTTATTTTCTCCATTTCAATAAAATGACTACATTTATTTTTCATTGGAAGGACAGGGGAAGGGACATTCAAACATTATTATAACAAATGCTTGGGAAGCTCTGTCCTTAGCTCTTTTCTTTTTATTGATTTTTTCCCCATCTTTCATGTCCTCTGCATGGACTACAGTATGTGACGCTTTGCCTTAGGTAACCTCCTCCCTCTATTCCATCAAGAAGAAATTTTTAAATAACGCAGCCCTTGCCAAAGTTCTATATTATTCTAATAGTCCGTTTTTCATTTACTGCTTTGGCAATCTCAATCAAAACTCCTTAAGAAATACATAATATCTTGTGAAGGTTTATAAAGAACAAACTGTTCAACTTGCATTAGAAAGACACCATATTAGGGCAAATTTAAAAATGGTCAACTAAGTTATTTGGTAATTTACATTTTTATTTGATCTTAAGCTTTATATTTTGTTAATTATATATATGTGCTACCTTTTACATTTATAATGCTATTTATAATGCCATTTTTATTAAACAATAAAATTGGAAAGGGTCACCTAATACTTCTAAATTGGCAAGTGCTTGATATTTTTTCAGTATAAGCAGAATAACAATTGCTAGTGTTAAATGTATGTATTGGCACTTTTAATAAGTAGTGCCAGCATAAGTGGAGAACATATTGTAATATTCTCCCCCTTTGGTCTAAATAGATTGGTCATGGCCTTATATTGTTGTGTTAACAACACATTGCTGTTTTTCTGCTTCTGTGGAAGTAGTTCATTCTTAATTATTGCATGTAAAGGGTGACAAAAAGTACGTTTTGATTATCTCTTGGCAATTGGTTTTCATTAATACCCTAAAATAACCACTGACTCTTAAACATGATTAATTTTCTCAAGGGCTCACTCTTCTACTGCTAATGCCTCAGTCTTTGTGATTACTCTGTTGCAGCTTGTTGCAATGAAGACGACACTGAGTTAAGCAGGAGTAACCAAAGGATAGTCCAAGGATAATTCAGCCATTGTCAAACAGTCAATTTTCTCACATAAAAATTCAGAAAGGCAGTTCATGTATCAGACAAATCAAAACAAGCTCTCCTGGCTGACATGGCCATCGTGTATTATGAGAGTAACATCTGAAATATTTAGAAAAAAGATAGTAATAAACACACAACAATCGGATTCAAAAGGGAAATGGATCTTCCCATCTTTTGGGGGTGAAAAGTACTACCGTGTGTATAAAATCTGTCAGTCATTGCTTGCTCTCCGGCTGATTTCCTGGCCAGGCCCCAGCGGCAGCAGCAGTTCCTGCTCAGCAGACGGAGCCCGAGGAGAGCGGCAAGGCTGGCACCCTCTTCCCTGCGTGTGCTTAGCGCCCATGGCCACCACTGCCAGGGCTCTCTGTGCAAAGCCACNCAGCAGACGGAGCCCGAGGAGAGCGGCAAGGCTGGCACCCTCTTCCCTGCGTGTGCTTAGCGCCCAGGAGCAAGGTGTGCTAGCCCATGGCCATCACTGCCAGGGCTCTCTGTCCAAAGCCACATGGCACCATAGCGGAAAGGCACCCACACGGGTTCAGTGCACAGTTCAACGCTGCTCACCTCAATACCAAATTACAGGGCCGTTTGTAAGCTGTTTGGGAGAAAAGTGTCCAGGGCAGCGTCAGGCAGTGACAGGCATCCGCCTGTGCAGCTGCCTCAGGAACAGCGTGCAGAGGAAGCTCCCGCCAAGGAGGCCGAAAATCTAAGCAGAAATTTTCCTGCCTTTAAGGCAGTAAGCAGGAGGGTGATGAATCACCAACAAAAACAAGTATTTGTTCTAGCTTCTTTAAGTACACAAGTACACACTGTTCCTTATGCTACGATTTTACTAATGCTCTGCCATATACTACATATACTATACCTGGAAAAAAAATTCCTCATTTAAAAAGAAAACAATTTAGGAATCACTTCCATATATTATTTTAGGAAAGACTTCAGCTTCCTGTAAGAGTCTCTGTCACCAGATGTGTTTTAGCTATCTCTGAGTGTTACACCAATCTGGGACTCTTGCTTAGGCACAGATTTCATTCCATGACCAGACACAGCACAGATACCTTTGATCTTGTCACAAATTGCCCTGCTAATAAACTGCTTACATTCAGCCAAAGTTGCTGGACATAAAACAGAAAATCCTCATTAGGCTGTAAACTGTCAAAATAAAACAGTTCAAGTATAATGTTTGTATGCTTTAAAAACTGACTTCTATATTTGCAGCTGAGTCTCCTGAGGCTAAGCATGTCTTTTTTAACTTGATTTTTAAGAAAGTAATTAAAAAACAGGAATATGGCTGAACTGGAATACTAAAAATGAGATCTAAGCTCAATCTCACTTTATAACTCTGCTTCCACAAACACCTTCTATCAAGACATAAGTCTTGAAGACTCTAGATAATTGCTTAGAAAGAAGTTAGCAACTTTATTGTACAGAAACAGAAAATAAAATGGCCCTAAACAAGACTATTATTCTAATTAAGGCAAAAATTGTGAGTTCTTCCTGAAAAGCAGAATTCACTTATCTTTTGAGTAAAGAGTTAAGAGAGATTTTGAAAATTATTTATAATTTAGCCATTCTCCACATAAAAACTATATGCCTTAAATATAGATTCTGTTAAATTTGTACATAAATCTAAATCCTATAAATTTACATAGGAAAAACAGTAGGAGCCATTTGAAAAGCACTTGTAAAGAGCTCTCTTCTGCTGAAGTTAATAGAAATATCAATGTCTTTTTTTAAGCCTAATTAGCTTGTTGATTCATATTTTAATATTAATTACTAGTTTGCCCCTCGGTCAGTTGTCTATTTTATTTCTATTTATTAATAACTGGTATCCTTAATAAATAAAGGAGGAAGAGACAACACTAAGAGGATTACTGAGGTTTTTAGATGTGTATATCTACATACATATATATAAAATCCCTATAATAAATATAACAAATAGGAAAAAAAGCTGGAGGTACTTATGGTAGATAGCAGTTCCACATGTGCACACAAAAAGCAAGATCCCTGCAGGGGTGTCAGGAGAGTAATCTGATTTAAGAACTCATAATACTATATATTGTACACTAATTTCCTATCCAAAAAGTGTTCCTCCCCCCAAAAAAGAAGTAACTGTCCAGAAGAGTCAGTAAGGAATACCAAAGACAGAAAGGACTCTAACATTTTGCTTACACGTTTAGCTTTTCCTCACAGTTCTGCGAAAGGCATTATTACATGAGGCTGGGAATTCATAGTCTAAACTTGGTTCTCAAGCATCACTTAGGAGATGATGATGGTAAGATGTTGTTTTTTAACTTTAAGAAAGATTGCTTTTATATAGTGAGAGCAGAAATACAGACAAAGCCACAGATAACAAGTCACTTAGTCACTTAGGAAGGGGCCTCCTACCAGGTCAGACTGTGCAATCTCCAAAAGAGTATCTTAAGCATTAGACTAGGACAATATTATTAAAGAAACACTAACTATTGAAAGATAGAGGGAATCATTAGTTCTTTCTGTTTCTGTGACCTAGTTACAGAAAACATACAATGAAGAGAGGGGAAAAAACCAAACACAAATAAAAGAGAAAAAAAAATCCTCCTGAGAGCATAGGCCTAAGTTAAGATCTCTTTCGTCACACATCTCTTGTGAGCAATATTCTAAGCAAAAGTAGTCGCAACTGCTGTTTCAAGCTGCATACACGATAGTACTCTTCTATCATATGCGCACTACAAGGAAAATCTCTTACGATGCTTAGGCATGAAGATTAAACATACGTTTGTATTTTCTGCGAGTATAGGAACATTTTTACAGAATTGTAAACATTTTCACAGAATTGCAAACAACTACAGGTCAAACCATGAAAATCATTTAAAGAGACACAAATGAATAAATCTTAAGGCTAATTTATATTTTCTGCATTTCATAAAATAAATGCATAAACTATAGAAAAACTGACAGGTTGCAAAAAAAAAAATTCAGAGTATATATATAGTATATATGGACATATAATGTTCAAAACAGAAAGTTGATAAAAACAAGCAGAAACTTGCTATAAAAAAGCCACTGGTATTAGGGCAGACCTGGAAAACCTGGGATGCAAACTGTTTTGCTAAGAATGGGGACTCTGTTCTCAAAAGCAATGAAATTTAGCTGATGTAGCTAATGAGATGAGCACACACTGTGAGTGATGTGCTTACGCCATAAGCTGAGAAAAGTATGGATTTTATGGATTTATTAACCTCTGCTTTTGGCACTGATGCAACTGCAACTGGAAGCTTGTGTTTATAGCTACTATTTAAAATTCAAAAAGCTAACACACCAGAGAAAGGATTCAGGGAAGAATGATATAATAATTGAGGAACTGAAGGACGTGCTGTCCTGCAAGTGGCAACAGGAGATTAAACAATTCTAAGGAAGGTCAGGTTGTGATTTGATCATTTTTGATAAGCATCAGTATGAGAAAGTGAAATCTGATTATCTATTGATTCATCTATCTTGCAGACAAAGGAACAGCAAGTTCCAATTTCTGACAGCTGAGGCAATGTAAATTGTAATTTTTTTTGATAGTACCAGGTTCACATTATTAGATTCCTGTATTTTTGTTTCCTTAAGAGATGTTCTGTTCAAAAAGTAATTAATTCAGGAAACTCCTTTGTCTTTTGTTACAGCAAAACAAAGCAAAAAAGAAACTCACGTGGACCAGATCACTGTAATGTCATATGCTCTATACAACTCCATTCATGGTCACACTAACAGCTTTCTTGTGACACTCTTCAGAGTTTTGTTTTTTGCTTGTTTTCCTTTGTTTTAAATCATACGAGTACCAAACAGGTATCTTCCAATATATCAGACACCTGGCAGACTCCTGGCCGTTGTTCTAGCATTTGTAAGGCCTCTACGCTGCCTAGAATCAGAGTAATTTTGGGTGCCATCAGAGACAGTACAAAGGTAAGACCAGAAGAGGTCTATAATATGTGGCATAAAAAAGATCAAGAGAGCTAAACAGTGCTTAGAAGAAAGAGAGGGCAATTGAAAGGAATCAATGACAGTCTAGTTTTCTAAAATATGTCAAAACTTTATCTTTGGAAGGAATTATACTCTTACCCATCTTCATACAGAATAAACATTAAGGGGTTTTAGTACAATGAAGGGTATTTAAGATAAACATTAAGGATTAGGGATATTTGGAAAGGAGAAATGAGGCTGTAGAATCTCAGTTGTTAGAACAAGTTAGAAAAAACAGAATGGCAGACAAAGCCGATTCTGACTTGGAGCAGAAGGAAGACCTTTGGGGCCTTTCCATTCGTGATTCTTTTGAAGGACATAAAAAAAATAAAAATAAATCATTTCAGAGCAAGAAAAATAGGCTGTGTAACACACATTCCTACAGTTTGTACCTTTCCAAGAGTCACATTCATTCCTGCCAAAAATCTAAAACTCCCATTGTAAGTTCAATGGGATAAATACTTCTCTGTTTTCTGAACTGTTGTGCAGCACTCCTCCACAACATCACACACATGCCACATTTCACAAAGGAGGTTTCTGCATCGCAGTGTGGGTGAATACATGTCCACCCCCATCCTGTTACTACTGACACATTATTTGACAGTTTAATTTCAGTCGGACCTATCTGCCTCAAGAATATTTTTAAACATGAAGACAAAAGTTGCCTTAGAATTTACTGTGTCTGGGATGTGTATCTTAGAAATCATTTCTGTAAGAGATGAAATGAATGACACCATCATACCCAAATGCCTACACAGGCTGAGTAGCTCACCTGTCTGCAACTACCCACTACCTTCCAATACTTCAGTAAGTAATTCTCCCAATACAGCATTTCAGAGGAATTGTATGTCATTGGCTCACAAACAACAGGATCATGTGGCAGAGGATTGCTTTTCTGAGTCAGTAACTGCCTCCACCTTTCTCATGGCTCTGACCCTCTAATTTTGGGCTTTAAATAAGTCTCCCATTGTTTTATGATGGGGTTGAAACTCTCCTGGTGTTAAACAAATGGAAGTGCTTTGGTGAATATGGTCTCACTTAATCATGTCTCTGAATATTTAATTTTAAGTGCTGGCTCCTGCACTGCAAAACCAGCATCAGTTAGAGGATTTTTTTTTTTTTTTTAAAAAAACACTTCTAATTCATTCTGCACTGTTATAATTTGAAGTTATAGACTTGTGCTACATAATAGAATCTGGCCTTTTAGAAAAGATGCTTTTTAGAGTTTTTTTTTTTTTTCTCTCTTAAGAGAGGATTGGAGCAAATAAAGATATAAGATTGTGATTTTTTTGTGATTAAAGTTGGAACTTTTAATTTGTAAAAGCTGCAAATAGGAAATTGATATCAGGAACAAAAAGGAAAACCAACTCCTTGTAGCTACCCTGAAATTTCATGGAGATCCTCATATTAAAAATATATTGCTTATAACAATGAAATTAGGGCTTCTTGCCTTTTACAAAGGAGCTAAAGCCTTTTGCACAATCCACTGTGCAATTGAGTAAATTCCAAATTTTGTTGCTGCCAGGGAAAGGCAGCTGTCACATTACGCCAAGTAAACTAAGAAAACTTTTCAGACCTTCTTCTCCTATGTAAAGAGACCTTTCTAAGTTCTAATAACAAATGAGTCATTGTAAATATCTCTTCTGCTTGAAGTCTCAGCCAGGTGGCACCCAGCCAGCTGCGGGTGAAGAACCAGACACTTAATACAAGGAGATCCTAGCAACTAGAAGGCTGCAGGGAGGAGGAGATTGTATTACCAGCAGCTGGGAGAACAAGACCTGGGATATTACCAATACACAGAACCTACTTTTCTCAGTCCTTGTTTTTTTTTTTCCCCAATAGCACTGCATCAGAAGCGAGAAGACATGCAGTAAGGTTCACAGAGGAGGAAGAAACATCCGAGAGGTAGGCTGTGTGAGCCTACTAATCTGTAGGAAAAATATTGGACCATAATTTCCAGTAAAAGCAAAATACAGGGAGCCACAAGGACATCCTCATGCACATTTTAAAATGCAGTCACTCTTTAAAGATGTTTGAACTTTTGCTCATTGTTAAAACAGTCAGGTTTTCTAAGAAGACAGAAAATCTAAGAGAGTTTTGTTGAGTGACCTTTCAAACTCATTTTTCCCCTACCTTTTCTTACACAGCAAAATAAAAAGGGAAGTAATGGGACAGGCAATAAAAATCAGCAAATCTTTTCTTGTTTTTTTGTTGTTGTTCAAAAGCAAAGGTGGCTGATATATATTTAGCTTTGACCAAAATCATTTTTCTTGACTGCTGCAGAAAACCACAGAATATCTGTGCCTCCCACAGGCAGCATGGACTTGGCCAGTGCAGTATTCGGAGGAGATGCCAGACTCCGGAGCACAGCAGACCAGCCACAGCTGGGTCTTGCTCTCTCGCTCACCGTTTCCCAAGGCCATTTCTGGACATTCGGACTGCTCTTAAACAAACATCCGCTGCAGCGCCCTCCGTGTCCGCCCTGCCGCCTGCCACCCTTCACCCTGCGCAGCTCCAAGCATTTTCACTCACTCCTCCAGCACTGAAGAGGTCATCGCCATCATAAAAAAAATATTCCTGGGTATTTTCCAAACATATGTTTTGAGTTTCTACAAATGGCAGTATTCTCACTATATATAGTACTAAGCTATGACAACTTGGATGGATGTGTTAAAAAGATATGGGATTCTGTGCAACTCGAGAGGAAATATCTTTTTTTTTTCCTGCAGTGTTTATCAAAATACTTTAGAAATAATACGTTTCTGCATCTTGAATAGTTTCCCTTTTTTCCCCTCACAGCAACAAAAACTTTTATGCAACTAATTACATATCATCAGCAGGTAATTTCAACTCAATTATTTCTTGTCTCTAAAAGTGGTGAGCGCACAACTGCATAAGAGAATGAAATTATAAACATTTTAAATAATTGTTTGTCCTTTAAACAAACTTTTAAAATAAGTACAGTGATCCAGCAAGCTATCTTAAACTGGCCACACAGAGGACTTCCTTAATAATAAAATTATTAAAAGCATTTCTAAAGCTTAAAGCAGTCACCAAAGTACATTCCATGGACTATGTCACCTCAGATTTACCTCACCCAAAGTACCTTTAACTGTGTTGATTGTTAATTGCTGTCCTTCAACCAGGTAAATAAGCAGTTGAAATTTGGTGTAATGCACTGACAGGCCAACAGTAGAATTTACAGCAGGGTAAAATGCCCAAGAGCATGATTTTCAAAAGCATCTGGTAAGTGTTCTTATGCATATTGTTAAAACTAGTTTTGAAAAACTAGATTCTCTTGGTTCCTTATTGTCGTGCAGACCATTTGTAATCTCACAGTACAATGTCCTAAATAATAATAATAGAAACAAATATATAACAGTTTGTTAACAGGATGAGTTCTGTTTTGTGCAATCAATCATATTTTCCTTACCAAGTGTTTCACCAGAATCACTATTTCTCTCACGTGCACAGGAAAAAAAAATATTTATTCAAAAGTAAACTCAGAAAGGAATAAAATGAGAGAGAGAGAGAGAGAGAAAAGGTATCCAAAAGAAAGCTTAATGACGTTAAAATAACATGTATTATTATAGAAAGTCAAATCTGTATATAGAACAAATTACTGGGACCAGAAATAGTTTTGCATGCACAGATGTGGATTTCATCTCCACAAGCAGGTGCACATTGAAATTATGTGCAAGGCTGAATTGGTGCTTATTGGCTTCTGAGGTTCCCTGCCCACTGGTCCTTCTTTGGAACTATCTGATTAGAGACTCCAGATAATCTTAGCCCACAACCACAAACCAGTTTGCAGCACGCACTGCTGTTTATCAGCCTACAGAAGTTTGTGCAGATAACCTTCTTCAGAAAGCCAAAAATTTGCGAAATTCACAAAATGTTACAGTTCATAAAAACCTAAAGGAAGATTTATTTCATATGGTGCAGCAAAAAAGGCAGAAATAAAAGGCAGAGATAAATGAGACAACTTCCTAAAACAACTAACGGACGAGTATTCTAAAAATTTTGTTTGCAACTGTTTTATTTTTGTATAGGGAAGAATGCAAAACACTGAAAAGTGCAGAGCATCCACAATGCAAGCGCTGTTTCTTCAACATCAGTCAAAATCATTCCAACTTGCAAACTTGCCTATATCATGTTAAACCTCTTGTCTGAGGCCTGTTCCTTTTTGATCTAAAGCTATTACAAGCATAAAAGATTTGAACCACCACTTTGCAATAATTGCTCCAGAAAAAAAGTCTGTGTGAACGCAGACTACCTTGATCTGCCTACTGGGTATATGGACCAAACACTTCATGCCAACTTTCCCACTCCAGAAATCTCTCTTCCTTCCCCACCCCTTGAATTAAATTATAGTTGACTTTACAAGAAAAGCACTTGATTTAACCAAGAAGCAAACACAGTCAAAACGATGGAATCATCTTATCCTGCATGAAACTTAGCTGGATTTATTAAAAACCTGAAAGAAAAAGAAAGAACTATGCTGTTAGGAGGAATTTTCAAGTAGTAATAGAAGTCTTCACATTGGTATTAAAAAAAAAAAAAGAAAAAAAAAATTAAAAACTGCCAGTGATTACTTCTGCTAAACTGAAAAAAAAATCTTCTGGTTAAAATATGCATAAATATACAGCAGTGACAAAAGACTTTTTTTTTTCTTCCAGAGCACTATAATTTTATTTAAATGGTAGGTGTTCTTTCTAAACAGAATGGCATTTCAAAGAGACATCCAATCTTGTATTTCAAATGCAGCAGTCAACTCTGAAATATGTTCTTTAAAAAATTTTCAAAATAGGAAGAAGCAAATAAATGAAAAAAAAACTTATCAAGTGTATTTTGTATAAAAACATAATCATCAGGAAACAAATGTATCTTGAAAATTTTCCCCCTTCCCTCCAAATTCTGGGTCTGCACAAAGATACAAAAAGCCACTAAACCACAGAGCCCCATGTCTGTCAACCACTGTGGCTAAATAACTTGCCATGCATCAGACCCATTTTGTATAACTGTCTTCCCTAGAGCTTTAGAAAGAAATAAAAGAAGCATATGGCAAAATTAAATGAAATTAAATCACAATATCTAAACAGCAGATCTTTTAATATCTAATAATTTTTATACTGAAAAAGCCAAGTGATGCCTTTAAGCTAGCATACAATGCACTTCTTGATAGTGGGCTGAGTAGAGAGCATCAGTTCAGCAAGTGAATTTCCCTAATGGTAAAAATAACAAACCTATCAGATGGCTTATTTTTTCCAACTCGATTCTATTTTTTTTTTTCTTTAACCTTCACAACTATGATTCCAGGGAGAAAAATGAGGGGGAGAAGGACAATGAACTTAAGTAACGAGAACTGCAAGTTCAGCCAATGCCAGTCAACAACTGGTGAGATGAGAACAGAGCACAATTTCATTGCACACATTTTTTTGACCTTTCATCTCGGAACTACAATGGGAAAGGACGTGGGTCTCATTCCTCAGATCAGCGACTTTAATCTCTTCTACCTCTAAGAAGAGAGAGGGGAATTTTAGATGGACTTCAGCATAGCCAGGGTTCTTTGCAAGGTCTGAGAGTCAAAAAAGGGCATTTATTTTCAGTTACACAATCAGGAGCCACTGATGGCAGTTCAGATTCAAAACACATTTCTTAGGTCATTACTGTTATTTACCTGTTACATTTGTTTTACACTTATTCTTCCACACATTAGATACTTCTTTAACATCACTACTCTAAAGCCTTTTTTCCTCAGCATCATCAATGCAATCCTAGCACACCAGACTAATCAGGCAAAGGTATCCTTTATACAAGTTTTAGTAGCTATTGGGAGCTGCAAGTATTCTAGGAATGGATGAGTTAGAAAAGTGGAAGACAGACAAGTGATTTTCTAGTATTGCTTAAAGGAAAAGAATAACTTAACCTAGGAAACAGGACCAAAGCTTGTATAGATTAAAATAATTCAAAGATTTCCAGCACCTGTACCCTGATGTCTTCCTTACCAAATGAGTTTCATGCTGTTTTATTCTTAACATGCAAATACTTGAATGCACATAGTAAATACAATATTGTAAACAATTACAAATAATACAAAAAAACTAAAAAACCTCAATGATTAACAAGTATGTTTATATTTGATTTATTTTGATTCTCCTATGATGTTAGAATTTTTCATTTTTTTTTATATGATAGCTATCTGTATTCTTATAATGGTTCTCTGCAGGTATCTTATCTCTACCATCGGAATTTAGTTTAAGTTTTTGTTTTGTTTTGTTTTCTCAAATAACAAGCTACTTCTGTCAAAGTTACATCTCCAAATGAGTTTTTTTGTACACAGTATCTCAGAAAAATTGCTGCTGGCAAGAACAAGGGAAAAAGAAGGTATTGCTGCAGCTGTGATGCTACAGGAACACAATCCTCAGCACTGTACAAGCTGTGACTACCCGTCTTTCTCACAGGGGCTAACAAACTTACTACATCTCCCTTTACTAATATGTCTCTCTAACACATGTTCCAACCTCCTTTTCACTGAAATTGTAAAGCTGCATAACATAACCAAGAAAAGTTCTGAGCAGCTATTCTTAACCTGTACTTAGCTTGACAACCTCTACTTCTACCAAGTCCTAAGGCTGGGCTTGCATGGGCTGGCATGTTTTCCCCAAATATATCAGCTAACACAATAAAATATTACCTCCTCTGTCAACACAACTTAGAGTCCACAATTTTAAATACTTTCTGGTTTGATTTTTTTAAATAAATCTGAATATAAATCTCTCAGTATGCTCTACAATTCTTTTGATTAAATGCTTGATCTCTTGCTTTCTGCCTTTGGCCACTTGGCCCATCTTAAGTATTTCTTTCCTCTAGATCTTCGGTGATTCCCTGGCATGATTCCCTAGCACATCAGCAGAGCAGTTCAATGAATAGACATCCTGCACTGGTATTGGCACATATTTGGTAACACCAGGAAATATAACCAACCTTGAAAGCAGTGTTATGCAAAGTCCTCATTCCTCTTGTCTCCTTCTCATCAGGACCAAGTAACTACAGCAACAAGCCAGGAGCAATGAACATAATCAATGCAAGTCATTGCAGAAAACAGTCTGCTGACATAATATCTAACAATCTAACCAGCAGAAGACAGTAAATATCAACAATGAATTTTAGGAAAACTAGAACTTTAGGCAACTTAAAAATAAATATATATATTATCATGAGATTAACCTGACCCCAAATATACAAAAAATTCTCTAACACCATTATCCTCAGCTTAGAAACAGAATTACCTGTGCTAGGCTGTGTTAAAACCTTGCTGAAGTCTCTGCAACAACCAGTCTCAAACCAGACAGAAAAAATCAAAAACAGAACTCCTTTAAAGAGGGGCTCAGATGACCTTAGTATCATAAATAACAACAATTTTATCTTGCATTTCTGCTCTAGAATCAATATGAAAAAAACAAATTGTTAAAATACATTTAGTGAAGGAGCACTGTGGAAAATGTTAAGTAACTTGAAAAAGTTTTAATAAATATTCATGTTGGACTCCCCAGTAACAACAAAAAGAAAAAAAAAACCATAAATATGCTTTTAGCATAAAACAATCATTAATTGAAGTGGTACTTAATTAGTGAGTCTGGAACAAATTTACATAAATTCTCATTACAATATAGAGCATATTATTTCAATTCTCCAAATAAAGCTATCTGTGGGTAAACTAACAGTTTGACCCTGTCTTGTGTGGGCATGTAATTTAACCCTTCAACTCCTGGTTTTCAAATATTTGAGTTTTCTGACACTATTTCTTTTGCAGAAATTCACAATCCTATTTTAGCAAAACTAGCTATACACAGTCAAAAAATATGATTGTGCTAGTTTAAACTGTCAAAAAGGTCTTATTTAAAAAAGTTAATATGATGCTAGGCAATTCCCAAGTGATACTTCCACCTCCACAGTAAATTTATGGCCACACAGTGCAAAATTTGCAGGTTATTTGTTAATACTACCAGAGAAAGAAGTCACAAACATCTTGCATCTAATATCCTAATCATTTTATTGCTCAATGTTCAAAACAATTTTAGGAATGTAAGGAGAAATCTGCATCTCCTCTCCCCTATTTTTCAACCACCGTAGCCTGCAATGTCAAGCCACTACCTCCACATTCCCCAATGTTTCCCTTTTTATTAGCTTTAGCTTTTCCTAACCTTTTAACTTTGCTTTAGCAACTAGAGAGCACCACTCCTGGCTAATTTAATATAACATGGTGCAGTGTAACATCATTTGCCAGAGCAGGATCGATAGCTTATATATTGAATCATGTTACACAACTTCCTCCCAACTATGGTCCACCAGGATTTCTACTACTTCATTCTTTGACTAATTTTCTGCCAAGAATTTCTGCAATTTCTCTGAAGAAAGCACAGGGTGATAGATACCATAATGTTTCATTCTTAGTTTCCCGAGGTTTTAGTTATCTTGATGATAGCTTCCTCTATTATGAATATCACAGAGATGATATGAATATTTCAGGAGGAGATAAAATAATACTAAAGAGTTTGCTTTCTAAACACAAGCATACAGAAGAAGCACTAAGCCTCAGAGATGGCTGTTCCACCTTTGCTGAACCACAGGCAACAAGGAGACATAGCACAGTTGTGTGATTTAGCATGTAATGGAAGAAGCTTGCTTTGGCCTGGAGCCAAGTCATGAGCAATGTGTTTCTTGTAAACTATAGATCATGAACAATTGCCCAGGAAGGATAAGATCCTGTAGATTGCAACTAATATAAGGAAGCAGGGAAAGGATCTCAAATGACCCCAAAGAGGAAGAACTACATGTCATACATGGGACCGTGACCAATGTAGAAAGCATAGTTCTTCATTGCACATTGTGCTCTGCACTGATTTGCCAAATAAATCTTAGCCACCCCACTCCACTAGAATCAATGTCAAGAAATTTAGCTCAAGGTCAATCCATCTGAGCCATAGTATAAAGTCACCAAGAGTGAGCAAAATAACACAAATAACAGTACACTGTCATTCTAGCCTCAAGCTCCCCCTGTGCTGTTTTCTGTCCTTTCTTCTCCACCCTTTAGACCACAGTCCCACTAACTTTACTTCAAGCATTTTTATTTTTTTGTAGTTTCTTGTTTAGTCAGGTTGAAAGCTTTAATGTCATGTTTTTAACTTACTCAGATGACATTTCCTATGCAAAATACTCTCTTTATTCTCAGTCTCTGCCGTCCCTCCCCCCAAAAAACATATTACAAGTGTCAATATTCACAGTTTTAATCTACCACTTCACATCAGTTCCCACTTGCTCAATGTAACTAGCTGGATATGCAAGTATATGCAAGTTTCATTTGTTCCTCCCAAGTGATAAAGAACAAAAAATAAAAATCCTGAAAAATCCTGGATCCACTAATGTCAAAGTAACTTGCATGTTTTAACCTAAAAGTTTAGGTTATTTTAACCCAAAAGTAGATTTTAGATATTCTACTACAGGAAAACATATGCTCTTTTTTTTTTTTTTCTTACATTGTCTTTTATATTTATCAGAGATGACACTGTATAAATTCACGTGTCAGGAAATGCAGCTCAGAAAGCTGGAATCTGATCTCATTCAAAATTTCATGAACATATGGAAAAATAAAGAAAGAGTTTGGAATGTTAGTTATGAATTTACTAACTGTATCACTGCAAAAGAAGGTGCTATATTCCAGTAAGATGTTACATTCTCTACACCCTCTCTGATTACTTTGAGCTTTAACAGTATTGACACCATCTGCAATTATGCATCAAACTCTATATCCTCCAGTCCCATAATTCCAGTAAAGCCAGACTGAAAACTGCACTGCTCTGCTGAAACGCTGCACTGCTCTGAAAACTTATCCCAAAAGGCTTATTTATTGTAATTAAAAATTACTCTTGTGGTTATTGCCTTCTTAAATGCTACATTCAGGAAAATGTAAGCTGAACTGTTTTTGCAATTTCTAAAGAACATTTGGACTCTATCATTTTATCTATTCCTGCGTGAACCTCTCAGGCCTCAAAAACACACTTACACTGAAGTCACCTTTACTTTAACTCCTCTGTTGCCAAAAAGGGCACAATATTGCTTTTCCTTCAGATGTTTTTATTTTTCTTGTTTACAATAGACACTTAAAAGGCAAAATCCTTATCACGTTAGTATTTTTAAAAATCTGCATTGGGAATTATTTAAGTAACTCATTACTGCACATGATAAAAATCCAGAACCTGTTAAAGTTTCACCTTTAGTTAAAGTATCAAAAACAAACAAGTAACTCCCAAAATACAGAAACCTGGATGTCATTTTTATATTTCATGACACTTTCAAAATGTTTGGGATTTTTCACTTGCTTCATTTTATTTTTCTTCTAGACTCTCAACAATTATTTGGAGGTATTGAATAAAATTAAAGCTTTGAAGAAAGGCAGGATCCACCATGAAAAATGAAATATGTGTGAAGGAGAATGTCAATATATCAGCTTTTTCTGGGCAATGATTAATATCAATTTACTGTAAGTTTTGAATTCATGAGTGGCTATAGCATGAGTGCCTGTACTTCATCCTATAATAAACTGATTCAGAATTTTGTCATTTGTTCCTCATAAAATTTCCCATTTCTCAACAATCAGCAAGGACTGCCCTGAATTTGATAAACTGTTTTGCCAGATTTTGTACACAAAATCTCATCTTCACTGACATAGGTTTATATTGACTTATTTTCACCTCCTGTACAGCTATGCAGACTCTGCTATAAATGTATCTTGTGACAGTTTTACAGTTTGGCAGATTGCAAGCGCTGTCAGATTAAATACAGGGCCTTTAATAAATAAATTATATGGAATAACTCCACAACAGAAAATAGTAAGAACGCCCACATTAGTACTCGATGCTTAAGTTCTTCTCAGCAGGTAAACATTCAGATCAAAGGTTAGATGTTGCTGTTTATCATATTCATTCTTAAGTTATATAAAAGTGGTAACATATTTGGGTTTTGCTTTTAGACTTTTTTAATACCTGTAAAATTATTGCAGTAGTTCCCTTCCAGGTATAGAAATAAGGGGAGAAAGAGGGAAAAAAAATGTAAGCAAGAAATGCCAGGAAATGATGTTAGGATCCTAAGCAAGCTCTTTGTGTATTTTTTTCTCCTTTCATTTAAATCTCAGTAGTAGTCTGAAGCTGAAACTGAGATTACTCTTGCAACCGGACAAATTTTAGATCATTTCAGACTGTAGTTAAGAATATGACAGAAATAATTTTAGCAACAGAAAAGGAAAGATGCCATCTACTGTGACAGCTACAAGTAATACTTCTTTAGTGGCTCAAGTAAACTTGCATGTAACAGTTTCCAATTGGAGCTCAAAGGTGCTTGCTACAAACGCGCTTTGTGCAGTTAGCACTGACACACTCTCCTTTTAGCTGGGGAAATTCCCCAAACTTCACTGTGAATGAGCAAATCTGCAGATCTGGGATATGGACAGATGGATGAATGTTTTCGGAAATGAGTGTCCTATGCTTTCTTCCCAGAAAGTCCAGAAAGAGTGGCACTGGAACAGAGCTGTGCCTGAGGAAGGATCTATATATACACACATACATAGAGACAGACTTTAAACCAGCAATTATCCAAGGACAGATTAGGTAAAAAAGAGTTGTGATTATGCGGGATATAGAAGGAAAGGGGGAAAAGTCAGCATTCCTGAATAGTCTGCCTCTTTTTACCCCACACATTTCTGTTTCTTCCAACACCTAATATATCTCCTAGACAAAAATCAAAGCATTTATTATCATAGCTCCTTACACCAACCGGCACTTTCAGCCTGCATTGCTTCCTGTATTCCGACCTCACAGAACCAGATTTGGAAGGAAGCTCTGCCTGTAGTTGGACTGAAGATGCTACCAGCCAAACACTTAAATTCTTCTCTAGGGAGATTCCTGCCATCATTAAGACAAGAAGAAAATCAATGGCAACCATGAATTACAGAGACCGTGTTCTACTGCTTCTGTTTTCTTCTCATCCAACAAAAGTTAAGGCATGAGTCAGAAGGGAGACCCTCTGCTAGGCTGTCCAGGAAGCACACTGAAAATCACAGCTTTCTGTGACATAGAATTAACAATAGAGTTTTTAAAAGAGTCCCTCAAATAGCAACACATTCCATTGAAATGCTGAAATAATAGTTTTTGTACTCAGGATCAGCCTAGCTTAAAGTAAACCCTCCTAACTGCAGCCCTTTCTGTGTCACAAATGTCTGTGCCACAAACATCAGGATACTCCAGGTCTCAGGCAAGGAACTGTTCATTTTCAACTACGAAAGTGTACTTTAGTTAAGGCTACATGGTCTAATGTTCTGAGGTAATCAGGTAAAAATTAAACATCAATCTAAATTTCTTCTTGAAGTTTTACATATGTGGAAAGCCAAACACCACCTATATAAAAACAAGTACTTTCTAAGAACACATTAATTTTAATATCAGTGTTCAGGCAGAGCTGAAGTTACCGTCAACGTGAATTCATTATAGGGGAATGACTGGTCAAGTGGGATACCCTAACTAGAGGCTATAGCTAAATAAGCTCACCAATGAACTCTGACAGAAATCACTTTAAATTCTATCCAGCTTTACAAATTTTCAAATAGATCTTTGCCTTTCAGTAGCACAAAAAACTTTTCACAGCTTTCTAGAAAAAAAAAGAATGGTTTCACACTAAAACAGCCAACAGCTTCTCATCAGCACAGTTTCCTAGAGCATGAGACACACTTTTATCCCTGCGCTTCCCAACTCAAAGCAGGAATTTCATTCTATTCAGTCTATTAGTAAATTCCCATAGTTATTCTAGAACATAAGCCCTATTGGTTGAGCATGGTATAATTCCTGGCTTTCTGCTTTTTTTTTTTTTTTAAGGAGTAGCAGAAAGAAAACCTCTCTGTGTAAAAATATCCTTAAAAACAGATATTAGAGTGAAAAACCATCTGTCAATTATGGCACAATAACAGTTTGTATTGATAACTGCAAATAACAGTTCTGCTTTTGGGTCATTTTTCACACATTTTGATGGCTTCTATCACACACACTGGCAGCCTTGAAAGTTGAAAGGTATGATAGCAAAGCTCTAGTGAAATCAGAGCCGTCTTTCTGAACGACACACTGTAGTTTTCAGGCCTTAGAAATGATGGTAAAGGCTGATCCTTAAAAGGTTTATCTGCTTTTCAGGAAACTGCAAGCAATTTTACTGAAGCCCTGATAGCCTCAAACACATTTTAGATCCAAAAATTTAAAGTAACTTTGAATATGATGGAAAACATTTTAGGAGTTTGCTGTCATTAGTAATTCCATGGGCAATCTTATTTCATTAAGAATTCAAGAATTTATGGCTTAACTATAGAAGCTTAACTACGCTGCCAACCATTTGCTAGCAAAGGGTTGACAAACATTTCTTGAACTGGATATAATACTAATTTGAATTATTTTACCTTCAATATTAAACAAAACACATAACTGAAAAAAGTCATGAAATAGTCCCCAAATTCATTAAATTTATTATTCTGTGAATTTATTATTCATGTAGAAATAGTATTGCAAATCTTATTTAAATGGAAAATTGTACCCAACTTTGGTAAGAAATCTTTCACATTTCAAAATGATGTCCAATAGTTAGATTTTCTTACAGAAAAAAATCTATTCAGCTTGTACAGAATGTCTCATTTTACAGTGCAGTTCTGAAATATGCACGTTATAAAAATAAGAAGCCAGAAAAGTCTGAACCAAAAGCAAACCCATATCCATAAATACAAACTAAAAGAAACATGTTTTAGAATAAATGAACAACTCTCACCAATTTAGTATCATCAGCCATATTTATACAAAATGGTGATACCTGTAATCAGTAACTGTGAACCAGCATTCAAAATCAGCTCAGTGAACCTCATCCTTTTTATATTCAAGCAATGATGCTTCTCTCCCTCCGAGCCTGCAGGCACCTAGCTCATGATGCATATTTCTCACAGACGCTTTTCCCAGGTCACTACAGTAAGTGATCCAGCTTTCTGGTAATAAGACAGAGTTTTTTGACAAAAAATTATGGACTCCAGCAGCAGCAACGCATCAAATTTATCAGCTTCAACAATGAACATAGTGGCTTTATTTGCAAAGTCTTATTAACTCTTTCATTTTAAGGATATGATTTGGTATTGCTTACCAATAGACACCTGTCCAACTTACATGCAAGTCTCATAAGTTGCGCTTTGAAAGGAAAACAGGATAATCTATGTGGGGATTTTAAAAACAGCTAATCCCTCTCCTTTAGAAATTGCTTTAATGTTGATAAACCTGTAGTAAACAAATAAGAGTGCAAATGAGATCATGTAGTCAAGAAAATGATACAGTAGTGTGTTAGCTTATTAAAAAAATCCTGAGTACAGCAAAATCTAAGAAAAAAAATGGCACTAGGGTTCAGTAGATTACCTCTACAGTTAGCATTATTAGTTACACAGTTATTAATTGCTTACATAGACACTATATGAAAATTGAACATTTGTACAATTAACTATGCAGTAATTCCAGTTTCTTCTTTTACTCTAAAGCCCATTCAAACCCCAAAACACCGAGCACATTTCTACTAGGAATTTTGTTACAAGGCTGATAGTGAATGGTGCAAGGCTGAATTTCTCGCGATTTTCCCCGAGCGAGCTTCCCAGCACACCTTGCACGCAGCAATCAGAACATGCACAGTCGGAAGTCAGTGCTCAAGGCACTTCAGAAGTTTAATCAATCCATGTGCATTTTAAGTGAGTTATCTGCAACAAGAATGGGGGTAAATTCACAGGCAGTGGTTGCAGTGTTATTCTAAGCAAACAATAGAGAGCAAAAAGTGTTTCCATATGAGAGAAACATGAGAGCTGGAAAAAAGAGCATAATCAATTCAATTTGAAATATTCTTTGGGCGGGTATTAGGGATCCGCTGATGCTTCATTGCCTCCAATTCCTCTGTGTATTTAACTCTTAAAACTGCTGGATGTGCAGTTTTAGAGAAAAAGAAAAAGGTTTCATGAGAAACCTTTAACTGCTGCAACTTGAGACAGTGGATTTATAGGTTGACAATATAAATCTGATATACTATATCATCAGTTCCAGTATGTGCAGGCACAGAAATGCTGGATAGGGAATCTTAATTTTCAAGAGACTGATGATGTATAATCTAAGATGGAATAAATAGGAAAAAAAATCCTGCTCATCATTTTTGTTTGGGGACTTTCTTTTTCCGCATTATTTTGCAGCACACCAGATACTCACGTGACAATCCTTTTAATAAACCAATACAGGCAAAGATGTTAATGGTACTAACAAAATCATACTCATGAAAAAATGTAGTCACTTGAAACCAAAAATAAAACATAAACATAAATGATTGTCAATAAGGCTAAAGAACAATTGGTAATGATTTTGAAACTATGTGATTAGTGATACACTTCAAATTAAATGAAAACCTAAAGCATTTTTTCATATTGTCTTTATCACTGGAGCAGAATAAAATTAAAAAAGGTATTATGCAGAAAAGCAGTGGCAGAGAAGTGGTTAATCCCAGGTAAGATTAAAAAAAAATTAAGAAAAGTTTCTTTTCTAATGGTGATGGAAGTTCTACTGACAGGTATCCTGAACTGTAAATGATCCTCATACATATATTCTACATTATTTACACTTTTATAAACAGCCTTATCGTTGAGTTATGAAATAAGATCTGGAAGTCACATTAACTCATCCATTGTCAATATATGAAGAATAGATGGAAGAAAAAAAACAGTTTTACAGAAAACAGATGTTACCATTCCATAATGCACACTTTGTATCTTGAAAGAGAGAATGGGCAGCTTGTTTGTGTCCTGACAAATTTAAGTATGCTGACAAGTTTGGTATAATCAGAGTTTTCCTATTATGATAAAAACATAACCTGAAAATGGTTTGCTGAAGGACTGGAAGCTACTGCCAGTAAACAGAGAAGCTGCCTCAGGACAGCATTGTTCAAAGTTCTCTAAGGAGTCAGGAGCAGGTAGGTTCTCAGGCAGTTTTTATGCCCTGGACAGGGCAGAGTCCATTCCAGTATGTTCAAATCTCCCTGCAAACAGCATGAAGAACTCGCTCCTGCTGCCAGTTACCTGAAGGTACTAGGTAGGGACTTCCTACTTGAGTAGGTGGCTTTTAAAATTGTCTATAAAATGCTCAAAGAGTTCCTACGTTCACCAGCTGGTGATTTTACTGTCAGGAATTTTGTTTGCCACATGATTTTCCTGTATTATGTGGTCAAATCCAGGGTGTTTTGTGAAAAAGTAGAGGGGATACTGATTCTGGCACTCCTCACTGCAACCAGATGCCCCTCAGCTCAGGACAGGACAGGACTTCTGAAGTCATTCAGAGCAAACACTGGTTTAAGCACACCAAATTGCAGTGCTTAAGGCTATCCCCCTCCCATGGCTATATACAGTAGGACCTGAAAGATTAGTTTAGGCAACTTGTTTCAATACCGGAGCTAACAATGTACCTTCACGTCCATTTTTAACTTACTCTTTACAGGCTACATCCTGGAATAGGATTTTCAAATATGAGCAAATATTTAAGATATTAAAATATTTAAAAATATTTTGCAATACAGGAAACTGCAGTATAGCTAGTTCTCACAACGAAAGTAAGGTCAGTATCACTTTGGACTACTGGATACCCAGATGTAAGACAAAAAAGTTGTATTTAGTTAGCTTTCACACATGTTTAGAACCGCTTAGATTTCATTTAATAAACTACAGTACTTCTTCAATCTATACATTATAAAAAGAAAAGCACTAAACTTAGAACTTGGTGTGCTTTAAAGTTAGCTAAAGCAAGCAATGCAACAAGATACAGATGTCCTAAGCACAGTTTGCAACATAAGAAAACCATGTTAAGACAGCAATTGAAATTAAAATAAACATATTTTATCTTTAAAATAAAGATTAACAATTGCATGTTACAAACAATTCAGCAAAAAGATCTCAGAGTTGCAATTACTAAATTAAAGCAAATCAAAAACACTCTTCCTACTGGCAGTAAAACAACCTATCTGCCAAAATTATTAAGTTTTTGAGTATCTAAACAAAACCAGAAAGCAGTTCTACATAAAACTTAACTATGTGCATTATTGTCCAAAATTTGCTAATGAGTCTTTGGTGAAAACAATTTGATTTGCCCTCCCAGAAAGGGCTTCTGCTGCACATACTCTTTGTTGACAGGATTCACATAAAGCTTTTATTTATAGAAACTCTGTCACACACACACACACACACATACACGTATATAAAATTATTAATGAAGTAACAGTGTTTCATGCAAACATTTCCTACTTTGTCTCCCTCACTTGCAAATATATTCAAAATGAGCTAATTGATATAACACAGATTTGCAACTGCTGTTGCTTTTTCTACAGCTTTTATTCACAATTCAAATCGTAAAATAGCTAATCTACAGCATTCTAGGGATAATCTATGGATACTGTACTTAAAGCGCATTGTTTGAGCATCTGGAAAGCTAAAAATCTACTAAATAGTCAATCCTCTAAACATATGATTAGAGAATAAAATCAATCTTAGAACTGTTTGTAGAATTGGCTTTAAACAATATATAATATGTCCCAAATTGTACTTATTTCTGCTGAATGTGTTTTTTAAAAAGACTTAATTTTTGTTAGTATTAATTGAAATCTGGCCTGGGAAAGGACACTTGCCTCATCAAATTAAAGTGCTGACATTTTAAATCATTCCTCTTAAAAGCTATTAAACATGATTTTTAAATATTAATTTAGCTGCAAGGGATTATAAAACATCAGTCTGACTCAAAAACGTCCCTGTGTGACATTTGAATTAGATGCCTTTTGAGAAGGACTAAAATATTAATTTCCAGGTATTAGCCTAGAGTCAAGCTTCAAATTCTTGTAATAATAATAGTAATAATAATAATATATAGCAAATATATTTTAAGGGTCACTGACTTGGTCATTGAAAGTTTGCTTGACTGATTTCATAGACCAGGGTTAAAAGGACAGAGAGGTCAGTGAACACAAACCACCAATCTTTTAATTTCTGGATAACCTGTCATTAAAATTCAGCAACAGCTCATTATATTCTCTTTCATATAATATACCTGAATCAGACATCAGAACAACAAAAAAGTCTTCTGATAACTTAAAAAAAAAAAAAACCTTGATCAACAGGTAAGAAATCAAAAAATATATTTGTACATCTGTGCATATATATGTGCACTTATTTGTATCTACACACACACACATATATATATTTGTACACTCTTTACAGAAACATAAAGAAAAATAAATGCTATCATTTGGAGTCTCAGGTGCCTCTGCCACAAAATTTCCTTGGATGACAGACAAGCCTTTGTTTTCTCTAAACTCTTGGGAAGGAAACAGGAGCCCAGGTAGTTAAGAGCCAAGGCAGTTCTACAAAGAGCTCCGCCAATCACTAAGCAGCAGGAAACTGGAATTATGTTCCTGCTTCAAAGACAGTTTCTTTAGACACTAGAGGATAACGGACCTTGAAAGTCAGCAATAACCCTAATATACATCATTATTTCTGATTTAACCTGCTTCTGCAGTGTTCTAGGTACTGAGCTATCCACTATCTTTGCAAAGAGGAGTTTATTTTCATCATACTTAAGAAATGGCATTATTTAAATACAGTTCTTCCACCTGAGAGAATTAACAGTTTGCTTAACATCACATTACATGTTTTGGAGGCTTCTTTTTAAGTAAAGCAGAAAACAGAGGATATCTGTATATTTTAAAAAACGTAAACTATACTATAGAGTATACTATAGTTATATATAACTACAGTAATAGTTTACGTTTTTTAAAATATACAAATATCTTCATGATTAAGGAATCTGCTAAGAAGCTGTGCAATTAGCATATTTAGTTTCCATTGAAAACATTAATATGCAAATTGATGAATATCAAACAAGGAAAATAATGGAGTTCACCTTTCTGTAATCAAACACTGTGGGAAAGACATTCTTTTTCTCCTTAAAAATAGAGAAAGAGGAAAAAGAAAAAGATTGAGTCTACCTATATAAGCAAAAGTAAAGAAAATGAAATAGACTTTAATACAGAATGCAACTGGCAATATATTAGATGCAAATTAGTATATTAAAAATGTACAAAAATTGAGGTCCTTTAATTTTTATAGTTAAGTCCTAAAGCAGTTGATAAAGCAATTCAGATATTGAGTAACAAATTTAAAATGCAATAACTTTGCAAGTAAACTGTGTGCTCAACAGTTTCAAGCCAAATTTCTCAAATTAAGCCTTCTACTTGCACAACTAATAGGAAGAACAGGTCTACACAAGAGGACAACACACAAAATTTTGCAAAAACATAAGGAGGACTGGGGCCACCACAACAGATAAAACCAGCAGTGATACTTCTTGGAAAATCTCTTGACAGAGGGTAAAGATAATTTGCATTGCACAAGAACTAAAAGTAATGTTGAAAAACAAGATCCAGTTTTTAAAGAATAAAATATAAATGGGTAAAATGACACTGAATATGCATACATACCTCCTTCCTGAGTTTTGGCATTATTGATAAGTTTTTGGGAAAAAAAAAAAAAAAAGCCTTGTACTTTAATTTTCCACACTAATTCTGTTGACTATTATGGCTGTTTCTAAAGTTTTCTGTGCCCATTAATGTGATCATCTATACACCAAAATAACAGACCTGTTCTTTCTATATTTTCATTTTACCCGTGTAGTTGAACCAGAAAATACATTTTGCACATTTGGGGCAAGTATTTGAGCTTAAGAAAGTCAACAGACCATTTACTGCATTACTACAGTAATGTCTTTGTTTAAAAATCATTAAGAGACTAGGACTCTAATTTCCTAAATATAATTATGGGGTTTTAAACATGTTATCTAAGTAAAACACACATCCCCAAGGAATAAGATGCATTTCCCATATTATCATTCACATGCAGAAGAGTCAACATAAGCCCTGGGAGGATATAACCACAGTGACATTAGAAAGAGAGGGCTTCACAGCAGCAGAACCCATGTCATGTAGCAAACGTAGTGTGGTGGCTGGCCTGGGCAGTGTCCTTTTAGTCCCTCATCCTTTTGCCATCCTCTCACCTAAGCTTCCACTAGAATTTGGCTTAATATATGTGAATAAACAAGTGACACTTTTCAGAAATTCCCATTGTGTATGTGTGTGCACACATATCAGAAAAACAGTATTTCAGCTCTTTTTTCCACGGAATAATGTGGCCCCGGAGATAAAAAAACATAGCAATTACACATTGCTTCCAAAAAACAAAATGAAAAAAAAAGATAAAAAAATAGAGTTACTCTGAATGTCAACAGTGTTTAAGTAATAAAATTGAAGAACATCATACAAAATCTTTATTACGTCCTGAATCTTCCAACATTTATATTGTCCGTACTAAAGATACCATTTGACTGTGAAAACTAATGCTCATCTTCAAAATTTGTCACTCTGTGGACCAGGGAGAAGAGGCTGGAGGGAGACAGGGAAGGGGAGATAAAATGAAAACAACACTGTCTCATACACATGTTGCTTAGCAATACATCATATGGAACTAGCAGAAATTGGCCCCAGACTAGAATTTACATAAACAGTAAATGTGCATCACTGAAAGAGGTGCAAATACAAAGTGTCAGGTATATAACCTCTAACAACAGTAGATGTACAATAGCACACAAATACACATTAGCCTTCTAAAGTCTAAATTTTTTTCTTCATTTTTATAGCGCAGAAATGTTAAAATAGACAGTAGTCCCTCTTTTATGATTATTTGGGAGCCAATTTGAACTAAAATTCAAAATAAGTTTCCTTTCCTGATGAGCACCATTACTTGATCTTGATTCCTTCAGCAGTGATTAAACGCACATTTTTAAAAGATGTATTTCCTATCGATAGGTTTTGCACTCATGGCACTAGTTCTTCCCAGCCATTTTATTAATCACATTTCTGAAAGGAAATAAAGTTTTAAGAGAGTTAAGATATAACTAAATATTTCTATCATCAATAACACTGCCTGTACTTATGTAGGCCTTTTTTCCCCCCCACTGACTTCGAAATGCTGAATCTTAAAAAGGACAATAAGTATATTTAGCTCATCTTAAAGTTGAGAAAAAAAGCAGAGAGCAATGTAATGAACCGCCCACTTGTACAAAAGCATCAAAGAATAAAACTCACAACAAAGGCAAAATCTTGTAAGAAGCTCAGAGTCATCACTTTCACACTGCATTGCACACCACAGTCCATATACAAAAGGTCATTTCTATCTACAGCAACATGTCAAAAGACAAGGATGAAGGAGGGAGGAAAGAATGACTTGTGTTTTAAAATTTTTACAGGTTTTAGACACAATCTCAGACACATTATCCGTACACATAGAACAAGTGTGTGGATGTTCCCTTCACATTAAAATGAACTCTTTAGAAAAGAGCTGAGAAAACTGCCTAAGGGGTTTTCTAAAAACTGTGTACAGCATTTTTGAAAAGGAAAGATCACCAGAGAAGACTAATTCTACATCAAATATCTTAAGCAAGAATATAATCTACACAAAAAAATACAGATCACTATTTGTATAGACTCAGCCTTTAACTATGTTTTGGGGTTCAAATTAGTGTCTGTATTCAGAAATGTATTATATTTCATGATACTGAAAATTCATATGGTCTATTTTCCATTTTTCGTACTGTTTTTTTTATATGCAAAGTAATTAAACAGCTGAAAACCACACAACCAACAAACAGAATTGACCAGATTGTCTTTTTGAGCTGTGGTTCCCTGTTTGTAAAGCTCAAGGTACTGCGTATTCAGTCTGGTAAGAGAAGATATTGGTGGCATTTTTGAGGAGAGGGATGGAAGGCAGTGCCTAAAAATTTTTCCTTGGACATGTACCCATTTCAATTTTCAATGGAGCTCTCAACAGTGTCTGCCATCCTACTGCCTCAGGGGTAGGCAATGACTCCACGGCCTCCAAAGGCCGGNCTGCCATCCTACTGCCTCAGGGGTAGGCCTCCGAAGGCCGTGACTGCAGCAGACATTACCCATTCTGTCTTTCCTCCTCTGAAACAACTGCAATTCCCCAAATTACTCCCTTTCTGATAAAGAAGTGGGAAAAATGCTGCTAAGTAGAAATTCAGTAGGATATAAAACCACGCTGTAAATCACTGTTGCATCTCAAATTTTTTCCTGCTCAGCAACTTGTGCTGTTTACATATAATAATATATTTATTTTTTCAGCAAGAATGCTTGCTAGTGTTTAAGTGTACCCATTTCTTCCTCTTACTCTGAGTTAGGATGCCTCAAGAGAAATATAGAAAGACACACAAACATCTTCAGTGGATCAACCAGAGGAAATACTAAGCAAAAGAAAGAGCATACTACTGAGTTCAATATATTAAAATAATCTCAGTCATTGCAAGTAGTCAAGTCCTAAGCAGTGAATTCGAAAATGTTCCTTTCTTATATAACAAGTACCTAGATAGCCAAAAATGTACGAAGATTTTTCTGATCTGTTCATAAGTAACTATTATAGTAAATATACAGGAGGTTTCCAAGTACAGAGTATTTTAAGCCTGCTAACTAAATTTCTGGAAAATCTGGACGCTGTATTCTCAATTCAGGCCCAAAGAACCTAAGTCAAAATGAATTTTTGACTGAAATATAATCAAATAGAATATTCACTTTAATTAACATTTTACTGTATGCAAATGATGGATTTACATTATGGTTCAAAACTCATTTTACTTTGTAGTAGATATGGACTGAAAAGTCACTCAAGGATCAGTTACAGTAACAAAACTGAGTTAACTATGCTTGATGATATGATCATCATCCATCTAGCTCATAAAAAATCAGCCCAAGTATAGTTAAAGAAAGTGGTACCTAATACTCAGCTACACACGACCATGTATCTTTGGTCCTGTTCACCACTCACTTCATTCAGACCCATAGTACCACAACCTTTTGCCAAAATCTCAGAATTCAGTATACAGGACAAGATGACTGCAAGATCTGAGACAATTTCCTGGTTTTCAGAAGAGGTTACACACTCTACTCTTAGCATATTCCAACTGAGACCTCTGCCTGAAGCGCAGCAAGAACAGCCAAAAGAGCCTACAAAGCACTGGCCATCATCAGGCAGAGTGCTAAAATCAACAAATTGGATATTGCTTTGCTACCCCGGTTCACCGACGTCTTTGAGCATCAGCATTTTAGTCTCCAAAACATCAGCTAATCCAATACTGCTACAGAAAGTACAGAGAACAACTGCAAAAAAGGGGACTATAGGGATAGAAGAGGTTTCTAACAAGCCTAGTTTCTGAAATCTGAGGAGGAGATAGACTGAGGGAGCAGGAGAAGAGGAAGGGGTAAAGTTTAAGTCTACAAAATTATGAAGGTGGAAGGAAAGGCATGTAAGCGTTATATACCAAAAAAAATCATATTAGAAGATACTCACTGAAAGCTGCAGGAGATGCAACAGATAAAAGCAAGCACTTTCTTACACAGCAGATATGTAAGACACTGTTCCCCTGGAATTTGTGGCAGAAGATTGTGGAAGTAGAAAGTACCAACAGAATCAAGCAGGGATAGACAAGTTTATGGAGAAAGCTTCAAAACAGATCCTACAAATGAGCAAGCAGATGTATGTCCTCCAAAATCTCTAATTACTAATTTGGAATATGGGGGGAATAAACCCTTATACGAGTGGCCAGGCTTGAGTCATGTCCCCACAGAGCATCTCCTGTGACTCTCCTAATCAAGAAGACTGGGCCAAACAAATCATAGGCCTGACTCCAGTTGTTCAGGACTAGGCTTACAACTGCTCTCACCATTTCAGTTTCAAATGGTAGCAACTAGAATGAAAGGAATTCATTTTGCAGGTGTTTTAAGTAGAAAAATGCCATGCATGTTTCATGTCCCTTATAGGGCAGGTGATTTTTCAAACTTTCTGCCCTGTGCAGAAAGTACTTGCCTTAGGGGATCCAAATAAAAGGAACTTTAAGGCCTGCAAATATTTGCAGAATGGACAGCACATTTAGTTGCCTAGAGGAAGTGAAGTTAATTGCACCATTAAGTGGTGGACTCAGTGGACTGGAAGGGTGATGAATGTACTTCATGTGAGGTTCTGGGGTTGAATTCAATTTACCAGGCAGCTCATTAGCATTAGTTACCATATATAATTTGTTCTCATATATAAAATGCATTTGATTAAGATATTAGTGTTGTTAAATCCACAGCATACAATATATTTTTAATTTGAATTCGAATTAGAACTAGTTTTGATTATGAATCTGATTAATATATGAGAGTATATCTCATAAGAGCCATATGACCTAAAAGGGAAGTCTTTGCTCTAGCAGTGATTTTCTTTGTCTACATCATTCAACAAATGACCCGAGAAAACAGAAACAGGAAGAGTTACTTTGATCACATGAACAACCTAATACCAGATTGGCAAAAATATTTAATAATACTTTAGCACTAACTGAGACTATTTGAGAATGTGTTTACAGATATTTTCTAAATATACAGTAGTGTTTCATCACTGAATTTCATGACATGACAAGCTACAAGATGAAAGCAGAAATATTAAACATTTATCTACTTTGTTAGTTCAACTTGCAAAGCTATAATAAAGATTTAAGGTTTCCAAGATAGTGATGGAGCACAATGACACCAGTACAAATAGTTTCCATTCCCTTTGTATATTTTTAATCTAGAACATGATAGTCATAAATATACACTAAAGTTTCTCAAGTTTTCAAAGTCAGAGATATGAAATTTCAGTAATGTCCTAATTAAAGCAGTCTTTGCAATCCTACTTCAGTTGCTTTGCATATGCCTAATACTGACACTCTTTGACCCCTTCACCACGCCTGGCTTGGGACTCAATAGTTTGTTTTCTCCAGGTTGTTCATATACAGCTTGGAACATTTTAAAATGCCTTTTTTTTTTAACTTGAAATTTTATCACTAGCTTTTTGTTATGATGCTCTTTGCTATGGTATCCCAAGCATTTCAAAAATATTACAATAAGGAAACATCCACATGAAGTAAAATATAGTGTTAATTCTGTCAAATTACCAGGAATGAGTCAAAGGGAGATTAAGCAGGGATTTACTTGGTATGGGCAGGCAAGGAGTTCCAAAGTATTCCTCAGGGCTGTTACATATAACTCAAACTTGAAAATGAAGGTGGCACATCCTCTATAGCCCAAGATAAAAAGGAAGATTGTGATTTGAGTTGCAGCATGAGAAAAAGCTTTTCACAGCAATACAGGTTGCAATGACTGCTAATCAAAGAGATAAAAGTCACAGCACTTTCCTTCCTTTTCCACCTTTTCTGCACCCAAAATAAATTTGCTTGTTCGTTACATGGTGCTCATTCAAAATGCAGTACTTAGTGCAGCTGCACTTCTACAAAATTCTACTTCCTACACTTCTGCAAACCATCTCTCATAGTTTGAGGCTGAAAAATACACAGAAAATAATACTGAAATATTAGGGAAAAGTTATTTGACTTACACCATCAAGGAATTTAGCAGCAGCTGTAGGGATGAATACCACTACCAAGATGGCATCCAACTCTTATTCCTTCTTTTTTTCTGCACTTTCTTTCCCTCCAGGTTCTTGTCTCATTCAGCATAGATATTTCAAAACTTGCAACAAGATGATTTCATGTTGGCCACAGCATCGTTCACTATTCAATCCCAATGAATTCCCATGACTGCAGATTAAAAAAGTTTAAAAACATTTTTATGCTGGGTTCAACATGTTCATTTTGGTTTTATATTGAGTATTTCCTACTCTGTTCCTTCCAGTGGCATTTTCCCCCAACCAGCCCAACAAATAGCGCAGGCCCATTGCTTTTGATCTACTAGTTGTACCACATCAAGGTAGTTGTGGGGTTAGCTGTATAAACAACTCTTTCCTGCTCTACCACTGCAAGTAAGTAAGGGCACAATATTTAAGTGGTTCCAGATGCAGAGGTTGTACAGAAAATCAGAAGTTGCCAGTTTTGTGGCTCCACCCTAATTGTGGTTTTTACTCTTGTCAAGGCCAATCTCAATTTGTATGTTTTACAGAACTTCTCATTCATAGGTTAAAAAGAATTTTCTCTAGAAGTAATGGGTTGCCCGCACCTTTTCAGACTCTAAGTTTTACTTTGGAGTCAGTAAATTCCGCTATGTCCTTGTTCCCTTGGTTTCCCTGGAAAAACCCTGATCACTTATCATGTGCTAGGGAAAGGAGAGGTTTGATAAGTGAAGAACACTGCCTCTCTGAAAACTAATTTCTGCCACTGGTCATCCCTCGCAGCTATGTTAGCACGTCCAGTGACTAGCAAAGATTGATTCTGTGGTTGCTTGAGTCTCTTAAAACTGATTGCCTAGGTATTTTCTACAGCTTTGAAAGACCTGCTGCAGTTCCTTGGAAATACTGCTAAAGGCAGTAGAAGTAAAAACATTAGGTTCCCCAGGAAACAGATTCCTTTTGTGGATACACAATCTGAAGGGCCCTCCAGTCCTGGCTGGCATTCAAGGAGCTATGCAAGAAGCATGCATGTGCAAACACAACATCCAGTTGATGGAAAAACAAATACTGAATAGTCTAACTTCAGAAGTGTGTGGCAAATTAAAAAGTTTGCAGGTTTCTCCTTCTCGAGTCTTGGAGATATTTTGTTGTTGCTTAACTATTTAAAGAATCCAATAATACTCCATCCTAAGAGAGGTGAGGAAAACCATTCCAGCTATAAAGAACATTTAGTTAATTAACTAACTTTAAAAAGTTAGTCTACTTAGAAGCAGCAAAAGAACTGTTCTCAAAATACTACTATTCTTAAGACTTGCAGTCGAACCCTAGAAAGTCTTACAGTTTCGAACTTCTATTTAAGTGTAGCATTTTCTAATTCAGCCTATACTGAATTTATTCCCTCTAGAGGAAAGGAACAAAGTTAAAAAACAAAACATGATTTTTGAAAGATCTGAATTAAAATAGTGTGTAAGACTTTCTTGCACATTTATAAGCATACTACTTCTGAGCTTCATTAGATTTTGTACATTTCATGAAACATTATTTAGAGTTGTTGATAAATTATGTTCTCTTAAGAAACAGTTGAAAATAAAAGTATGATTGATACTTTTCGTTCTTTTTCTCAGTCTGGATTTTGTTACGTCTCTTGACCTAAATTGATGAAATATATTGAATATTTAATTTGTTGCAGATATCTTTCAGAAGCCACTTCTTCATGAAGTCTACAGTGTTGGAAAACCAATATGCCCCAAAATTTTACATCTATGCTGGAATTATACTTCTCCAGTTTAAAAAAGAAAGAAAAAGCCCTTGATCTCAGTGATAAAAAAAAAATCCCAAAATATAAAAATATTATTATGCATTCCTTTTCTAACTCCCTACATTTTCCTGTAAGTCACCTATTCCAAATATATCGGTCATTGCTTACTCAACTAACTGATTTTTTGCTGTCATGACCACTTCCATTTCACTATTACTCCAAGAACGCCGCAGTAAATTGTAATTCTTTTTTTATAATTGGAAAGGGAAAAAAATGGGCGCAATCAGAAATGATTAGAACCATATTTCAGATTCCCTCCACATTTCATGAGACAAAGAAAGACCAAATTAGGTTTAGTGTATGATGAGCAAAAGCACACCCCTTCAGCTGCAGCTCTGTTTCACAGGCATTCATGCATACTAATATCTTAAAAATAAAATGCTAGATTTGAAGACAACTCCAGAGTATCTGAATTTTGTTCAAAAGACATGAATGCGGTTTTAATCTTATAGTCTATCTAAACCAATAAGATTTACTCAACATGAAAAGCTTCATTAAAAAACAGCTAAAAAGCATGTCTCCACTTCTCTGGATCTTGTCTGATAGGTGAGACCACATAGACCCACAGAAGGGCACATTTGGCAATTTTAGGGCACAGACGTCAAGCTGAGTAGGTTTTGTTCTGCAACCACCCTCTTGTTTACTTAACAGTTCCTACAAGGATCATTATTGATGCATTGAAATCTCTGTGTCAGCTTCTTCATGTGCTTCAGAAACTGATAGGTTACCAAAATTGATTTACACTGTCTGATTTTGGGGAGGAGGGGTCACCTCACCTCCTAAATCATGGATATAGGGGTTTCAAGTAGGGAAAACTCATGTTAATAAAAAGTTCATATAATCTTCATATTTCTTCATTACACTGCTGTTTTTCTTAAATCTTTTAGACTTTTTCTTGGTCAATAAAGGTAGAAATATTATCATTGTAACAAATTATGCAGTCTTTTTTTTCCTTCGGAAAAGGATCAGTTAAACCACAGTGAAAGTTTGTAATATGAAACTTCTAACATCTAGTCAGTATTAAAAATCATGCATGATAGGCTACTCATTTACTTCCTCCTAGGAGCAAGCCAAACAAGGAAAGTATACAATAATTTTAAAATCTTTACATAAGAAAAGTAGAAAATAGGAGAAAACTTAATTTTGAAATTTATGATGCTACCTACCTGCACATTTAAGTTCATTATATGAACAGATGAATTTAAATATATATTTGAATGCTTTATCATGACTATACCCAAGATGTCTTCAGATCAGTGATTAACTTTTAGTGATCCATTTTAAAAATGCTATGGAGAATGTATTAAGGAACTGTAAGATAACTTTCAACAAAATAAAACAATATAGACATTTCTCAGTTTTATGGGGTTTTTTGTATACTCTTCATTTACATGTTGAACATTTTTCTCCTCTCTGGGTGAAGTGATTACATGCAGATCACTTTAATTCCCACAGAAACAGTCTGATTAATTTTTAAAGCACCATTTTGTCATTAGTTATGTATTTGACAGAAGCAAAGAGAGCTAAGGCACATTAATGTAGTTTCAGCAAGCAGTAGGTGGAAGATAAACAGAGTCTGAAACTCCAGGACATAAGCAAGTCTACACAAAAAGAAGCAGAAAACTGAAAATAAATACAGGTAAAGTGCTAGAAAGAGAGGTTTACTGTTTCTTTTTTTCCTCCTCTTTTTTGTAAAGGAAAAAAAATCCCTGTCAAGAGAAGAAAACAAATACCCAGAAAGATAAATAATCCCTTCCAAATCATGTGCCTCTTCCTTTAGCTTCTAGCTGCAACTATTCTTTGTAGCATTACTGGCTCACTTACCTGGTTATGCTAAAAACTGGCACAAAATAGACGTCATAGAGCAAATACTACATTCTGTGAAAAACAAAAGTGCCATACTTTTTATAAACAAAACTTCAACCATGTCTGATTTTTTTTCTCCTAAAGATGTATTTCCATAAATTCATTCATGACTATTTTTCATCTTGTATTTTAAAAACATTAACCATTGACCATTAACTAAAAATCTGGACAACAGTAGCCAATATGCTGTTCAATTTTAGTAACACAGGTATTCAAGGAAGCTTCCAAAGAACATTCATCTTTCTTTGACGTCCAATTGCTGTCTACAGCTTTGCTGGTCTGAATGCACCAGATCTCATTTGAGCTTCAAAGTCCTGGACCTAGGCTGAAGACCACTTACACTAATTTACATCAATAGGGATAAAAAAAGTGCAAGACTACAGCTCAGAGTATTGCCTAGAATGTTTCCACAAAGACCAAAGGCCAGAGAACAATCATCAGTTGGGGTGCAGAACTTGAAGTACTCTCAGATTTTTCAGGAAATGGACACCTTTTCTACAGATATGACTTAATTGTAAGAGATGACACAACTTTAATGGTAGAACAGAAGGCTTTCCTTAACATTGATATAGCTTAACATATGCCTAGAGATTACATTTTTTTCTTAAGTGAGATTTAGTAGGTTTTCTGCCTTTATCTCTCTTCCTTGCTTTTTAGGTAGTTAATTAATCAAGAAAAAAGTGATAAACACTTGTTATCATAAAACAAGACAGACTAAAACAGGACAGCTTTTTCAAACATAGCATTTGTTGTCTGTGTACTATCATATAGAATGGATGTGCCTCTAACAAATCAAGAAGCTAAATCCAGGATTATGTAGATAAAGTATGTTTTTATAAAAACTCTATCGGTAAATAACTGTATTTTGTTGCTCTTTTTCTTCTGTTTGCCATTTTTCTGGGTATAGAAGTCTCTGAAAAGACGCTTATAAAATTAAAATTGCTCTTGCAAGCATAATAAATAAGTGTGGAAAACATTACATTCATGAGATAGGCTTGTGAAAACTTCTGTGCTTAAGTGAGGAACCCAAACCTGGAGTTCCATTAAATAACAAAATTGGCAGAAGAGCACAGTAAAAGAACTACGTAATTGAACCGTCCAAATTGTATGTTTTTCATTGACCTCAAACACTAGAATAAAACATTCTGAACATGCAAAGCACGTATACTTAAGAAGGCTGAATACAAAGCAATGCTTGTAAGTATATAAGGCCTGTAAGTATATAAGGCCAGGCAAAACAAGGCAAAAGAGATCGCATTAGCAAAAAGTATCAGTAAGTAGTAACAGTAATAATCTGTGTATTGCTATATTTAGAGAAATACAAGCGAAGAGTAGACAGGCAACTCTGAGGAGAGATCAGTGATATCAAAAAAATTAAACTTCCTATGCTTTTCTGCATCAGACTTCGTTAAAACAAAAATTACCAGCAAAGATGCCTGGAAAAGAAGAAATAGGAGAGTACTCATGCAAAGTAGTCTGTTTCAAAAGAGGCTGAACCTGAAGAATTTCATCTGGCATATTTAAAAGCAATTCAAAGCAATTTTAATACCCTCAGCAATTGCCATGGAAAACTCATTGATGAAGTCTGTAAAGGGAGAACAGGAATGAAACAAAGCCTATCAAATGGAAGAATCAGACTAAAAGAGAGGAGTCAAGGAACTGCACAGGGCTAAGCTAAACCTGCATCCTAAAAATACTGGTTCTTAATTATCTTATCTTAATTATCACACACTTGGAAGACAGCAAGGAGTTAGGGAGCAAACAATATACGCACGTCAGAAACAAATTATCGCAAGCCCAATCTAAATCATTTATTTGATAGGATGACATGAGTAGTAGAGCTATTAGAGAACCAGTATGTTCCCTGTATTTCTGACACATCTTTTGATATTGTGTTGATATGGCATTTCTTATAGGCAAATATGACAAATTAGAATTAGCTGAAATTCTCATAAAATGGACACAGAACTGGTCGACTAGCTAGATCCCAAGAGTAACTAGCCCTGTGAGAAAGCAAGATAAGCATGCTGAAGGAGGCTGAGAAGAGGAGGTCCCACAAATTAAGCATTTGGCCCAGGTCTTTACAATGCTTTCAATTACCATCTGGAGTGTACATTGGGGAAAAACTTACTAAGTTTATATGAAGCAGAGACATAAGATATGATGCACTGACAGCATTGAGAGACAAGGTTAGAATTCAAAATCACATTGAAATCACCACCTCTATAAAAATCACTGAAGAAACAGACACAGACTCATGTCTATAGGGCAACTATTACATTATCCAAGAATCATATTCATATAGGCCTGTTTAACAAGGCTCTTAATCCCATACTCAATGCCAGACTGGCAAAACCAAGTTATAGTTGAGAATTTTATACGGAAACAGGTATTTTTAGAAGTCTATGAAGTATCCCATACAAAAGTCAGTTTTGCCATTTTTTGCATTTTGTTGGTTGGCGAATCCTTTGTGGGGAGATAGCAGTGGGATAGCAGGACTCACTGACTTTGTAAAATATGTTGGTTATTCAGCACATCAGCCAATTTTTTTTTTTTTGGTCCTGAACATTTGTTTGCAAGTGAAAAGAATAAAATAATGTTCTACCTAAACTATCAGTGAAAAAGATTGCACCTATAATTAAAGGGCTTCACATTTCTGATGTTGGGAAAAGTCCCTACTTCTTTCATTGCACAGACTTGTGAGCAAAAAGTTTTGCTTCCAAAGTAAAATTTTTTATTATATTTGTAGACTCTCACACATCTAAGACTTTCTGATCTAAGATTATTTGTTATAGCATAAGCTATTGTTTCAAATTTGTTAAAAAAAGGACAAAAAAACACAAATCTTTCACTTTTAAGTTACCTAAAGAGTAAGCCTGCAAAAGACTTTATCTTAATGAATTACGACAAGAAAAATTTTAAATTAATTTGAGTATCTTTACACTGACAGGTCACATATTAATTTAAAAGTTTGTAATGCATCTTAGTTATACTGCAGCCACTTAATAGATCCTATCACTTTCACCATATTCCTGCTATTTTCGATTTTTGCTATTTGTGAATCTCTAAAGAGTTCTAAACATGGGCCCACCCATCTTCACAAATTCCTATATAGATATCTTCGTATCTTTGTAGCAATGAAGTTGCTTATTCTTTTGAAGATTCATAGAATTCATCCACAGACAAAACAGTTTTAAAAAAATTACCTAGACATTCCTTTGTTTTAACACTGTGAAAACATTTGTTTTAACACTGAGAAGCATACAGTAAAATTTTGGTCATAACTTTTAATATTTCAAAATCAAAACCAAAAAAGTGCTTTTCCTTTTGCATGAGGTGTTTCATGTTCAGAGTTGGATTTTTTTCATGTTTTTTATTTAATACTAAAGAATGTTGAATTCCATGCAGCACTGTGAATTTCTCCTTTTTATCTCTCACCCTAGAAGAACATTTCTATTTGACAGTTGTTATGGTGGAAATCAGCATACACCGAGCATCCAAAACAAAAGTATATTCATGTGGAAACTTATGCTTTGAAATGAACAGATATTTCTGTGAGCTCCTGTCTATCATACTACTAACCAAACTATTTTCTTCCCACGAGCATGTTTCATTGCGAATAACCAACTTTTAAGAACTACTTTGTTGAGTTTTTTTAAATATAAAAGCCCAAATGGAAAAAAAAAGTGTCTTTGTTTATACTATCAATAGTTTTTAAGTCTATATCTGATAGGCATCTAGTTCTTGGCATCTGGTTATATTTATCTCAAGAAAGAAACTAACAAACTGATGGGGCAGATATGCATTTGGCAAGTGTCTTCAACTGGCAATCACAAAAGCCAGCATTCTATATCCAAAAATACATCTAAAAACAAGTCCCTCTCTGGAAACAAAAATCAAAACCAAAGAAAAAGATAAAGGACATTAATAAAAAGAAAAAGGCATAAAAAATGGCATGTGGTATGAACACAAACAAAATTGTACTATTAAAAACACAACCTAAGCAGCAAGTTGGAACCACTAACCACAACTAAATCTAGTTACAACTATCAAATGAGGTTAAAAATGACTGCTGTTTGTGATGTAAATGTAAATATAATTGTAAAAATAAATATAATTACCATTTGTAAAAATAAATCTCATGAGAGGACATTAAACTTAGGAGGGAAAAAATTGTGAAGACAGGAATACGGTTATGCCTAATTTTTCTTTATCAAAAATGTCTAGAAAGAATATGAAAATTGTTTCCTAAGTCATAAAAAAGATTCCACTGAATCTTCTATACTATTATGGATGTTATAGGAAATGTTCAAAAAGTCAGCTGTCCATGGCAAAATATTTTATGGGAACTTCATTTTTCAGGCTTTCAGTGAGATATTCCAAATTCATTTTCACTCTCGCAGTGACTGCACTCATTTTTCATTGAGTTACATTAAGCTAGCCTATGTAATAGATGCTGGCTCACACATACTGCAGAGTTGGTGTTCTCCGACGTCTTCTCCTAAAATATAGCCCATAACAGGAGGCCTTCAAGAGCATGAAGTCAGGATGCAGCCTTAGCACTCACCTCCCTCTGAAGCTGAAGAGTCCAAGTTTAACATAAAGGAAATAGATTTGAATATAGCTTTTACAATGCACTAATAACATGAGTTTTAAGTTAAACACTTTCAAAGTACTCCGGAATATTTTCCATGTGCACTTAACTAAAAACGTATTAGAAAGAGAACAAATGAGAGAGTATGGTTAGTCTGCATAGAGCATTAACTGAGGAGAATAGCAGGAAGTTATTGATAATTTTGTTTAGCAATTCGACAAGATGTATTTGCACATCTTTATGCAACATTTTTACCTCAATCAAAATGCTTTAGTGGGTATTGTTAATAGTAATTTGGATTTACTATTCTGAAATGTCACACATTAACTACCTACAGAGATATCTAAGAGATCAAACTTCAATTTTCATGTTTCATTATCAATGCAAGTCTCACAAGTAGGTAAAACTACTCCAGCCAATATTTCAGACAATGTTTTTGTCCTTATCAGGATTCCAAATAAAAATATATGTACACAGATAACTCTAATGGTATTTTTTCATTAGCTGGCCTGCATTTATTGTCCAGCCTTCCCAATAAATCTGAATTATGACAACCTGCAGTATTTACTTTCTAGAAAAACATTTACTTGCAGGAGTTGTCCCTCATCTATTCATTGTTGTGTGATTTTTAAAAAGAACAAGTTGCCACAATGTTTTGACATAGAATTGAAAGAACAGAAATGGACGTTTCATTATGAATACCCTTCTGCCTGACAATGTATTCTGTAAAATACTGGGAGCTTCCATCTTCAGAGTCACAGCCCTAAGTCTGCCTACTTTCCCATTACCTAAATGCCTCCTTTTCCAAATGCTAAGAGATAATTAATTCCACAATGTAAATGCAAAAAGCATCCTAGCTTAAAGATTATTAACAGCTCACTTATTTTTTTTTAATGCAATTCACCGTTTGGAAGAAATTTGGAAGAAAAAACATGTAGCTACAGTGTTACAAATCAATATTAAAAAAACATATCTTTCTAGAGCAGGAGAGAGATTGCATGTATGTATGCAGAAAAAACGTTTTAAAATGTCAGTTTTCTTTTTCTTTGTTTATTTCTTGTTCTGTGAAAAGTCACGTTTAGATACACATATAGGAGCTTTGTTCAAATTTGCTGTTGTGCATCTCAAAGACAACAATACTTTGAGGGATTTGGTTTTGCTGTTTGGTGGAGGTGTTTTGGAGCACAAATTGTGTTCTGTCTAAAGAACAGCATATTGGAACAGCACAAAGAGATAGCAACACTTCAGGCTGTCACGAGAAGATGATTCTGTCATCACGAGAAAAGTGACGTAGTGACATTGCTCATGTAAGAAGAACTCTAGCTGAAGTGGCTCACTCACCAAGGATCTGCCTGGAAGTGTCCTAGGCCACATTCTCAGAATTCAGAGGTTCTCTGTGTTGACAAGAAACAGAATTAATACCTAAATTAAGAAAGTTCACCAGTAGCTTAGCTATACTCAGGAGCTGACATATAACTGCGGAAGCTCCTTCAATGCTGTCTTCTAAGGCAAATCAGGAGACAAAGGAGAATATACGGATGCACAATGACTCACATCCATTTAACCAAATAATAATCAAGCTCATCTTCCAGAGTATTTTTCTATTTTTCTCACAAATGGGAGAACTCACAACTCCTTTTATGAATGAACCAAACAACCTCTGGGCTACAAAGCCTTCAGTAGAATATTCCCTGTCATATGCTTTAAAAAAGAACATTTCACAGAACAAAGCACAAAAAGGAAGAGAGACAGAGGCCACCTATGTTTCTAATTATCCTGACCCTTCTGTATTTCTCAATACAAAAATTTCTATGACATTTTGCTGTGATAATGAGAGATATCTCTTGTTTCTTTAAAATCTGAAAACTATAAAGTTTCCAGTAAACAAACAGCTGAATAAAACTCTAAAAAATTCTCCGTGAAATTAGAAACCAATATGAAGAATTAGAAAACAGTCTCAGGACGTGACTCAGAAGGGTTCAGTAACACTGTACCTACTCTTTCATGTCAAAAGAGATGCATGTAAAATGCCTCGTCAGTATAAGAAATAATTCATTTTTCTTTTTCTTCAAAGGGATAAGAAAAATTTACTTTGTTAATTTATGCTTTCCATTGACATTTTAGTTACAATTTTCTATCTTATCAAAATATGATTAAGAAAGCAGGCCTCTCCACAGTATATCTGTCTGTGGATATTACTAATGTGCAGAATACTAAAAAGTTACAAACTTTTCAGTTTGTAATGAAAAATGTACAATATACTGGTAACAATAGCAACATCTTTGTACCAGAAGAAATAATAACAGATACGGACCCAGCTGTAGCATAGAAAATAGGACTATTTGGACCATTTCCTTAATATAGACAAAATATTGCATGTGTAGAGGAAATAAAAGTTTTCTTAAAACCCTACATTTACATAAACATCTAATTTGTTACACTTCCTCAGATAGAGAATAGCAATACAGATTTTAAAGCAATAGATATTTTTAACTTGCTACAGAGCTGACTGATCATCCAATCCATGAAGAATTGCATATAAACTTTAGAATCAAATAATAAGATCTATCTTAAGATTAAGAGTGGTAGGTCTTAATCTTTACAAATATACCTGTAATTATCATAAAGTTTGGCGTCATTTTTTTTTAAAAACTCCTGTCCTATTGTGTCTATACTTATGTAAACATGACATCGACATGGCAAATTACACTCAACATTCATTTCAACATTCATTTCTGATTCAAATGCATTCAGGAAGGAAAGGAGCAACAACCAAGCCCCAGCAGAGATAGACTTTTTTGCACTCATTCAGTAGACTGAAACTAAGCTTTGACTTGCCCTTTGTGGAGCATCTCTGGTTACATAATAATTTTGGTTGTTTTCAGAACCTCTCTCTATTTCTATGCAGAAAAAAACAATGTGGCATTATTACTCAAGTACTATTTTCTTAAGAGGAAAAAAATACTTCCTAAATTAAAGGAAAACAATGTATATTTCCTCATCAGCAACAGGTGAGACATATCCAGTATTTTAAGTAAACTCCTGACGATCTGTCTTTTTTCAAATCTTTTCCAGAGGCATCTTGTTTTGCTTATTGATCTTTAAACTTAATCCTTATGGTTCTCTTAGCTAGGTTATACACTCAAAAAAATGAATCTTGACAGACTGTCGATAAGACTACCAAAAATTGTTTTTCCTTTTGTAATAGCTGAAAGTGTTTCCTTCTCGGTAAATCAATATTTAAACAAAACTATATGACCACAATAGGAAACAATATATGACCTATACAGTCCTTTGTTAACAAATAGTGTTAATATTCTTAAATTTAAGTTGTTGCACATAAATGTGCTAACTTTGAAGACATAACGTGGTAAGATATGTTGAACACTCAGTAACCAAATTTTAGCTCAGACTCAGTCTTACTAAGTATTTGCTTAGTTTGCTCAACAGCTGCCTTCAAGCAGTCCAGGATATTAATTTAAGATGCCCAAAATTAGGTAGTGTGAATATGTGATAAGTCTGTTAAGAAGCACAAGAAAGTGAGCTTATGTGGAGAAAAGAAAAATAAATCCCACAATAACACAGCAAAGCACCTCTTTTAAGTACTCAGTAACCTTAGCATTGCCTTCACCTTGGCCTTGTCTCTAAACCCTACTAGGTGGGGTCTAAATAATGCATCTTTTTCCTGTGGAATATCTAACACACACATGTCCTCCCTGTCAGGACAGATAAATCAAGCACGCCCTCATCAGTTCCCTTCTCAAGTACAATATTCCCTTCCTTCCTTGAAAGGGCACACTTTATTCTACTAAATCCATCTGCTACAAAGATCCTTTTACATTTCATCTCATCACTACTCCTTTTCATCTCTGCACAGGCTTAACCATCCCACCAGGCCCCTTCCATTACTACTACTATTATATTTCTTATTTCTAATCCATTAACATTTGAAACTTTCATTTCATATCAAAAGTGCTGTAGACTTTTACTAAACAAAGTTTTCCATGGAAAACTTTTGTGTTATTTTTATCATGACTACATAATGCCTAAAATGCACTTCTCATCGCACCTTCTTCAAACATACTGCTGATAAACTGCTGTTTTAATGTTGCTATATCACGTTATGTGCTCCAAAATGTGTTGTATTAATCAGCTGCCCAGTAATTGGAAACTGTTGAAGGCAAGGACTTCCTTCCTGTATACCACTGGGCATTTAGTAAAGCCATAGTATAACACAAATACTAAGCAGTAACACAAGTATATGCCTCTAAGAAGAAAGATTCAAAAGCACTTTTAAAAAAGTTTTTCAAGTTTTTCAGTCTTGCCTTTTGTAAGAATATTGCACTACCAGACAAAACTTCTCTCCTTGCTCTGTTTACCTCTTTAAATACATCAAGTGACTTTATCATGTTGACTAATATAACACCTCCATAATGGCTGCATTCTCAAAGATGCTTATCATCTGTTTTTATCTCTTACAAATATAAATAAATTATGCTTTTAATCTTCATATATCCCAAGCAGAGACAAAAGGTAGGCCATAGTCACAATACAAGCATAAATAAATTCCATAGGTTGATTAACTCCCTGTGTAGGCTGAGTCAATTCCTGAAGAAGTTTTAGATGTGTTTTCTGGGGGGATGCTGCTACTTCATTTTGAATATTAGTTTAAAAATGATGAATTGCATATACTCAAAATCACAGAAACACTGGAACCTCTGGAAACTAGTCTGACTTCTCATGTTGCTAGTCTCGGTTCAGAGGTGGCTTTTGTTTACTCAAATCCAACATAACTGATGAAGGTTCCACAGTCTGTCCGGGTATCTGTCCTAACATTGTGCTGCTCCCCTAGAAAACTTTTTTTCTAATGTCCAGTCTGAATCTCCCAAGCTGTATTTGGTAGCATCTGTCCCTTGATCTATGATCTGCCACTGCATAGAAGAGTTTAACTATATCACCTTTGTAGCTCCCCTTAAAATTCTTAGTTCACATGTAGAAGTTATAACAGCCAAATACATGTGAACAGAGATCAAGGCACCATCAGAATGCAGCTCAGACCCCTCGAATTTGCTGTGACAAATAGGCTAGCAGACATACTAAAAACACATGCAGAGAACATCTTATATGAGAACAATGACATATAAACAGAGAAGAAAGCTTCGTTTTGGAAAATGAGGATAAAAATGCATTACATTATGAAGAGATACCCTCCTATAATCCCACTGCCCACAAAACACACCCAAACTATTTATCAGATTGTGTCATATTCAAAATTTTTTATTCTAATTTTTTTTGTGCAAGATTTCTCTGCGAAAATTTCTCTCTGCAAAAAATTACAGTGGGAACTGTAAAGTTTTAGAACTAGACAGACTTCTACCCACATTCTACATGTTTTACTGTTCACACACATTGCAAATATCTGAAAGGCTTTGTTTTATACTTTCATTGGAGGAATTTCCCATTTTCCTATTGGATTGGGGAAGGGGAGCGTTTCGAAGCCCTCAAACAGGTAGGATCAGCCCTTAGAACAGTGAGTAGTATGAGCTGCACACCCCAAGTCGTATAATGTAAATAGATAGTGAACCTGTAACACAACCCTTTACATAGACACAGTGCATGTCTGAACTCCAGAGCAAAATGCGAGTGTTATTACAGCTAGATATAGCACTACGACTGCCAGCAGTGGCAATAACAACCCATATTGGCCCTCTCAGCAGCAGGTTATATTTCTTTCACCCCACAGACACTCATTACATGGATCAAAACCCAGTTTAAAGAGTCTAAAGATCACAAGCATCCCTTTGAGGCACAAAGACTTAAGAGACTTTCAGGACTCTCTCAGTTTGAACACAGACTCCAGCCTCACATCCATAAGCTACAGAAGGATACAGGTTACATGCTTTATGGAACCAAGAGTGAGCCCATGGTATGCATTTACCAGGTAATGTCCGAATGCATTAATAGTTTCCATCTGTATGTAAAAAAATTTCTTAGCTGATAAGAAAAAGGCAAAATTATGACCATTAAATTTGCCAGTTTTACGGATAAGTATCTCTTAGACAAACTGTCTTACTGTCACAGTGGTGCTCCTAGAAGCAGCTGTGTCTTGTCAAGATGCTAACAAAACCTAACTTCTAATACACAAAAAATACACATATTTCTCCACATCAACTTAACTTCTAATACACAAAATATACATATATATTTCTCAACATCAACTTATTTTACAACTTAATAAGAAATAGAACAGACTTTCAATGTGTACAGGGCATGTTCAGATATGCTGCTTTTGAAGAATACAGGACAGATGCAAAGCAAGGCCACAGTTGCAATCTATTAGAACTCTATTCATATATTGTGTACTTAAAAAGAGATTGGAAAGGACATTTTATGCCAGCCACTAATAAATTCTCTAAATGCATCTTTCCTTCCGTTGGAAAAAACACCAGATCCAGGTTAGATACAGTACTTCCACATTTGGTACATTTTTTCTTTCTTACTTTTATTTTTATACACACACACACACATATATATACACACATATACATATTTTAAAATATTGATCAAAATAACGACCTATGTTCTAGCTTTAATGTCATATTCCATTTCTGAGCTGGTATTGGCTGCAGCACAGGACAGAGAGCAGACAGAGAGTGGCTGTTAAGCTCCGAGACGCTATGCCAATGCCAATATGCATTTTACATGGTGCAAGAAGTGAAAGCTGAACCACAACCAAGTTTTCCTCAGCTGAAGAAGAGAATTGCAAAAACAAGGAGAAGAAAGCTACAAATACATGGAGGAAGGGAAAATGAGAAATGGTGATATCTGCTGAAAGCTATATCTAACTTCACGGTATATGTATTTATCATTCCAAGACATCCTCACCAGTACCTTAAGATCGTAATGCGATATGCTGCATTACATCTCTAATTTCAAAAGGTTTCTCTAGCAAATAAAACTCAAAGAGAATTCAAAAGCAAAAGTCTGCTTTATGAGGTAGCTCAATTCAAGTACATGTTTCAGGTCTTAAAATGTTAAGAGACAGACATAAAAATTATCTTAATCCTAAACACAGGGTTTTTAAAGTAACATGAAGGCTGACATCACTGTTTTAGTTCATTACATGGCTGAAAATATTTAAGAAAAAGAAATCAAAAAGCAAAAGAGAATTCAGCAGTACTAGAAATCTTGCGGCAGGAAGTAAAATTGAAAGCCTGTGAAAGAAACCTATACTGGCTTGCAAAACCCTGGAAATGCAAGGGGGCTCCAGAAGCCAGAAGAATGTAAACAAAGGCGGCGGCCGGGCAGAGCGCTGGGAAGTTCACGCGGGGCATTCCAGCTTATTCCTTGTGGGCCTTCCCCTTGCCGAGCAGGCATGGGCACTGCACGAGAAGCTCCTCTCACAAAGTGGTAAAGCACTATGAGCAGAAGAGGTGGGGAAAGCCAAATCGCTGCCAAAGAAGGAGCAAAAAGACATCTCTGGAGAAAGGAGAATAGTTTGTTTTATTCTTATATAATACACTTTTTAAGAGTTAATGACACAGTAACAAAAATCAGGCGACTTTTCTAACATACTCTCTGCAAATAACTCTGTGTAAGAGACACCGGAGTTTGACACTGAAAGTGAAACGAACATTTTACATGAACACACCCTAAGGCAGATTTCAGGTCTATCCAAAACAGACAATTTGATGTAATGTGAGGAGTGTATAATAGCTCCAAGAGAAAATTTGAAGCACACGACCTCCGTCAAGCACCAAACATAATTTCAAAACTTGCAGCAACTCAACAATAACATGCATATACAGTGAGATTACATATATATTATACATATAATTTTTATTGTCATTTAGCCATATCTTAAGGAATATCCACAGATATACACTTATTCTTGTCTGGTATGCCATGATTAAACATCATTTAAAAAAATAAAAAAGGACATTTGGCAAACTTTTAAAATGAAAATAATTTCATATGCAAGAGCAATAAAAAAAGTAACAATATACAGTCCTTAAGACATCTGCTTTTTTCCTTGCAATAACCAGAGTATAACACACACGTTAACCATACAGCCATAATTTTTTTCCTGGATAAAATTAAGCAGTTGTCTCTTCATGTGATCTTCTAGAAATCACTGAAAAATGCGGGCTATGACTATGTGAGCAAATGTGGGCAAAGTCTGCACAAAACCACACAAATTTAGACACCTCCTGGCATTACCAGGCTCATTACAGAGTCCATTCGCAAATCACTGGCATGTAAGCAGGAAACCCACTGCACTGCAGGATACACCAGGCTCACGGTGCCCCCACGGGTCCCCATCTGCTCGTGCCCAGCAAGTTTGTGCCCCATAGGTACCCGATCCGGGACACGTCACGTTCACCGAGCACATCCTAATCCCATGCTCATACAGGCTGGAAAGCATGGCAGCTTTACAAGTGCTGGCCAGGCTCTGGCAATATAGCTTGTGCAATGAGAGAGGCTTATTCATCTTAAATGTCTTTAAATCATTATGGATGCTACAGGTGTTCTTGGGGAAGCACCAAGAGGACTAGCACAAGAGCAACACAAGACTACTTTGTAATTCCTTTCAAGTTGAAAATGTCAACTGCTTTGGTTACAGCAGGTCATCTAGGCAAAGCTCCATTTTATTTCTTATTCTATTGAGAATTCATTTGATAGCCTTTAATCTCTGGAAGAGATTTTTCAAATGCTCCAGATAAAAACATTGCATTGGATTAGTTTTCTTCATCTGAATCACTGATATGATAGATAACAAGCTCAGTTTCTTTTAAGAGTCCCACAATTTCTTCAAACAAATGGACTCCACTTCATCCAAGTAAAGCTTTTCTAGTGTTTTCTCACACACCCTCTAAAATAACTTGATTTAACCTACAAACTAATGCTACATACACTGACTTACAGTTTCCAGGGTGGAGAGCAGCAAGTGTCAAGTCAATAAAAGATTAAATGGTAATCATCAAAAGTCTCACTTGAGTATCCAAGCGAGATTACAAATAAAACAAAAAACCCAAAACAAACAAACAAAAAAACTCTCTCAATTTGAAATGTATTTACATAGCTAGTGACAAGGCATCCCCACATTCCTGAAATGAAATTTAACGGCTTTGTTAACGGCTTTTCACAACACACAAAGACAGGGGTAATTATATCAGAGAAAGGTTCATTTCAGGGAAAGAAAAAGTTGAACATTTTGCTACTAGTGTACACAAGTTTGCAAATTAAAGAATGTAGCTTTCACCGATGAACAGTACTAACTTCTCCAGAACATATGAAGGAGGAGTCTATGGTCAGATATGTAGTGAAAATATGAAACTTCTACATCCTTGTGTTAAATTGAAGGTCAAAGAGTTTCCCTCAGAATGGGCCAAAAAGTCCTCTCAATTTCTTTTTGTATTCTGAGGGACACAAAATCTTTCTTTCTTTCTAGTAATTTTCCCCATCCCCCCCAAGGAAAGGATTTCATTACCACCAGTCTATTGTTTATTTCAGGAAAGTATGCATCTCTTCCAATAAACAAACTCCATATGTTATCTGTGGTTGTTTAAAACTCTGGCAAAAAAAAAAAAAAGCTTAAGTATATTTTCATCCCAAGCCTTCAGAAAGCTCCATTCTTCACTGATACCACAGGTGCAGAGATTCTAGCCTCAGAAAACAAAACAAAGCCCTTATTTTTTCATTTCTGATGTATTTATTCAAGAATGAGTTAGTTTTATTTTACTGAAGACAGCCAGGAGCACATGAAGATGAATGTACCTGTTCCTATGCATGTTTAGTTCAGTTCTTGGAGGGGAGGTTACGTACAGGGACACTTTAAAAGCCCCTTGGTTTGATTTGCGACAATTCTCTTACAGTTAGCACCCAATACCAAAACTCAGATGAATCTGGGTACAGTTTCCCCAGGTGCAGTTTGCCATCTAAATCAACTTTTTTGTGTGTGTGTCATCCTTTGCCTTTGGAAGGCCTAATTTTATTTANTATTTATTCAAGAATGAGTTAGTTTTATTTTACTGAAGACAGCCAGGAGCACATGAAGATGAATGTACCTGCTCCTATGCATGTTTAGTTCAGTTCTTGGAGGGGAGGTTACGTACAGGGACACTTTAAAAACCCCTCGGTTTGATTTGCAACAATTCTCTTACAGTTAGCACCCAATACCAAAACTCAGATGAATCTGGGTACAGTTTCCCCAGGTGCAGTTTGCCATCTAAATCAACTTTTTTGTGTGTATCATCCTTTGCCATTCTTGGAAGGCCTAATTTTATTTATTATTGTGAAATTTTTGACTGTGAAATTCCAGCACTGGCCAAACTGGGAACCATCTACAACACTATGTTTAGAGGGCAACCTGATGTATACTTAAGTAGGAAGATAAGCTAGCAAGGATCAAATGTTGTTTCATCTGTTTTTATTTAAAAACATAGCTGGAGACTACGGTGCTACTGCTGGTAACTTCTCTGCCTTCAAATGCTGAAGGCCTAGGCCATGTCTGTCCTTAAGTGAGGGCTGTTCTACAAAATCCATATTCTCACGTCAAATAACTTCATGATGAATTTGTTTGAGAACTCAGTTTTCAAAACTTGACAGTGTCAGTACATTTCCCCAGCATATCACATGTGAGATGCTAACTCTGAAAAGCAATTTCGACAAACCAGAAAATGTAAACAATTTTTTTGTCTTTGTATTAAAAATGTGTATATTTGGATTAAAACTTCCCAAAATGTAAAATTAAAAAAGTCTTGGTAATCTGAGCCTTTTACTTACTTATTACTTAGTGTGCTTTGCGTTTTACTTTCACCCTACAAAAGTGGATGCATTGTGTGCAGTTTTCCCCTAAAGGACAATAATTCCGATTATTTATCTTCAGAAAACAAGGACTGCATTTTACAATACTCTCCCACTCCTCGTGTGAAAGAGTGTCTGCAAGTCACACACTGACATACGTTTTGCAGCTGCTGCTCATTTCTTGTTACCTACATCATAATGTAAATGCTAAAATTCTATTTCAGATGAATAAGCTACATGAACAACCCTTAGATGCTCCTGTCGCTGCTTCTAACAAAGACAAACCAAACTCTAACTCAAGGAAAACAGATTCAGACAACCTCAGAACAGTTCTTAACAGATTCTAATGTGTTTGAATTTATGCCCAACACTGACATGTTCCATTTCAACTCCAGAATTCCTAAGAAGATTTCCATAGAGCTATCTCAGAGTGATATTCTTGAAAGAAGCCTTTTCTTTGACAATGGAGAAAGACACAGTCTTTGCTCATTCCACTTTTCATTTAATATAAGTTATATATGCTAAAACATAACATACTCATATTATTACTGTAACTAGGCTCTCTTCCAAAATCAAGAAACCTTGACTTTATACTTTAGATGCTATAAAGTCTATTAATATAAATATATGTAAATATTTTATAGGATAGCTAGAAATAGCTTTTACATATGTGCACACATATTACATATACCTGAATACATACTACCTCTACACTATTTGTACCTCTACAGATAGGAGTTAGTAGCATCCTGCTCAGGCCCATACCTGCTTTAGTCTGCACATTGTAAGAAGGTTAGTTCAAATTTTGTGCAGCACTAAGTTGGTTTACAAATCTGTGCAAAATAAGAGCCATAAATATCATATACCCAGGCATATATACTCACGTACACACACAAACACACATTATAGAGAGCCTAATTGATGGCAATATGGTAAACAGATCATCAGAAAATGATACTGAAAATCAGTGGGCACAATCCTAAAAATAAGTGTTTAAGTAATCCTCTTTCTCACCATTTTAATAGCACCATAGTAAACACACAGGTGATTTTAACACTTCAATTGAACTGGTAAACAAAATAACAAAATTACACCTTGTCTTTACTACTTACACAATTCAGACCAAAGAGTGATGTGGGGTCAAAACCGTTACCCATAAAGTAACATCTACCTCACCATTATAATGATTATTAATGATTATTTTGCTTAAAAAGAAAAAATCACAGTACTGAGCTAGGAAAAGCAGTGTTTCTCATAATATTAAGACTAATCAGTATTTGTTTTTCTCTTTTCCTGAAATGATTTATCCATAATATATAAAAAAGAGTTCTCTAGATATCCGTGTAATTTTTAAAAAAGATCTCTGCTAATACATAGGGTAACTTTGTACATGCAAACAAACTTATGTGCAGTGAAATGATGCACATTGATGAGTTTATATAGCTATATACACACGCACACTCAGAGAATTAAATTTACAACAAGATTTCTCAGGATTAACAACATACAAATTAATCTATATATAGGCCGTGATCTGGGAAAATAAACCCATCTTTCTTTCAATTTTCCCCTTTCTTGAATCACTTTCTTCTCAAAGGCCTTAGAAAAAGTAATTTGGGCTCTGACAGACCATGACTAGAAGAGAGCTCCTCATTCAAGCACACTAGTAGAAAAGCACCTACAGATTAACTGCCTTTCAAAAAAAAAAAAAAAAAGTCAGTTAACTGCAACAAATTAAGTTGTTCACATTTTTTATGCCTGTTTTGACTCGGTCAGTTAAGTCTGATTCTTGGAGGACAAGGCAACACTTACTTCTTTTTACACAATGATACATTGTTAGGAAATAAGGAAATTGCTAGGAAATAGGAAAAAATAGATTGGGGCGTACTATAAACCCATGAAATTTATATGCTGCTTAAGGACAAAAATATAAACAATGAACATAACAGTCTTGCATATTTACATTATTGCTAGGATAATAACTTACAAATGGTTATATAAATAAGCTTATATATAACCATTATAAACCATACTTATAAACATATAAACAACTTCCGTACTTATTAAAAGTATTTAGCTGTGTATGACTTTAGGACGTTTTAACCTAGCTTTGAAAGAAAATGCAGTAGTGTTAAACAGAGGGCATGCTAACTTCATGAACTTAACTTAATGAAGCCAAGTAACCCCTTTCTAAACTAAGAAAACTACAGAATTTAAAATAAAGAAACATATTTCATACCATACACGATATTAGTTGCAAGAAAGCAAAGTACCCTACGGACCGTTCTACAGCAAAACTACCAAGAATGAAGTTTACCTTACCTCAGTGAAAACAAGCAGTTACATATCACCCCCCCCATCCTAACCACCCTGAGTACCCGGCAGTGCTTCTTTTCAGCCCTTTTTCAGCCCTTAAATCCCCGGGGATACGCAGCTCCCCTGGCCCAACATGCGCGGGACGGCAAACTNACCACCCTGAGTACCCGGCAGTGCTTCTTTTCAGCCCTTTTTCAGCCCTTAAATCCCCGGGGATACTTTTACGCGGCTCCCCTGCCCAACATGCGCGGGCCGGCAAACTTGCGCGCGCAACCCGACGGGAGTCGCGGGGAGAGCGCGCAGCGCAGCGCAGCGCAGCTCGGGCGGCTGCGGAGCGAGGGGCGCCCAGGGGTGGCCCCGGGCACCCGCCTCTCGCCGCCGGGGGAGCAGCGAGGGCATCGCCGCCCGGGCAGGGGCGCTCCGCGGGGCTCCGCGCTGCCCGCTGCGGAGAGGCAAAGGGCGCGGGGCGCCGGCTGTTCCTCGGCGGTGTTTGCTGGGATTTTTTTTTTTTTTCTCTCTTCTTAGTTAAAACTTCCCCGGCAGCGGCTGGGACGACACACAAAGTGCCAAAGTGTCCCGGGGCGCCGCGGTACCATCGCGGCTGACAGGTTTCACCCCACCACCAGCACCACCCGAAGCAGCGGGCAGAGAGAGCCGGCCGGGGGTTGTTTTTAATAGCAGTTCTTTAGCAGCTCTCTATCGATGGAGCTAGTGCGCCCTTGGCCAACAAAACAAAGCGCGAGTTCCGCCGGCAGCATCCTGGGACCGGGCGACGGGGAGTACAGGGGAAGGGGAGGGCGAGGGGAGGACGGCCAGGGCCAGAGCGAAGTTGCGGCCGGTCCCCCGAGACCTAGAGCCGAGGAGAGGAAAGTTGAGAGGCGGCAGCGGGGCCGGCGGGCCCCGGCACGGGGGTTTTCTCTCCTACCTTCTGGTCGACAATGGAACAAGCCATTTCCCGGACGTGGGCGAGGCTCAGGTCCCCCGAGGAGTCCTGCAGCAGCAGCACCGGCTCCCGGCTCAGCCCGATCTGGAGGTGGAAGGCGACGCCGCCGCCGCCGGGAGCAGCCCCCGCCGGCGGCGGCAGCGGGCTGGGCGGCCGCAGCAGCGGTGTGGTGCTCATGGGGAGCCTCCCGCCGGGGCCGCCGCGGAGCACGGAGCGAGCGGGGCGCGGGCAGCGCGCTCACAAGTCGGCGGCGGCACCGGGCGAGCTGCCCGCGAAGTTTCAGGGAAGTCCCGCCGAGCAGCTCCCGGCGAAAATGGCGAGGGGGGGGCGGAGGAGCGCGCAGGATGCAGACAGGAAAAGGCGGCGAGAGGCGCGCAGCGAGGGGGGGCGCCCGGCCCAGCGCCGCCGAGCTGGTGCCGCCGCTGCGGCGGCTGGCGCTGTGCGC